>CM040741.1:43893179-44493179 GCA_022829145.1 Albula goreensis
TGTGTGACACACAGTATTACAGGAGGTGAATTCCCACAATCCAAGAAATGTCACATCACTGGATAATGGGACCTAAACTACATACTGTATTATAACTGTTAAATGAGAATGAAAGCATTTTTGCTGAATGAGCTTAGTAACACAAAGCCACAAATATCATGGAAACAGCTTTATGGGAAATCCCCACCATCTTGATGTGACACTTGTGAAAAATAAGAACGATAAAATAAATGGTGCATGCATACAGTTAGCATTTTTTCACTTCATACAAGCATATGATATACTAGGACTGTCATCCACAATGGTATCCATTATAAAAATGAGAGAGGTCAGAGACTTTGGCAGCTGTCGCACAAAATTAGACTTGGAAGCTTGAATCTTAAGCTGTTATAATCCTTATACAAGGGGATATAGCATATGTCATTGACACATAGCATGGCAAGTGATTAAACCTTTGTGGGATAATCAGAATTATTAATCAGAATTAGCCAGGAAGAACTGAGTGTACGCCCTAAATCATTCAACCTTTTCTTTGCTATCCAAAACAATGTTTAGGCAAACAGTGAATTCTGTGGGAGAAAAGAGTCACAGTTTGAGGTATGTCACGCAGTGACCTTGTGTGTCCAGGTCATCCGGGCTCCATGTTCGTCTTGTTCAGGTTTGACGGATAGAACTGGGCCTCTGGGAGGGCCCTCTTTGTACCCTCCTCGTAAGCACTCAGCCTCACAGGAAAATGCCCTACCTCACACCCCAGTGTTACTTCAGCACAGGCCCTCAAACAAAACTTATCTTCCTACAAAGTCTCAAGTTTCAGGCCAAGGGGACTTTTGAGCCTCTGGACTACTTTGCAGATATAGCTAAAAAAGGAAAAACAGGTTGATACTGAGAATGACTTTTGTGGCAAACCGCAAGCAACATCTAACAAATGAAATCTTTTTTTTAAATGAATCAGTAAAACAAATAAAAATGTGGGTCCATTTATATATTTAAAGACATTTAAAAATGTAATATTGGAAAAAATAACTATAAATAATAATAATTGTTTTTAATTTTTTACTTTAGGATGCAGCCTTAGTTGCACCCGCATGTCCTTTTAAAAAAAGGATTCACTGTAAATTAACTATTATATAATATTGCCTTTGTCTGTGATGCATACTTTATCACAATGACTGATGCAGCTGGTAAACAACACTTCCACAACAACCGTTCCATGATATACTAAAAAAAAAGATAGGGCTGTCCTCATATAAGATGCCATTGGTATCAACTTCATTGATGCTTTGAAATCAAGTTTTTGCACTTGTCAATCATGAGAAACGTTCATTTATCCTCAGTTTAGGTCTTGTTCCACAGAGAGGATTATCGTTGGATTCTACACATCTGAGATTAGGCGCCTCTATCTCAGTCTTTAACCTAGCTATTCACTGTTATAGACTGGCTGACTCTGAATGTGCTCTATCATATGTTGATATTACCTGAACTCAGGATCACAAATGTAGCCATAAGATTAACAATGAACTCAAAACATATTGGTGGTGTTTCATCACAACCTTAAAACTAGTGAATTTACATGTTTTTCAGCAAAGTATCAGGACACAAGGGCATTTCATTTAAATCCAGGTGAAACTGGGATGCTTGGGTACTCTAAACATGATGTGATCCTATCAAAAATATACTTATTTTCATTTAGTTTTACAAAGTTTAGTTACAACTGTAGTGTGCTGCCCTGTGTTTGACTCCCCCCACCCCTGTTTGAGATTGTCAAGGAGATTGATCTAACCCTGGCGCTATTTCTGCAGTGTTTGAGCACTGACAGGGAAGTATTTTAACTTTTCTTTGCACATTTAGTTCCCCTCTTAGAGTTTAAAACAGTGCTCACAGGACACAGTACACCAGATCTGCTGCAGATATGGGCCTTCATACACAATTAATCTTAAATTTATACAGCACATCTCCTATCGATTTGTGTTCCTTCACAGCTGGAGGAATTAGAAATTCAATGCATTCATAATTTAATATTGGTGGTGACAATATTAAGACATCTGAAACAGAGAAGGACATTTCTGGACTAATCCCTTTAATGAGTTATTTCACTGGAGGGAAAATATGTTTAGATTAGTGGCATAGACCCAAGGCAGAAGCCACACACACAGCACTGAATACATCTCTGTGTCTTACAAAGCAACAAGATCCATGCTTTTCTGTTTCTTATAAAATAGCTTTGTTTTATAAAATAGCTTAGTGTCTACTAGACCAATTATTGGCATTATTTTCTTATTAGATCAAAGTTAAAGCATCAGGATTGGCTGCATGAGAAACCATAAACCAGGGGAATTTGGTGGCAGTCAAGATTCTACAAGTCATTTACTTCACTGACAAGTCAATGTATTCGACATGTTCAATATCTTTTCTACTACAGAAAGAATTAGACAATTTTATCTCACAAAGACAAAAAAATCTAATATATAATGCTGTTAGAAAACATTTTAGTTAGAAAAATGTTAGTGCTCTTTAAAAGGACAAAACCTGAGCTGGACTGAAGATTGAAACATATTTCTTGACAGTCCGCTATCTATGTGAATACTACTTAACCAAAACGTCAAAGCCAGACCAGCAATTCTCTCCAGACCACTGCAGTGGTGTATATCCTTTACAGTCAGACAGAGCCTGCATAGCCTCGTTAGACAGCCTAGCATTAGCAGTCTAGCACTCAAGCTGTTTACTGCAGCAGCTGTGAGTCTGGTACCCCAGCCTGCAGACAGACAGATGGTCTGGATAATGGCTTTGGCAGCTAGTTAAAAAATAAAGACAAAATAAAGAATTCATGCTTTGGGTTCCACTGGGAATTATTAAAAGGTCTTAAGTGTTGTTTCAGACAGTGGATTAAAGAGATAATCATAAGCATTCAATGAGGTTCATACATCTTTCTTTATGGCCCTGTTCTACAGAACAAACCAATGTGTCTGTTTCACACTTATTGCTGTGCAAGAAAATGTGTCATATTGCCATTTCCTGCCATCAGAATATAGCAACCTTGGTTTTTCAGTCACTGCATTCCTCAACTTTTCTGTCTTACTTGTGACTTTTGAAATTAGATCACTTTCCCACAAATGAAGGATCCAAACAAAGCGATGACAAATATTGAACTGGGCTTTTGTGGACTGAGAGCTCCATGGCAGTGAGCAAACACGCTCTGTTAGCAGAGAAAACCAATAGGTTCGGAGAGTGAAATTAGCAGACCTCCCTCTCATTGTCTTAGGCTCCCTCCCTGTACTGCTGTAGACTTTGTGATGGCACCAGAGAGATGTTGGCTATGAAAGAGAGACAAACCACTATACAGCATGAATTTAATGGCAAGATTGCAACATGGTGGAAGTGTCTCTTTAACAGCTCTTCCTGAAAGCAAATCAGCCTCAATCTTAGGATAGGCTGTGTGAGGGGTGTGGCAGGTTCCTGTCAGGGGTGTGTTTGTACATTTGGGACCCCTTTGGTGCAATCCTAACCTATAAGTTTGATACACAGGATACAAAACAGTAATGTGGTTAAAATAGGTTTCATGTCTTTGGGTAACATTGGGTATAACAAAGCAGGAGACAAATTTAGTCTGATTCTGAGTAGCCCCTTGAACAGGTGAGCAACACCTTGAATAGAATTTGTTCAGTCCAGTTTTCACAGTATTCTGTATGTGTGAGCAACACATGTTTGGGGTTTACAGATAACTCCATACTCCAAAGAGAGTTAAAAGAAAAACAGGAATAGAAATTCCATCTACGAGGCATAACTATTTTGATTGCTAAACAAACACAGCTGCTAAGTGGTCTTCCCATATGTATCAAGATAGCTGAATTTCCCAAGAAAAATCATATAAAGCCAGAATGCATTAGAGCCAATGCAATAACTGTCAAGTAGTAGGATGATGATACCTGGCTACTGAGAGAATGTGAGATCTAGTCCTTGCCAGCAAGTGCTGGCAGGGATCTTGTGAAAATGAGGCCAAATGGAATAATTTCAGCAATACCTTTGCCAACAAGTATTATTCTCTCAAAAGGGAAGCTGAGGGTTTTTAAAATGTCCAAGTTCATTTTGAAACAGCAGCGAATTAAAACATTAGGGGAAAAATGAATGGATTGACTGAGACACAGGTCTCACAAATGGAGAGAACAAAGGGATAGGTTGCTGCTAGCCACTGTGGCCTCTACTGCCTGAGAGAGTATTCTGCATTGCAAGAGGCCATTTCAGATTAGCAGATGGATATCAGTCACACAGAACTCTGTAATGGAGTGAATAAAAAAAGACAATAATGCTCCCTTTTAAGATGGGGATTTTCATCAATCCCGACGTTTTCGTATTCGGCCTCTTAATTGATGGAAACACATTAGTTGAGCCAAAGCAGACGAGGGAAGAGTCACAGGGAGTACGTTTAAATGTACCCTGTATGCTGCTGGTGATCGACAGTGCCAGGACAGCAACAGAATTTCAATGTCCTACATCAAGCACACAAAAGTCAACAGGAATTCTTCACAGCACAACCAAGCTGAGAGAAGGTCTTTGCCAATTCTAACACTCTGTGGTGGAAATATAATGATACACATTAGGATGTATTTGTTTACTGTATATGTATATTCAAAGTATACATTTTGTAGAATTTTTGTAGGCTCTAAAACTTGGTTTGTTTGCACTATTCTAACCAAAAAAGCTAAAACAGCATTCAATTGGAAATCACCAATCTATACCATTGGCCGTTTCTGGTTCCAGTCATTCTGAGAGTATTGCTTGTCCTGTTTGTAAATATGGGGCTTGAGCCAAAATGTCAGTGGTCAGCTTTACATCTTCCTTTGACGCATGTTTATGGTAGAGGTCACGGTCGCCTTTTCCCACTGCTCCAGTGATGCAGTTCAGACCTGCTTGCTGTGTGAGAAAGTTCCATCACACATTCTTTCCCCAAAGCACAGTATGTCACATCTCTAAATACTATTGCAGCTGTATTATACATGGCTTAAAAACACTGTCAGTATTGTGAGGTTAGCTCCGGACTTCACAAAGGTCAATGCATAAAGAATGATTATACATTTACCATATAGTGAGAGAAATAGCTGATTTGTGCAGTAACATGCAATAAAATGCATCTGAATTCCATTTTAAAGCTAGAATTTGTATTTGATTCTTTGCATTTTTGACCTCTGTTACGTCCAAAAATGTCATAAATAATACATTGGGCCCCAGTGCTTATTTTGCAGAGCATGCAGGATATTTTATTCATGAGGTCCTTCAAAAGGTCCCTTTGAGCTGGTCTTGGGCTGGGAGGGGAGCAAGGAGGGGCAATGCTCGTAGGAACATCACTGCCTTCGTCAGACCCTCAGAGCCATCAGAACAGTGGACAAAAAGTGACTCATGGGTGCAAATACACCAGATAGCCCTGTCAATATAAGAAGCTAGATGATTTGTTCTGACGTGAAAAGAAAAAGTACATTCTTTTTTTATGACAGTGTTATCATTCGAATTCAGTGGTCCCATTAGAGAGATACACTTGCTTTTCAGCACCTTGTCACCCTTGAGGTACCTTTAATCTTAGTTAGTAGCAAAAATTGTATGCTGGTTAAAAACCTCAATTATTTTTAATTTGGACTTTGGCCAACAAAAGTAATGCTGACAGTACTGAGTAATTAAAAACAAAATTGTATGTTAGATAATGTATTCACAGATTTATTTCAAAGTTACTTTATGTGAATCCACAGATTTGCCAAGCGCCATTAACTATTTTTATTGCTTAGATTATGCTGACAGTTGCTGTATACTTTATTTCCAGTGCTACTTCCAGCCTTTGCAAGTGAAGAAATATATGAAAGGACTGTGACAGTGAGAAAAGGAGACCACACCGGCATGCCTTTTGTCTCTTCCTGCTTAATTTGCCACCTTGATGGTTCTGATAATGTGGTGAAATACAGCCACCTCTGTGGTTAGTCAGATGGCTCAGATAATTGCGCTGGATTTGTGGGTCCTGTCTGCAGCAGCGAGCTTCGCTGGCACTTGTCAGCTGATAAATCACCATGCTGGAGGCTTGGCAAGGGCACAGACTAGCGGCACATGACGGCAAGCATCCTGCACCGGCCCTATAGGTGTCTCCAAACCGTTAACAGATGGCTGCCCCCAGAGCGAGCACGCAAAAGTCAAAGAGTGTGGGCATTCGGGATGCCAGGGCCACGGGTGCACTGAGCCGTGTTACTCCATGTAGCGTATGCTTACACGCAGCATTCAGACCAAGTCGTGGGCAGGATTCATGAGTTTTTCTCTGAAAGCTACTCTTCAGAGAGGGAACGTTCCATTCGGTCTTCCAAGTTTTCCCCCTTTAAATGAAAGCAGCCCAAAAACAATGGCCTTATCAGGCAGCGTAAACAAACGCCCAGGAATCCTCCACCGAGGGAGACTCCGGCAGAAAGGCCCACTGTGCTGATAAAGAGGGAACTAATGCCTTTGAATAACTTAATGAAACCCAGATCTAAACAGGATATTACTGGGACACGGAGCCAAGGCGGAACTCCATGGCCTTGTTGTTGTTGAGGGAGCAGCATGGCAGCGGATCAGAGAGCGCGGGGTCCCAACTCACGGACAGACCGCAGCTCTGCACTTGTTCAGCAGATGACGAGGGCACATCTGGGCCGCGTCTGGGCCCAGGAGTCATCAGAACAAAATGGTTTGGATTGTGACAACGTGGCGGGACAGGGGCGCTGACAGGGACGGTGGCTGCACCCAGCTTGAAGTGGTACCACTAGAAAAGAAACACAAAGAAAACAATAAGCAAAATAACATATTTTCAAAGTCCTCTCTATTTCTCATAATACAAAACACTTTAATGTGCGTAAATTCCATTTGAAAAGGACGTCTGTCTTTGGCGACAATATCGGTCTGGCGACAGACAGGAACCAATAAATAATGCATTCTCTGCAATGTACTCTAGCTTATGATTAGTGAACTCATAAATTTATAATGAGCCTTATAAATTTAGGCTGCCCTCTGTTTCGTGAATTCATCCCTCCACTCACCTGACTGTGGTCATATTTCTCTGTGTTTGTTCCATTGCAGCATTATTAATAATTGCTGTATCGATGTATCCAGCAGTCATGACATGTCCTATTTTGAATCATGTGTATAACCCTGCAAAGGAACATGGGAGGTTTATTTGCTCCACTGAAAGTTTAAATAGTCTGCAATGTTATTTAAAGTTTATTTTATGGTTTGACTCATTAATATTTATGCCTGTTTGTTCTACAGCCATGAGCACTCTTAGACAAGAAGGACAAAGTGTTCATACTTGGTTGTCCCTCAAAGGACCTCCGTAACGGTGTCCTTATAACAAACCTCTGTTTACACAGTATGACATTAGATGAGAATGCACTTTTCACTGTTTGGCTGCATTGTTTCAACCATTGTACATGTGTGCTGTATACATACAGGTAACAGACCATACCTATTACTGTTCAGTTTGTGCTGGGTCAAATGTCAGCATCCTCAAGAACACTTTTCAAATCAAGGACACTCTTCAATGTTAAACTTAGTTAACAATCTTTAGTTCCCAGAATATTTACAGAAATTTGTCCAGTTTCCTGGATATCCCTGACAAAGATCATGAAGAAATGCCCCTTGAGCATTGTATGTGACTGATAACGATCATACAGGAATGTCACTAAAGAAGCGCATTTTCAGTTCACTGTAAATTGATGGTAATTCATGTTAATGTTATTAGAAAAGCGAGCAATGTTAAACTAATCTGGCATTTCAATGCTTACTTTCATATTATTTTGATATGTTTCTGTCTTTTATACCACAGCTTGGTGACATACTAGATAGTAATTGGTTGAAGGGTGTTATTATTATTCTGTAACGTGTGCAGTAAAAAGTATAGGCCTAATGCACTGGTATAATGTAGTTCCAGTGCCCCTGAAAGCTTAAAGAGCTGTAGCTGTGTACTGAAACATACTGCCATCCCTTGAGTCACAACTTTCATACAAGAAACTTACATTACACTGGATTAAGGCTAGCTAGTTTAGGATTGGACAACCCACACTAGTTAACAACAGTGTTATTTGAATTAGTTATCTGAGCCGTGTGAATGGGTCAAAAAAGCAAAAAAAAAAGAAAAAAAGTCACATTTTTTTTTCTGAATTCCAGTTAGCTAGCAAGCTATATTCTTTGGTAATTTACAGATGACTATAATACTTTTTATTCAGGATATTTTCATTTGATTGGATTGCTAAATTATCACTTTTGGAAACAGACTTGGAAGAAACAGAATAAACCACTCTTTAATGTGCAGTTGTATGAAAATATAACTTGCTCATCACATCACCCCATCATGATATATATATATTTTTATTTCTTTTTTTAAAAACTACAAAGCCCATCATTGTGTATTTCTGAAATATTCTCAATTATGTTTTTTCTTGAATAAATAGTAAACATACTCGGATGTTGCCTGTAAATTACTGTGTCACATGCCTGGAACATGATGTGCATATACATATGAACATTCTGTAAGCCTGTTTATGAATTTAATTCTCACAATCAAATAGGAATCTTACCAGAATGTTCCCCCAAAGTTCTCAAAACATTTCATGTCAGCTGGGAAGTGCCTGGGTGTTTTGGGTAAACAAAGCTGGATGGTAGAATGCATAACAGTCAGTATATCAGAAGGGAAAACACAATGAAAAGGACCTAAATAAGATACATCCTGTGCCGCTCTGTAAACAATGCTTGCAAGTAACATTCTCTCATGCCAAGTCTGACAGCTGTAAATCCAAGGTGGCAACTGTGACAAGGCATCAAGTCTCTGGAGGAGGACTGAATATTATATGTTGTCATTTAACAGGGTCTAGACACCGAAATGGAGTTGGACAATACTAACCCAACAGCTTAGATTTTGAATACAATTTCAAACATGACAGCTGCAAGGGGATCTGAAAATTGACACAAACACAAATATAATTTTCTTTCATTTAATATTCCCATGATTTTTGTTGTCTTTCAGTCAGCGATTGTTGTCTATAGCACAAAATCCATGAGGCCCTATTGTGAAATTCAATATTTCAAGGTCTTTATTAAAATGCATTTACAACAGACTAACAGACAACAGTGTCTAAAATGTGATTTAGTTCAAAATAATGTTTCAGTCATTGGGGCAACACTGAACATTTTTTCCATTAAACTTTCAGGGGACAAGGACAACTGAAAGATTCTTATGTGTACAGAAAAAGTAATAAATACAGAAATTCACTTGAGACCAAGTTGGCAACACTGGAAAACACACACATTACCTCAGCACTAAACTGGCATGCTGTATCTGTCACATGAAAGGTCATAAAAACACACTGCTGACCACAGGATTCCATATGTTCTCTTATGCTGGTACATCTGAAGTAGTCTTTTCTCTGTGCCTGAATAGCATATAAATCAAAGTTTGTTGTGGTTGGGTAAAAAAAAAACCCTTCTCATGTGACAAATGTGTGTCTGAAATGTTGTGTAGAATGTTACACAAGTGAGAAGGGTCTGGAACAAGGCTAGCTGTACTCTAAGATGCAGGGAGGCTGGCAGGTTCAAAGTTTGGCTTTTACCGTTATCTGGCCTTCGAATGTATCCACCCACATTTTGAATCCTTCTTTCCTATTCATATCACAGACAAGCATATGTCTTGTATATTTGCTTATCTGGAAAAATTCAAATTCAGATTTTGCAACATAACCACAAAAAAGGGAGAGAAAAACATTGTGTTAGGAGGCAGTATCAGATGAACCTTGAAACGTCCTTCCTGTTGTTTCGGCATATGTGACTAGGCTTACCTTTCTGGCTCTATGAGAAATAGGTTAGCTGTCCATTCATCAGAGGGAAGGCATAAGGAAGGTTAAAGTAGATCAGATGAGAAAAAAAGGCCAGTCAGAGGTGCTCTTTGTCTGTGCAAAAGCCTGGTTTTGCAACCTGCACCTTGTGAACCTAATTTTTTGCTGTTTTGTTCTTTTATCCCTGCTTTAACAGAGGAATCTATCGGACTTATAATGGAAGAACAGGCTGTCTCCAATAGCAGCCCCCAGCACAGTCGGACAAGGCAGAATGTCATCAGGTGTGGGTGGCTAAGGAAGCAAGGGGGCTTTGTCAAGACTTGGCACACACGCTGGTTTGTCCTCAAGGGAGACCAGCTCTATTATTACAAAGATGAAGAAGAGACAAAAGCCCTGGTAAGTAACCCCGGTTTTTACAAGGAATATTTAATGGTCTACTGTGCTGCTCCGAGCGATGGTCTCTGAATTCAAAGCCACTTTCAGATTCATAAAGACGAGGGAGAAGAGGAGGAGTCACATTTCTCACTTCTGCATACTGATTTATACTGGTTTATGTGACGTTTTGATGTTTTGTTGTTATTTATTTCCAAATAAATTACTTGATTTACACATTTTTGATAGTACTTTAGCAACAGTTGCAAGATGGTTACAACAAATATACTTCTTTGTTTTATTTGTATGCTTTTGTGGAGTGGTTGCAGGCTGTCTTGTTAATGTACATTTAAAGTGAATGCACATGTACATTCTAAACTGACATGAGTTACAGTGATTGGTAGGATTTGTGGGTGTGTCTCACATAACACAAATAGCACATGGAAAAGGCTTAGAAGCAGAACTAATGGAAACACATTTATCAAACAAGACTGTGGTTAGGAAGCTAACTTAGCCTAGTTAATGGGTTTTAGTAGATAAACAGTTTGGAGGAAAGACTAAACGAAAGACTAAAGAAAAGACTTCATAACTGTGTTGGTTGCTCAGGGAAGCCAAGGAAGTCTATTAAAAAAAAAAACCTCAGAAAGTTTTTTTGAATATTCTAAATGTTCTTGTTGCATAATTAAAATGCATACATTTACAGCAGCATTGCATATGCTAACTGCTGTCATTTTGACTTAAAATAGTTGAAATGGCACCATCTATAAAACATCTTAGAACATCTTCTTCTTAAGCTCTGGTGGGCCAGTGGAAGCCTGGATTCCCATTGAAATCTATTAGAAGAAGTCTGACTGTTTTTAAGTGAAGTTAGTGAAATGATTTTTCTCGCTGTGATTGGACGATAACAAGGATTTAGCACCACTTGGAAGCCTGGTTTCATGCTGGCTTCCTTTTCAAACCTATTAGGAAAATGTATTTCAGCTGAAGTCACAAAAAACCCCTACCCCCTTAGGACTGAGTTAGGATACAGTTTAGCCTATTTGGTTGAAAAGAAACATATTGGTCATACCCTTTCACTTTTGATAACGCTCACAGGTATTTACTTTACTTTTTTGCATAGCCTATTAATGGAAAATACAGATTGTTTTCCTCAATGCCTTCAGCTGAACCGGCAGTATTGCCTTTCTTGTTCTTTGAAGCTGCAGTTTTTTTAGCAGTATTAATTTACTTTCATTTAATGTGCTTCTAAAGAATGTTTAAATCTGCAAGATTTTATGCAAGTTTTAAATTGCAGTTGCAAATTACACCTCCATTTCAGGACAGACAACACCATAGGACAGAGAGTGTGCATGTGTAATGAGAAGACATTTTTTACATTTTATGAGCATAATCCTCACTGTTGTTCCTGCCATGAACAATTAAAAAGAGTAATTTCTAAAATAAAAGACTCAACAGCCAAATATCCTAATTTAGGACCTCAACCTCTGAGGTGCATTTCATTTTTTTAGAACTCTGTGAAATTCAGTTTGATATTAATTGAAGGCCCCACATTTTCAGAACATGATATCTCACCCATTCTTCTGCATGACTCTGTACTATTATCAGCCAGTTTCAAAGTGATAACTAACCTGACTTTTCCTTCAGAAATTCCATAATTCTGCCAGTCATGTTTAAGTGTTAAGCGGTCTCTCTGTGTCCTACGTTGTGACCTGCTCTGATTCCTTCTGAGGCTGTTATACTGTGTTTTGGTATTATAATCTTAGTTTTTGGCTGTGATGTTTGGCAAAACGCACAGTGACACAGAGGACTTACTAATAGCCTTTGGTGCTGGAGCTGGGCCAGTATGGATCTCCGCCAGAGAACGTCTGGTAAATACCTCTTACAACCAGCCCACATGTCAGGACTGCCAAGTTAAAGCTCTTCTGCCAGTGCCAATTGGCAAAAGCCTGTGATGTTCCCATCAGATTACTCTGATGACATCTCAGGTAGCCTTGAAGAGCTGACTCTGGTGCTAAGTGAGTGGCAGTCCTCTGAAAATTTGTTCAGGGAACACAAACATGAAATCTGGAGGAAGAAAAGTAGATTGCACATGTAACATTTCCCTCCTGACCAGTGGTAAACAAATAACCAGCAGACTGGAATAAAAACTGAACTACAATGTATTAGACAATAATTATTTGTTACATTTTCAAAGTGAATATTGAGATCTTCATTAAGTTCAGAGGTCTTTTCATTGTATAGCCAATATTGAAAACCGAAGACATTGCTCTAAGAGAGCATCTTGAATATTGGATGAAATGGCTGTGTAAGAGAGGGGGTGAGAGAGCTTCATGGAAGTGATGTCACAAAAGAGCATTATGATCTGGACTGTGGATCTCCGGGCATGCACTTCAGAGATCTTCATGACTCGTCTTCTCAGAGAAAAGAATAAGGATGACATCCTCCATCCATTTTGTCCACTAGAGTAAGGACAGAAGAAGTTAATGTAACTTGTCCAGTCTCTGAAATCAGAAATGTAGTTGAAAGGACCTCAGCTAAGCCATTTATTTCATATGTACTCTCATAAACTGGATGCGAAGGTGTATGAGTAAAGGGGACAGATTGACAGATTGCATTATCTAAAAGCTGTCACTGTAAAAAGAGGCCTAAAACCTTTTAGGGTTAACAGGGCTTGTTTAAATGAATGTCAGGGAAGGGGTAGTGCTTGGCGGGTTGACCATTTTTAAGCCACCATCTAACAAAGAGTACATACTGAATCACGCAAACAGAGCAGTTATTCTTCAAATGACTGTTATTCACTGCTGTAAGTGGGCACACCCAGATGGCACAGACATGGTCCAGACCATGATGTCCCACAGAAAGCACATTTTTGACAGATACTAAATTTTTCATTGTTGTTCATTATATCCGCCCCATTGGACACCAGAGATATGTGGTATCCCATAGTGCTTGTGTGTGAATGCAAATCAAGATGAGCACAAACAACAACAGAGTATGGAAGACCAACTCATTTACTCTTTGTTTGACATTCAGTACATTTTTTTCATATTATCCCTGATTTTGTATTTAATTTAAAATGTAAGTTTTATAACTGCCACATTATTTGCCAACATAAAAATGTTTTTGTTTAACCCCATTGAATTTATTGAAATATTTTTTAAAAAGACAAAAATTTTGGTTGGGGTTATTGGAGCTGTAAGCTGATAGAATTGGTAACTTGCCGTAAATATAACTGCTGGTAGTGAATAGACGTTAATCTATAAGTATTTTTGGAGTATTTTCCATCCGTAGTTATTCTGAGGATAGCTGATGCATTTCACAGTTTTTATTTCTGAGCTTTTTTTCCCTGTGTAATCATAATTTTGGAATATTCTTTTGCAACAGTATGACTAAGCAGATGAAGTGAAGAATAACAGATCTTCAGTAGGTTTTTCAAGGAAGTGTTCTATTTTCAGCAAGTTCTGTTTATTTCTGCTTCAAACAAAATGACAAAGTTTGTGATATTGTATGGAGTGGCACTGCCTTGACACAGTATTCAACACAGAGTTTTTGTTTGGTGCGAATCACATCCCAAATACTTGAAACATATCTTCAGAGATAAGGAGCTCTGCCTTTCTACATACCATTCACCAGATATAGCCCTATTGCATCACACCTTCACGTTTGATCACCATTAGCTTTTCTATCTGGAGGATTGGAAAATTATTTATTTCTTTTCAGGAGTGGGTTCAAAGAAGTATGACAGTACTCGTCTCTTTGAAAACCAGGCTATATTCAAAGTGTTTGATCTCTTGTAAATGCTGTAATTCGTGGAATATCAATGAGGCCATTTATATAATGCCCATGGTTCCAGCACAACATGTCAGGCCCCAGAAGTTGCGTATGTGAGTGACTAATTAAACAAGTCGTGCCTTTTTGCTCTCTCTCCCTGCGTCTGGTACTGTCTGATGAGCATAGCCTGTAATGTGGTCTGTATTTACTGCGGGTGGCAGGCTGGGCCTCCCCTAAATTGCAACCAAATCACACAAAACAGAGAAAATTATTACCATTAAATTCCAGCATTGTTCTCAACACCAAAATGTTGAAAAACAACAATCTCAATAGCAATCTCACCATGTGCAATTGACGCCACATGGAAATGCAGAGCGGGAGTAATAAATGCAGCAGTGCTTGGTTGCTTTGATGAACCTGGTCGCTAAACATAGCCATAGCTATGTGACATAAAGATAGCCATAGCATTTGAAACTTGTTTCCGGGACATATGTCATCTTAGGGGGGAAAACACATGGCAAATATACAGTTGCACTGCTATAAGATTCATTTGTATATGTAGATTTGTATTTTTACTGGAAATGGAATCAGTTTTGGAAAGTTGATATTTAAGACTACAAGAAGCCATCTGCAAAGTAATTTTATTCACATTGTAATATGTATATCAAAAATGGCATCAAATATCTGTTATGCCAACTGACTGACATAAGTTGCTAAAAATCCTTATAAGATACCAACTCATGTTAACTTGTTATCCTGACTGGTTACCTTAGTATGCAATTAAAAATAAAGATATCATCACAACTGAATGTACATGTATAGTATTTGAAACTTAGTTATGGTATTAGTGAGCCCATTTGAGAATACACCGGTAATGTGTGGTCTTTAGTTGATTGTGTGGCTGCTGGTTCTCACCCAGAACATGCCAAAGTGCACATGCATGTGTCAGCACCTACTCCAAACAGTGCTTTTCCCCAATGGCTTTTATGACTTTTCCATGATTTGAACCTTAGCTGCCTACGTTCTCACTGGGATCGGTCTCCCATCGGCTCTGGTCTGGGAAATTCTGCAGGCCTTTCTGGACCACCTCTGCTTTGGAAGACTTTTGACTGCCAAACATGAAGGTCAATAATCCCAAAACCTGGAAGTGGGCGGAAGGCAAGGAGAACAGGCTCTGCTGGACAATGGCGGTGTTGTTCTGCTCACTGGTGAACAAAAGCATTACAGTTTTGAAACATGGAATATTCCATCTCAGTCAGCACAGCACAAGGCACCGCAGGACTTGGATGGACGGCTTGTTCTGCTTCAGCACAGAGCTGCAGATTGCACGATTAGACAAGCCTGAAAATGTTACCCATTAGCTTCCTTCCTTTGCAAAATGTTTTCAAATGTTGCCTCTCATAGCTTGAGTGAGAGAGTCCGTAGGAGTTAAGCCATTTGATCTCCTGTGGAAAGTCTCCAATAGGGATTTGACTGACTACAAGCATCATCTGGAAAAACTTGTAGGCACATCCTTTTCCATCCCTGTGTTCCTGATTAGTTACTAGATATATTTTACAATAATACTTAAACTAAATGAGAGTCAGATTTAGGTTTAACATTTGTTTCTCATGAAGTATCAGACCCATGTGATGCCAGTGACTTGAGGAAGTTTAAACAAATGTACATATCATGTCATCAAATACACCCACAGTGTACCACTGAAATATAGATGTTCACTTGTTTTTTTCCTGTTGCTCTTTCCTGTGGAAGTCATCTATTATTTTGAAAACTTGAATTAAACTAGGCCAGAAAGGCAGGAACATGTGCAAAGTAGTTTGTCTCCGTAACCTACAACACAGCACAGTGCATAGACAAAATACTGACGCAGCCAATAGATTACTCCCTCCATCTGAGGTGTAAAAAAAGAAAGGAGAACAACTAGGCCAGACTGCTCTCCGCTCCTGCAGCCCACATCAGAATGGCGGAATTCATCATGAGAACACCAGGCGCTCAGAGTGGACATAATTATCAACGATCAACCGGAATCAGCGAGCATGGAGAGACACAAAAGGTGATGAAGTATGAAGATAAAAGCGCACATTAATTACCCAACTCATCGGAACTGATGTCTCTATTCGTTACCTGACTCGTTAGCCTAATTGCTGTCACTGACACCGGGCCGGAGCAGCTGGCCCTCTGGTTGTCGAGGGAAATGGAGGCACGGATCAGAGCCGGCATCGCAGACCCACCCCCCACCTTCCGCCTCCCACCTCCCCCCCCCCCCCTCACTCCCCCTGTGCGTCACAGCTGGAGTTTTCTCTCTGGGTCTTGAGAAACCCAAATGTTTCTGAGAGAGAAGGCCCCCGCGGGGATAATTTCAGCGTCACCCATGAGGGCGTGTTTTCCTGAAAGGAGTCTGAGGGCCTGCGTATTCTGCACAATCCCAGGAATGTGAGGAATGAGAGCTGGCGGTCAAGTGTCAGATCACGCGCTAAAGGGGACCGGCACGTGTGGGCACGGCACTGGCATGGCGTGTGCATGTTCCGGCTCGCCCAGTGCGCACACATAAACTCCTTCACAAAGAAATGCCTGTCCGGGTGGACTCAATTGTGTAATCATTGTAATTCTAACCACTTATCATCCAATTGGATAATAATGAAGCGCACATTGTTTTTATTCTGTGGCATGCGTTTTTCAAAGCACTGGCTTGTCCTGAGTCAGTAGCTGAAAAGTCTGCCAGTGAAGTATGTGGCAGTTCTGTACGTCACTTTACATCATGCGTAATTTAAAATTTAAAGTCCAAATACATCATGAAATCAATGTGCAGACTGATTTTCCTATCGGCTCATGTACTTCACCAAAGGGCTATGTAACAGACCTGACTTTTGAAAGCAAGCTAACAACCTAGAGACACGGGATACAATGGGCTACTGACTCTCCCATTGTAGTGCATTATAATAAATGTTTCAACTACAACAATTGTTGCGTGCAAAGTCTAGCAATAGTCCTTCCTGGGTGCCAGGGCAGATGAGTAATAGGATGAGATAGGTTGCTACAGTGGCACAATTGGGAGACAAAAGCAATTTGCACCTGTCCCCCGGCAGCTTGTCTCCTACCATCAACTTCCACAGACCTTTATATCTAGGTTTAAATATGTGCAGCAGTGTCCAGTAACATAATGAAATTTGATTCACTAAACTACTTTTTTCACTGGGTCATGCTGATATTTGATCAGAGTATCAGAGAATAATGTATTTTTTTATTTAATGATCATTTTTTAGAATAAGGCCTTCAGTTTCTCTATTTGCGGGGGCATATTGGGACAATGAGCTGACTTGACTTTGATGGAACAATGCTCAGCAAAATATTGGCTGTTTTAAAGATTCAGATAATGCAAGGGCAAGTTAAAGGTCTTTTTCCAACCAGCATACAAAGTCAGCAGGAGGTGAGTCCTCTGCCCACCCAGCTACGGATAGTCTATTAGATTAGTCCCTAATTCACAAAGCATTGTCTGCAGGAATTCAGCTTGGTCGTTGGAGGAGAATGACCCGGTCATCACTTCTCCACTCTTCACAATTCCCTCTGGACTGAAATCAACATTTTCTGTAATAATCTGATCCAGAAAATGCCCAGGGTCATTGATGCTCCACTCCTCACAACTCCACTTGCACTGAAATCAAAAATTTTCATTGGCAATCATAGTGTTATTTGTAATATTCTGTGTCAGTAAAGTTGTCAGCTAAGGTTCAGGCTGTCTGTGAAATATTGTCACCTATTTTCATTTGTCACTTCTAATTATGAATTTGCTCCCCTTGTTATGTTCCCTCTATGCATAACAGCAGGTACTTTGACTATATTTTATGATGTCATGAATAATGTTTATGTATTGATCCTTATGAATTATAATAATAAAAAATATTACAATATTGATATTACAATTATGATATTCATAATACCATAATGCACCACATCTGTCAGTGCCTTGGTCAAAGTTAGCTGGCTCCAGAATTATTGTATCATTCATTGCTCCAAATCTGAGTCTGTGTGCAGCTGTCCTAAAATACCCAGCCAGGACCCACTCAAATACATTACCCAGTACTCTCTTTAAGGGCTTATGCATTGCAATCAAATTAGACTGTACTCTGTTTAAGGGCATGTGCTATTAGGTTTTAGAATGAAAGGAACCTACAAGACATGCTGGCTTGTCTCTGATATAATAGAAAAACACTCAAAGAAGTTTATGGTGTAACACAAAGCCCATTTTAACTGAAATGAATATGCATTTAATGAGAATAAGTGAAGTTCACTGGTTCCCAGCCCCCGAGATTTAAATGACCGTGGGTTCAGTTCCCATGTCCTCAGATGAGCTGTAGAATATTTTTAACAATTCTCAAGTAGTGAGTGTTTTGCTTGTGGAAGTCCAGTGTATAATCAAGCAGTAGACTAGCTGCACATCTTTAGCAGCCAGCAATCATAATTTAAATCTGATTCATAAAATTATTGATGGCAAGTGCAAAAGAGGAAAACAAATTACTTTATTTACATTAGAGACATTAATTGCTCTCTGCTTGGCAGGTAGAGCAGATGTAATAGAGTTATAATTGATTTTCCCTCCGCACCTATGGGATAAGCCAAAAATACGCCTTGAGACAGAGGCATATGTCACATCTTGGCATTGCAATTTCCATTCGCCCATTCGTCATCCTAGAGCCGATTATCACAGTCAGGGGAATGACAAGGCTGGAGTTGGGGCCAGGGGCAAATCAAGGTGAACCTTAACAGAATGACCCTGACAGACAGTCCTGAGGAGTCTATCAATCAGCCCAATATGTATGTCCAGGGAAACTAGGCCATGGGGAGAGAAGGCCTACAGACATGAGGACCAGGAGTAGAATCAAGTCCTGGGCTTTGGAGCATTAGGCAGTAATACTGACTGCCACAACGCTCTGTCACTTTGCTCTGACAAGGAACATTAACTTTATCCTCCATGGCTAGGGGTTATGTTGGGTGAGAATGATGTGCCAACACCTAAGCTCAAACTACAATAACTATTAGCGAATGTATAAATCCTCAGAGATGTCTGTATCTTCAGGAAAAGAACTGGAGAATTGGAGACTGTGATACATTTAAACTCAGGCAGCCTGCCAAACACATGGACGTACCTGATAGATGCATAATTAAAGCCAATCAGGTAAAACTGTCAGAGGGAACCTGGAGGAGGCGGAGCCCTCTTGTGATGGAGGAAAGAGGAAGAGACAGCAAACATTCTCGGTTTGAAAATTAATCTGATCTGTTCCCTCAGTCTGAGCATTTTTAATTTAGATACATTTATTATTTTTTTTTCTGAGCATGGAAAATTATCTGTTTGCCAGCTAGTCCATCATGATGAATAGATCAAACAAAATACATCATTTGCTAGCTCTAGTTACAATTCTTGGGAACAATATACTGAAATGTATTTAATCTGAATCCGCAATGGCTGGATACCAAGGTGTTTCTGACTGAAGGTGAAAAGATGGGGGAAAAGGCAAGAGAGGACACTTACTTCCAGACCATGGAGTATTATTATGTTAAAACACATCTTTGTAAAGTACAAGTATTGTATAGGAGAAAATAATTAGCTGTGCCATGCCAGAATAGTTTAATACTGAATGCCAAGCAAGAATGTTTCATTAATATAAGTACAACATTTAGTGATAATTCATTACCTCTGTTTGTATGTTGAACAAAGAGCACTGTGGTACTACAACTGGAGATGATGGATTGCCTAAATTCTGAGAAATGCTGCAATAACCTCAGAGGATTTATGCAGCGTATTGATTTTCTGCTGGAAGACCAAAGACGGCCTAACTGTGTAACATATTGTATTTCATTGAATTATACAAGTTCACAAAAGTCAGTTAACCATTAATGCAGTTTCCAAAGGACAACCTCACTGTGCCAAAGATTAGAATTAGCGGTGTTTTTTTGGACACTGTTGAATTCACCAGTTGTTGGTGATAATCATGAAAATATTCTACATTTCTTGTATTGCAGCATACTAAGAACATGAAAAAACAATTTACTTATTAAGAGTGGTATTGCACTCATTTTCATTTCCACAATGGTGAATTCTGTTTATTATATTTAATAATTTATTATATTTATCGGTGTCGGTACAGACATTTAATCTGGGGCTGAAGTCCAAGGGGCAGCGTCATGCCTTACTATGGGTGAGGTGAACCTCTACTGGACCAGTAGAAGAGAAGGAGAAAATACAGAAGAAAGGGAAGTAGACATGAAGGTGGAGATGGGGAGGGAGAGGGATGCTGGAAGCAGAGAGGGAAGCAGAAAGGGTGATGGGAGAGAAAGTACGTGGCAATTTAATACCTGTGTAGAAAACCAGATTGGACAGATACAGGTATTTGAGAGAGGGGTAGTCTGAAAATCTTCTCCCAAACTTTTTTTTTTTTTTTTTTTTTTAAACAAATTCCAATAATTCGTTTTTGGCTCTTGCTGATCTGAGGGAAATTGATCATTCATAGACAGAGTTACTGTACGTACCACTCACTTGGCCCTATAAAGCACACCACCCAACATGTAGCATTACATTTGCACAGCTGCTTGATGGTGGTGTAGCTTTACCACTGGCTAAACCCAAGGACAAGATTTTGTGTGAATTTGTTTTCAGTATGGATGTGCCCTCACCCCAGAATATAAAGCACCTCTAGCACAGTGCGAGGCTGTCCCTGTCAGTACCATGCCCTAGCCCTTACTCCTCCACCTGCCATAAGGGATTTACTCCCACATAACAAAGACACTGTGTCATACCTTCCATACAAGAACACACACGTCCATGTGTTTTTTCACCTGATTCTAGAGAACAGAAGTTTACTCACAGCCTGAACTATGACACATAATTGAGTTGTGTGATAGTAAATCATGGTTATTGATTTATTCTTCCAGGGATGCCACCCAAATGTTAGTTACATATAGAATTACAAACAGCCTTAGGTGCTTTTCCAGGTGAGTTGCAGATGGGTTGCTATGGAATGAATAAAGTTATACTGTGTTATTCATAAATAACTACAACTATGACTAATTATGCCAGTCTTCACTGAAGCATGGCAATGTAACATGTGTGTAAACCCTTTATTTATTATGGATTATTATTATTGCTGAGGCCATAAATTATTTTCTCTCTTAAATTGCTGATCACCAAAGATTTACAAGACTCTGCAGGAAGCAGGTGCGAAAGAAATGGTTCATGAAGAAAAAAAAAGCAGACTGGAGGCTTGAACAGAAGGGGAAGTGGGAAAATGCAAATTCAACTAGGACACCAGTTCCATTTTTGGCAGGGTGGGGCATTCAGTCATTTTTGAAACAGGAAATGGATGATTTGACAATAGACACTTCCCCACAACAAGAGGGTTCATCACTCACACAAGAGAGAATGGAAAAGAAGGAACGTCTTTGAATTATGAAGCAATGTAGACTGGACAAGATGGTTGTGACGTGGGGAAGGAGCATAAAGTAAGTGGAGCCATGTTGGCTCTGTTGTGCAGAGGGACCATAAGAACATATAATCAGTCAGAAATGCCCTCTCTGGCCTGTAGCTGCCTCTCTGTGCCATTTCACATCCTGAGCTGCAGGGACATTTCCAGAGCTGTCCAGCTGTGTCTAATTCAGGACTGAAGGAACTGGAGCTGTGCGGTAAACCTGCCCAGTGAATCAAATGGGGATGAATTTGTAGTCTGTTAGGATCTTTTTAAAGGGGTAGGCTACATACTGAAAAAGAAGCAGTTGAAGGTAGAATGCAAAACTGGCACCACACAGCAGTCCACAGCTGTGAACTAATAATACATATTGACCATGGCTATGACAGAAAAGAAATGAGGATGTGGTGTGTTACTGATACACCAATGCCTCAGACATATAGCCACTGTGAGATTCCTGATACCACCAATGGTCATTGTCATTTGATAGCACACTGGCCATGACAATCATGTGATGCAATAACACAAAACAGCCCAACTCTGTTGGCCATATGTGGCTAGATTTGCTGCAGAGCATCTTCATTGAATAGGAAAAAGGATAGTTGTTAGAGAAAATTTTGCAAAGTCATAGCACTGGTATAAAGATTTCCAGAATGTTCTACGTGTTTTACATTTTCATAAGGCTCATTGAGTCAATATGTGCTCTCTCAGAAGGATTCTGCAAGTGATTGCCACTTATGCCAACCTATCGGATTTAATTAATAGCATCTCCGTAAAAGAAAAGAATTCCTCTATCCAAGGACAAATCTGACAAGAGTGCACAAATCAATGTTTTTTTTCCTTTGGTCTTTTTTCCTCTGTTCTGCATCACAAACCCCCTCTAATGAAGTTGGGGGAAAGAGGAGGCAGTGCATGGCTGGGACAAACTTGACAGGATAGGAAATGAAAAAATAATCAGCATTCAGGGCAGAGGACTAAGTCCACTCTATCATGCCATGATCACAAATCGCTCATCTCTCTCTCCTTTTCTTTTCTCTGTCATTCATCTCAATGTAAATTTCAAGGTGTTGGGTATTGGCTTTGTGTTTGACAGGTTTACCAAAGCAAAGGTGACATGGAATAACAACTCAACAAGCAACAAATAGTTACACAGATTACACTGATAAGCAGTTTCTTTGTGCCTACCGTTATCACTCTCTTCATCTGGAATGACAACATATGGAAATCCTGTCATATATTAGAGCATAAGCTTTTATACTGTACTAGCAAAATGAAATGCTGTTTTTTCTTTCTCTGACAAGGTTCTCTGAAATGTCTTAAAACAATGTCTAATAAATGCAGATTACCCAAATTACAGTTTAATGTGCCTGTCAATAATTCCTAATTGAGATTCATTTTGTAATTTAAAAAGAAAATATCACATTTTCATTGGTTTAATGGAAATTGCACCACAACTGCTTGAAGAATACATTACACTGTACACATTATACTGTACTGTATTTAAAGCTGTAAAATGGCACAAGGATGTCTTTGGCAGCCATAAAATTACATCCACTAATGAGCAGGATAAGAAATAAGGATATCCTCTGTAAAACATGATTTGTGGTGATTTGGGTGTGACCAAACAGCTAGTGGTGGATAGGGGTGTTTTAGGGTGTTGTTGTTATAGTCGTTTATGCACTTTGGCAAGATCCCTGGGTTGGCCATATCAGTAAAGCTGATTTTAATATGAATATCATATTAACTGGGAAGCACTGAGCATTATGAGATTATTTACTGTATAAAGGTAGTTATTTTTTTAAAGGAAATAAATAGAATTTTGCAAAATTTTATAATGGGTTCGCACTCAGGCGTCATCAGCTTTTTTTTACATTACTGTCATTTCTTTTATCAAAGCGACTTACAGTTGATTTAACAAGGGCCAATCTCCCCGGGAGCAAAATCAAGGGCCCAACAGCAATGGTGTTCTTGCTGTGGCTGGACTGGGACTTGAACCACCAACCTCAGGGGTCCCAGTCATGTACCTTAACCACTAGGCTATTGGCTGCCCCCCACAATGAAATCCACAGACTCTCGCACTCATCATTTACCATATTGCTGCGCTGGCTTCTGAGAGCTGCAGGCCCAGTTGTAAAGCCAATATTAAGAATGATCATATGATACTGATATTAGCAGCAATTAGGAACTTGTTAGCTGCCACACACCCCCTCCACCAATCCTCATAATTATCCCACCCGCATACATTATCACTTCTGAAAGGACTGCATTCATCGGAGAATTACTTTTATTATCTATCATCATTTGGAATTATCCTATCATCAGCTTCATTGAATTCATCTATGGACACGTACAAAATGTAATTGGGATTGCATATTTATATTTCCCTCCCATTCATGTGTAGTGCATACAATGAATATTTCTATTTATGCTTTTCCAGTGCCCAAAAGAATGTGATACTCCATGACCTGAGGGTAGAATATATTTCATTTTCTACTATTGTACATTGTATCAGTAAGATGTGGGGGGATTTTTTTGGAGGAGTTGCAAAACAGCCTTTTATCTGATGTACTATTTAGTGAATATAGTATAGATGTCTTTATTATTTTAATGAGGAATTGCTGAAGAAGATTGAATTATTCTCCATTCTCTGATGCCGTTCCATGTCTTTGCAGTTCTATGCCCTCTCCTAAAAAGCTGGCTGGGACATGTGAGAAGGGCTTGTGGTGGAGCTGGACAACCTTATTATTTACACTTCCAAGGTTATGCCAGTGAGCTGTGTTAAAATCCAGAGGAAATAAAAAATGACTTGGGATCCATATGTAACAGCTGCAGCAATGACTGGTACAGTGTACTGTGAGTCTCAGAGAGCTCTGAGGCTGTTGCTAAGGTACTAGAGCTTTCATTTTTTGCAGCCCTAGCCATTGCTTCTGAAAATATCCGACATTGAGTCACAGAATGCTGTATAGTGTGGTGCTCATTTAATTTAAAAGAGGAATCTTAATGTTATCTTAAAATTGTCTCAGAACGAATAAATGGTAAAATCAGTTCTGCCTCTCAGCTTTTCAGAGACAGTTTCCAAGCCTCCGATGGTCTTATTATCTTTTCGCCACTGAACCGCACTAATTTAATGTTAAAACCTTTTCTCAATATAAGAAACTTTTTTCACAGCAATAAAAATACCCAAAATGTGCAGTTACAAAATGTGCCCCTTGTAATTGCATAAGATCTGCAAGAAACTGAGCTTCAGTTTCATATATTGAGTTACAAGAAATGTGTGAACTTGTTTGAAATGTACCCAGAGTACAATTTGGTAGAATTGGTCAATTCATTTTCAAACTCATGACTCATTTAAGTCCAAATTTAGGTTGCTTTTTGCTATAGGTTTGCATACTCTCAGTCACAATAGCTGATACTGGTGACAGTCAAATGTAATTCAGTTTTCAGCTGTGCATTGAAGGGTGTAGAATTGTCATCATGTACAATCTGCACACCACAGGCTATAAAACTTCAAGGTAGTAATGCATTTATAACTGATTTGCTTTAGTTGTTCCTTAATGTGTTAATCAATCTTACCTGCAGAAACCTCAGTATTAAAAATTACATGAACAGAAGTCTCTGTGCTTTTCATTAAAACCAATGAACTAAATTACTTCCCACAATTCTAAATGCTGTTTGTTTCCTCGGGCTATGGGACTACATTAAGTGTCTATGAAGGAATTTGACTAGTTTGTAATACACTTACTTTGGAATACATTTTATACTTTCTTTTAAGCAGACCACAGAATTTGTAAGTTGCTATGCATTATTTTTTTGTTAAAATTGATTTGTTATAGTTACAATTTTGGAATAAGGCTTCTAAACATTACATTAATGTGAACTAGTAATTAGCTAATGCATTTATCAGCGAAATAAATATAAAATAAATTTAACACAGGGTTGTTGATTTAAGGTCTTACATTAATTCATCTTGGGCCATCTTCAGAATCCAATTCTTATTCATCTGTGTCATTGCTGTCACTCTCCTGTATCATTCATGCATTTCACTCCACATTCCATTTGATCCTCCTATTCTCGCTCCCATCAATTGCATTTGATATGCAGCATTTGCTAAAGCCTCTGAAGAGACTGCACCCCATGCTTGAAGTACCTATTCACACAGCAGCAGCACTGCAGGCTTCTGGGTTTTGCCAGATGGTGCCTGGGTATGATCACCAAAGAGACATTCAGCCGACTTTTTTTACACAGGTTGTCTTTCAACGGCTTGTTAAAAAACTGAAATGTGCAGCAGTGATGGCATTCCTTCCGGGATGATCTGTTGTTCTCGATTCATTTTACTGGATGGCTTCTTCACTGGCTTCGACACTAATGCCTCCTCTTTTTGGTATGATAAATGTGTGTGTGGAAAACACAGGTGTCCGATCAAATGTACAGATCAAAATCAAACTCAGATCAAGGGTGAAGAAGTTTTTCTATAAAGAGATCAGAAGTCTTTCCCAGTTGTATACCTATAAATACCAGCTAAATTCCTACACCACTGCAGTGCAGACTTTTCCTACAGTGTATGACAGTCTATTGAAAGTGAATAATGAGTGTATAAAGCAACAGCTAACAGTTTTGCAGAAACCAATATTAATTTAAACAGTGTGTGTAAACAATGTGAATTAAACAGCATATAGCAGCAAGAGCTCTGCGAGTGCTTGGATTTCAGACATGGTTACTTAGTAAGGATGTGTTCTGCAGTCTGACCACAGCAGCGGGGAAAGGAAACCATGTTGATGAGATCGAATCTGTAACCCCTTTCTGTGCCGTGTCCATGCAACCTGAATGGCCTGCCGCTGAGCTTCACGTGGGGCTGGGATGAGGTATTACACCATCTTGCAGCATTCCCATGGACAGCAGCCCAGATTGTGTTTATTAATGTGATGTTTTCCTCCAGCAAATCTTATTAAAGCGAGGCTCCACACCAGCCAGTGAATTGGAAATGAGCAGAACGCCTCCTGGTGATTCATACATTATTAGTTACTGGTCATCTGTATGCACTGTGTGCCAGAGACCTCTCTAAAGCTCAAACTCCAACTTTTTGACTTTCAATACAGCCTTTAAAAAATGAAGCCATGCTTTATAGTGGCCACATCATCATTCGGTTTATGAACTGCTTTGTAAATAAACAGCAGGTTAATCTCTTGGTTGTTAATGTCCACCCGCCTGTCCTTTTCATTATATATCTAGTCCTCCTTTTGCCAGCTAAGCACATGTCATATTCTGAATACCTCAAAGGCCTTTCGTTCTCCGGTATGTCAGGGATGTAGTTTCCTGATGCGCATGCATAGTGAAAGCCAAAGAAATCTATAAGAAGTAAGGGTAGTTTTTATTTTCAAGAAGGAATTAAGCACTTATGTTGTCTTATATAGTATTTGCTTAATCCCATATCATTTAATTAAAGCCAGTCCATAAACATAACATGGTATTAAGTAAGTGCTGCCTCTGTTTTTGCACAATGGGCTCTTTGTTTTACCCACATACTGTAACAGCAGCAGAGTGTGCAGTTGGTGATGACTAAGGACCACTATGAGTGTCAGAGCTGAGGCATGACAGAGGATCCCAGATGAAGTTGAAAGCATGTCTTCCCATTGTCTCCTCCGAAGCAAAACTAAAATCCATCAGTGCTGTTTCATGCCAACTCAGCTTCACTGGGCATTTCAGTAAAAATTTCAACAATCTTATTTATTTGGTAAAATAATTGCAGATTTTAACGTTTTCAATTTGTTTTTAAGTATTTTAACATGCTCCACTGTATCCCCTATACTATAACTTAACTTATTGACATCTTTATTTCTCTGTGCAATAAGACAGTTACTGTACAATGTTGTGGATATGTCAACATGCTAAACAACATCACTAAATTGACAACAGCTTACAGTATATACAGTCATGTAAGAGGACACTGATGTATTATAGAGGATAACGATAATTAGCATGACCAGCAAAAATTGCATACTTCAATGTTTTATATTTTGCGGGGTATTCCTTAATATGATTTCATATGACCACAGCTGAAACCTGAACAGTAGCTTTGCTATTTGTAAGGAGCATTTTTGTGAGGATATTCCAGTTCAACACAAGGATATTTAAGCTTCCCAAACACTTCTATTTGAAGTCCTAGCAGCTCACTATTCCACCCAGATCCAAGGAAAGAAAACTAGAATATGCTGGTTTCACAATGCAGATTTTATTCTGCATCTTGCTGTGTGGCAAAGAGCTGGCAGCGGTGAAGGTGTATGGCTTGGCTTTGAATCTGGCATCAGTTTGTGGAGAACATTCTTTCCTGTCACAGTTTTACCCACAGGGCCATTTCTGCTTGGACAGATAGGCTAAACAATAAATATAAATTATTGTCTTGCATCTACACCAAGAACATTTTTATTGTCAAGGTACTCATGCCGATGAGCATCCAGCACTTCGGCACACTTGTTATTGATAGCCAGCAATAACTACATCCGTGCACTCTGTTCTCTACCCTGGATTTAGAAGAACAATTAGTATGAATGCCAAACATAACTCATTTATAAGGAGGTCCAGGTCCATGAGCTTCCAAGAACAAAGCATGTATTTCCCCTAGGAAAGATTTTTAAGCATAATGAAATTTTCTAATGAAACTTTGTTGGTTAATAACAACAATTTAATGGTCTGGCATAATTTTACATTTTAGCATTGCTGTGCAAATACTGTGATTCTTATGCAATAGAATGATGTTTTGGATCATTCTAGTTATCTCTTCTGGTGGAAATTGTGGGAAGGTTTTTCCTCATAACATCAATCATTTCTGCCATGTCAATGTACTTGACTGAAGTTTGCACTTGATTTCTTTAGGTGCTAAACAATGGGCACAATTACTTATGCCATATTAATTACCAACTTTTTGTGGCATCAGAAGTGCTGAGAGTGTGGATATCATCCAAAGCTCACCATTGACCATAACCATTGCAAACACCTGGGCTTGTTTACAGACAAGCTCAGCTGCAGAGCTTTGAACTCTCTGCATAAACAGTAGCAGCAGGTCACTTCCTCCTAAAGATTTCCATGTGCCTTGTAACTCAGAGTGTACCAGCAGGCCCAGAGGCTTGGGGTTAATGACCAAGTGAGAGTTCAAAACTTTGCTACCGGAGTCTTGATGCTTTGGGTTTTACAGTTTCAGGTCATGGTTAAGAGAGGTTTGGGGTGTTCACGAGTTCAAATAAATCAGGATGAAGGGGCTTTGAATCGAGCAGTCAAGGTTAAATAGTTTTTTTATGGGATCTTGCCAAGTAGTGACCCTCCTCTAATTAAGTCCTGAGGGGGCTTGGATTGTAGTTACTTGCTGTTTGATTTCTGTTAATTTTGTAGAACCTTCTGAACTTGTCCCTTTATTTGAATGTCCCATCCATTAATCTGCAAAGTCCTGGAACAAATCCTACTAAAGTAATTCTCCTCAGAGCTCACATACCTTGATTGCATCACAACTGTTCATATTTTAATGCTCCAAACCTTGAATATCACAGAGTCCTTGTATTTTAATAAATCAAAAAAGTATTCCTTTTTGATGAAAATGATAATACAGGGAAGCAATAATTCCATAATCATGTTCCTATTATATCTCTACAACTTCACAGTCCAAAACCATTTTCTATATTTAATGATAATTTTGAGAGGAAATTGCACTTTTTGTCTAACCTATGATGTAAGAATACTTTATTCTTCCCAGCTGTGATCTGGATCTGTGAACTCAAAGGCATGTATCTGTTTCTCGCAAGTCCCTCAGTAGCCTCTGTTTCCTTTGTTGTCCAGAATTGCCCAGAGCAAAAGAGAGGGTAAAAAGTAAAAAAAAAAAAAAATTTCCCATGTAATTGATGGACAGCACATTGACGTGCAATGGTCTACCAGGAAATAATGAGACAAGTAAAATACCCAGAGCTGTAGAGGGCAACAGGGCACAGCATCATGCTGGGATTTGAACTTCTGGCTCCAAGCAGCGGTCAGAACAAAGATAATGCGCTTCAAGTGCCTGTTGACTTTAATATTACATTGAAAGTGAGAGAGGTTCCAAGCAACTGATTGAATAAATTTGGTGGATGTGTTTGGGGTAGCAACAATGGCCTGAAGCATAGTAACGTAGCCTAGCATGGGAACGTCACTTACTTATGTTCGTATGGCGAACTTATTGCATCAATGTGTAGCTCATTATTGGTCTGATACAGCTGATGAGAGTGCTTCACACTTTGGCAGTTACTGGTGTGTTCAGAAGTAAAGCCTTTTATAGATTTAGTCATTGATTACTCTCAGTGGTTGCACTGCAGTGGATTTCAGCCATAATTAATCCATTAAACATCTTGTTTATAGAGACAATTTAACAAAGCAGGGATACTGAATCTCTTAAATGACTTTTTGCTTGGTAAAGCTTTGTTGTATTTCATTCAATGATCTCTGTTTGCCAGACACAAAACATTTCCCACAAATGTGACTCCTGTATCTTCAAAATGGGCTACTTTTTTCTTTAGCTAGTATTGCTGTTGGCCAGAGCTCACTGACCACATGAAACGTTCTCCCTCATAATTAATAGACAAATATATATCAGCTTTATGGTCCATCTTAATATACCTCACATGGGCTATAGGTATGGTTTCCGCTTATTAGACCTTACAGTCATGCTTCATTAAAGGGGTTTGTCACAGCAGGAAACAGCTTTAGAATCTTATAAATGTTTATAGACCTTTAACAGTGAGGTAGCTTACTGCAGCACATCTTGCCAGAATTAAAACTTAAAGGAGTCATTTTAAGTACTACCAAATGACAGGGTCACATTTCTCAGTAGTTTACTTGCAGTTCCTGTCCACACACAAAATCCTTGGGGCCAGTATGCATCTTAATGACTAGTAGATTAAAATGATCTAATGTTATTATCAAATTCAATTCTATCAGGAGACTAAATTAAAATCTAAATTAAGGTGATATAGGCCATTGTTGTTTGTCACGTGTAACAATATACGTGTGTGTGTGTGTGTGTGTGTGTGTGTGTGTGTGTGTGTGTGTAGGTGTGTGTGTGTGTGATGTTCAAAGTTTGAGTCACACATTTATATGCATAATAGAGCATTCTTATACAGATAAAGAGACACTCTAATCTGAATTACACCCTTATCCTCCCTGTCTGAAAGACACTGGGTCTCCTCCGCTGTCAACACTGATTACATAAAATCATGCAAGCTCTCAAAAATTGATTAATAATGCATCTTATATTCATGACTAAAATGCATATCATTTGTAATCTAATTTCATACAAGGTCTTTAAATGGAGTCAAGGTTTCAAAAGATCAGAGATACCATGCTGGCTATGCATAGACTGCTCATTAGAGACAATCTCCAATGATGAAAACAGAGACATTCAAACTTAATCCCTTATTACCTCAGGAAATTGAAATGATGGTCCAATTGCTGATTGTCATTGGTTGAAGAAATCTATTATTTCCTTCTTTAGTGTTTTGCTCATAATTTCAGTTGACCCATCATTGTTCAAAACGTAGCCTTCAGTGTCACAAACAACTATGCAGTACGATTCAGACTGAGACAGTTGTTTACAAGGAAACTGCTCTGCAAAGAAAACAGCAATTTGTTCTCAGTTACAACAATCTGTCCAATTTGTATGGTACACTATAGAAACTTCTGTGGAAGCAGGATTCGAGCACAATTAGCCATATTCAAGATACCATTTCCCTCCTCTGATATTGTGAGCATTTGGAAAAGCAGGCGAATGGAGAACATATGTAGGTGGGGCACGTAGAGCTGTAGAAACTGGAGCAGAGAAGAGGAACTGCAAGCTGCCGTCGAGCAACACATATCGAGAGCAAGAGAGCCCTATTAATAGCTGGCAAGGTTGTTGGGGGGGATCGGAACATGCTGATGTTGTGACTATTTAAAGCAGGAGCTAGACTGGTGTCAGAGACTGATCTATTGGTTTAACATGGCAAAACCAGCTGAGGAAGTGCTTTCTCCATAATAACGCCACTTTGTCACGTTTGATAACAACTCAGCTCTGTCATCCTCGTCTCCGGGGACCGATACACAACCTAAGGGCTTGGCAGCACCGCTGATGCTCTTCACTAGGTTCTAACGGATGTTTCAATTACACACACGCTTATTCATTTTAATCATTCGTCTTATGGGATCCCATGTCACTGCACCCACTAAAGTGCATATGAAGTTGCAATCTCTGTGGAGTGTAAATAAAATTACATTCAATTACATGTGTGATTTGTGCACCTTTTTTGCAGTAGTTCGACACTGACTCTTCTACTGGCCTGAATTACATTTCCAAATCATCAGCAAAGTGCAAAAGTCAAATGAAGAGTGTGTTGGTATTATCATTATGTTTAAAGCTGTAAATCTCCAAAAACAGTACATAACTCACATAATTAATATCAATTTGCTGAACATATTTATTTATGATTTTCTCTTTTTTCCATTTTCTTCCTCTAGGGGACAATTTACTTACCCGGTAACAGAGTCACTGAGCACCCAAACAATGGGGAAGAGGCTGGAAAATTCCTCTTTGAAGTCGTTCCAGGTAGGAATTAAGTGGCGCGCTTTACAATGCACCTTTTTGTTTTGTTGTTGCTGTTTTTTCAAGATCACACTGCCATTTTGTCCTCAGTCGTTTAAAAAGATAATTGCAAGACACCTCTTCCAAGGACATCTCACAACAGCAAGTGACAATGGAATGGCATTTGTTTAAAGCTAATCTAACTCCCAGTGGTTGTGTTTTAGAAAGGTTTGACAGTTCCAATTACCCCAAATCCACCTCAAACAATCCCTAGGAAGAGTGCCCTGAGCTTTCCCATAGCCGCTGTGGTGTTCATCACCACAGTGTTTTACCTTCACCTTTTCACTTAAGATCCTGAGGTCCGTATGTAAAGAAAGCACTCACAAACTTCAGTTGTAACACCATGGAGGTGCCACTCATGGCATTCACATTTGGGACGTAGGATTTGAGCATTGTAAACATTGTGTGGCAGTTTTAAGTGATAAGCTAGTGAGAGATTTGGCCTTTTGGGACTCACACTATGGATTGTCTTTTAGCCAGCTGTCCTTCTTGCCTGTCAGAGGATATTAGCAGTAATGATGGTTCTAAGGATAATGCTATAAGGGTGTCCTCTGTCCTCTCCACTGGTTTGGCCCATGTGCCAGTCCCCAGGCTACATGGGCAGGAAATGGCTTGTTATGGTTGGGCAAAGGGCAGGCAGGCAGAGCACCAGTGTTGACAGATATCTCTGTGACAGCAAACAGCAGGACCTTCTGGTCCTCAGTTATCTTAGCGGGCATTATTTTGTCATAACGCAGTTTAATTGAGCTAGCTTCTGGACAGGAAGTACCTACATGATGCACAGCTACTGTAAATTAGACTCCAGCCCACCAGGAGTAGGATTGATCAACCTGGTAAACCTGGAAAAAGGTAAACCGGGTACAAATGCTGCTATTCTGCAACTGATTAACCGAAAAGATCCACAAAAACACAGGTTAATCAAAATGAGAAGATTGCAGGTGTGAGCATTTTATGCAATGTCTGAATTATGGTATTAGGGCATTATGTCTGAAACTATGTTTTTCTGTCTGTGGTGAATTTCTTTCGCATTTATTCAGCCTCTTTTTGAGGTGCACCATTCATTCATCTCATGGTTTGCTTTTTTCTCTCAATAACCTCACAATGAAATAAGAAAGCTCTTTCAATACCATGAGTTTTTTGTGTGCCGTACTGTAAAACCCTGCAGTAAGGAAATGTCTTGGTTGGCATGTCATTGACGAACCCTGACTCATATTTAGATCATGTTTTCTCAGTGGGCTCCAGTTGATGTAATTGATAAAGCACCTTTTGCCTTCTGCTTGGGGGCTGTGCTGCAGAAAAGCCCCCAGCTCGCAGGGATGGTGATGAATGGAGAGAGTGCAATGGAAAGAGAGTCATGTTTCCCAGGAAGAGAAAAGCTGGGAATGCAGGCCCGGGGACAGGATTTCAAAACAGGGGGAGACAGCTGTGGGATGGCACTCAGCTGGCCCACTCTGGGAGCCGTGACCAAACGTTAATCGATCCATCTCACGTGCGTGGAGCATCAGCTCTGCCCAGCATCATCCACCCCCAACCCTCCCCTTCCTCATCTATCCCATGTCTCCTTGCTTTGTGCTGTATCCATGCCAATATTTCACAAGACTCTGTGGTTTCATTGCAAATGAAAGTGCACAGTAAAATATCATTTGCTCATATACGAGTTTGACACATTGCGCCATCCTCTTTTTTATTCTCATCTCTGAAACTGTTGAGGCTGAACTGCTGGACCCTATGTTGTGCCTTGTGACCTTGCTGGCTATCTGTTATTTTGTGCTTTTAATTTGCCAGTTGTCAAGGTAACTCAATGGCGTCATCATTCCAATTCTTGTTAAAAATGTTTGAATAAGTCCAACTGAAAATGTTCTATTCAGGACTTTCTCCTTTTGTCTCTTTATGTTTTTGATAAGTGTTGCATATCAGTGATAATTTATTTCATTATTTATTTAAATGTATGGTACATTTTTCAGTTGGTACTTCTTCCTCCTAATTGTTCTTAACTAACTTCAGGTCCCACTGGCTAATCTGTAAAAAACTTTCCCCTGCATGACAGAGTCTGGTACCCTTGCTTGTCCACACTTTCTTGCTTGGCTTTGGCACTGTGTGTGTGTGTACTTGCGTTTCTAGTGCACATTTGTGTGTGTGTGTGTGTGTGTGTGTGTGTGTGTGTGTGTGTGTGTGTGTGTGTGTGTGTGTGTGTGTGTGTGTGTGTGCGTGTGTGAGCGCTGAGGCCGACTTCTCCTCCATGACACGCGAGCTGCAGCTCCCTGGAATCAGTCGCACCTCCGGTCACTGAAGTGTGAGCTAAGCCGCTGATGAAAAACAGCCTCTCCCCTCCCCAGCTCTGCTCCTCTATTCATGGAGAGAGGTGAAAATGTGAAATCCTCTCCAAAGAAAAGAGAAAACACATTTTCTGCCATATGGAGAACCAGCATATTTCTGTGTCAACACCATATGAATAATTACTGCTATTGTTCATAGGGGCAGTCCAACATGAATTAGGACACAGTGTTATAATCTTGGGGGGTAATAATACATATTACTTTTGGCAGAGATGCAAATTATTCACTGGGAATATCTAAATTTATTTGTGCAGCAGCTTTTCAAATCATGTACAGGTACAATAATAAGTCATTTTATAGGTGAGATCATTAAAGGCATACAGTAACAGGCTCAAGAGATACTTTCATGCAATGTGATATCAATTTCAGTCTAATTTAGATTAATGCTGATAATTGTCCTGGTTGTTCTCCGTCAGTATTTTTTTAATCAATATAACGGGTAAATAATGGCCTTTCCTGGATATGAAAAACCACCAAAGAGAGTATCGGTATCAGTCAATTCTTTTTGTTCTTTGTCTTTGTTGATGCTGATATCTGCAGATGAGGCCCAGTGCATTGTGGGGTATGGCACTGCAGATCCAAAAATATCCATTCTTCCTCAAGCACACTCATTTAGCTCTGCTACGTGTGAATCTAGACAACAATCTGAGGAACAAAAATACTTTATCAGTGCCCATATGGAACAATATTCATGACACACACTGTTGGAATTCCTCAGTGTTTTAGGCAGAGACCTCACCAGACAGCACTTAATGTTTTTAACATGTGCTCATTTTTCATTTAAGAATAGCAACAAAATTTCTGCATGCCCTATTTTATTCTTATTCTAAACAAGTAAACAAAGCAGACTGAGCAGACTTGCATAAAGTAATTTGTCATTGAAGTGGCTTGTCATAAAAAAGTGTTCATATCCCAAGCAGAATTTTTGTTGTGTACAACCATGATAATATTTATAATTTTAATAAAAACTATGTAGAGTCAAGGACATTTATAAAATATGATGTTAACTGAAGCTACACATTTTGGACCTGCTAATTAGATATGGAATTTCACCCTGTATGTGATTTGCAAATTTAGTCTTATCGTGGGCAAAAGCATGAATTCAGCACTGTTTTTGCTCCCCTCCTAATTCACATTCATTAAAATAGAATGTTTCATCTGTTATCATAACCTGGCTGAGACAGAGAGTAGTTATACATAAATAGTTTTACTGTCATATTTGAATAATTGACATAACGTTCCAAATGCAAGTTTCTCAGCAGTGCTGTTCCATTACAGATTCATTACTGCTGAAGCAATAAGCTGATATGATGACATGCCACTATTAATTTAGATAGTGTTGGTAGCTGGTTATGAAGACTTAGTTATTCCTACACTGCGTATGTACTGGGCATATCATCAAGAAAATGTATTTTGAGCAAGTGTTGTTTCCCCGTTGTTTGCCAATGAATGGTAATGTGCTGTATGTGGGATAGGAGTGTTGGATGTGGGATTTGCTTGTTTTTGGAAAGACAGCAAGTGTGTCTGAATTGTAAAAGTATTCAAGCGCTCCAGAGAGGACCTTCCAAAGCCAAATGGCTGTTTTTTTTTTTTTTTTTTTTTTTTTTTTTAAAGCAGTCAGAATTGGGAGTGTTCCAATGAGGCAGGAGCTGTGTGGTTTTGAAGAACACCTGCTGAGCACATTCTGGAAACCCACTTGAATCAGCCCGGGCTCCGGTTCCTGCCGGAACAGCCCGGAAACCCGCTGCAGCAGCATTAATTGAAGTTTAATGGGCTCATTCTTTGTGCCTCGTGTTGTATCATATTATTTTCACCTTTAGTTATGGCTTAATTACAGTGAGGCAGGGAGTTATCATTATCTCTTTTGCAGTGAGCCAAATTACTTCTGGCGCTGGAAGACAGTATAAAACATGGAATACCAGTACCTGACCGATTTACGATCATGGTAATTTTATATGCGGCCTAATGTTCGATGAATCGCTGAGAGGAGAGGAGGGGGCAGATGGCATTGTCAAGGTCAGGGAGATAGCTGTTCTAACTCAAACCACAGGGATAAGTTAAAGCAGCAAGTGCATACTTCGTGCTTCTCCAGTGATCAATACCAGAGATCATGTGTGTTTGAATCATCAAATTAGGCAATTTTTCAGATGTTGGAAAAGGACAACCAGTTGCTCAATTATTAAGTTATATTGTTATATCTCAGGATAACAAACCTTTTGCATCAATCTGTAGTCTAAACATTGTCAGCTTGTCTCTTTGTAAGGTGGATGTATTGCAAAGAAGAAAGGCAATGGTTTATTCTTACAACGCATTCCTTAATTGCCATGTGTTGCCTATTTGATCATCAGTCATAAAAAAGCTTTTACATAATGAAGAAAAAAATGTAAAAAAAAATGGATAAATAATATGTCATAAAATACACATTTGTGTATAGACATGGGAAAAATCATAAGTGGAGTTTTGATTGGCAAGTGCAACAGCAGGAGGGCGGCATTGGTGACGTCCAGTGACAGATTTACAACAATGACTTGAGGAACGCATCAGCATATTCCACTCCGGGATGATTTTTATCTGTTATGAATGGCTGTGCTGTACACTCGTATCCTTCAAACTACAAAATCATTCATGCTCCAAACTACCCCATTTTACATTCATGCCTGATACACCATTAGAGGGATCATAAAACATACTTTCATATGGTCTGCGTAGCAGCTATGCTATTTCTGACTAAACCAGGAACACATGGTATGAAGTGGTAATATTACAGCAAGACATATTTCTGTATTATTACCGCAATAAGTAGCCATTGAACAAAAGTAAGAAAATATAATCTAACTGGTCTTCTGTTTGGTTAATTTTATGCTGATGATGTCAAAAAAACATAATAACAAATATGTGAATTTGCATACAGACATTTATGGAATTATAGGGGCATGTGATTTATGCCCAGCTCACTACTATTTGAATTTATTTTTTTTTTTCAAGAAAATTAGGATAGATTGACAGGGGGGCCTTTAAAGTGTTTGACATGTGCTTATATTCATTTTAAAACTGACCATTTTTATTCTGATGGAACAATGTCTTTGTCTCCATTCTGATGAAAAGTAGATGAAAACTACAGTGCATACTGTATAATTAAAAAGAAGGTACAAGCTGAAAAACTGAAAGACCCATCTTATAGTCATTATCCAGAAGAAACTTGATATGAAGAAACATTCCTTTTTGCAAGAGAATACTTTTGTTTTGTGGACTGAAAAATGTCAAAAGTATGCTGAAATGGAAGTCTAACAAGAAATGAATGATTAGTAAAGATTTGCCACATAGACCCCCAGAATATGGACACTAGAATTACCATGAAACATCAGTGAATCAGAAATTGATTTCCATCCCTCTCCATTGGAGGTGGACTGACAAACACAGTCGATTAGGGAAACTGTACATTGATTTCTTCACGACTTTTCCTTATACATACATTGCTACAGTGTTAAAAAGTGTCGATTAGTATGTATGAATGCATAGATAAATTAAAAATGACACAAAGCTTACCTAGCCCATGTTTTTGACATTAATAATTGGCAGTTGTACCAGTCCTGGCTTTGTCAGTGCTGTGATACCTTGGCACATGGTGTGGCAGATGCAAAACACATGCCTTTTGGCTGCCATTCCTCTTTTATTACATTTAATTGTATTTCATTTCAGTCTCTTAATGAAGAGTCTGAACTGTTTTATTGGGTTATTTATTAAAGACATTCTACTGTTAATCAGATGATTGGTTATTCATCAGTCATGTGATTCATTATATGAGTTTGAAAAACACTAAACAGGTGTCTGTTGTGACAGTAGGTGAACACTACAGAAAGTGGCCATACTGGGGTAGCATTGGATGGTGCGGAAAAAGCAGAGTGACTCTTTGATCCCTGCTGAATATTTGGCATGGCATTCTGGCATCTGATCTGGCTTTGCCTCGGGCGTTCTCGAGATGGAAAAATGTAATGTGCAAAACATCCCCAGAAAGAATGAACAAGTGGTAAATAAGCCAGATACAAAGAGACAGAGAAGAGCTCTCTCAGAGGCAGGCTGGGAACAACTTCACACTATGGTTATCTGTTTTGTATGTTTATGTATATATTACAGTGAATTCCTGGTCACTGTACAGGCATGCAGGTTATTTTATTATGGGCAAAATCTATTAAATCATAATTTCCATATTTACGTCTTGACTGCTTTCAGACAATCCATCAATCTCATGCCTCATTACTCACTCCCAAGAGAATGTGCCGGAACTGGGATCAGCACCATCACATGGTCCCTGCTGACACATTATTAGTGTCATGGAGACTAACAGAGACATTTATAGCAGTTATCATATATCAGGTTCCTTTTAGTAGTGCTCGTGGCTCATAGGGAAAGGTAAGTAGTTTCTGCTAGCCAATCCTATGCCATCTATGAGTATGATAGCCGATTCAGGTCTTGACCGCAGCGTTGTCATAACCTTTTCACCATCGTTTAATTTCCCAGTTTGATCGGACGCCCCAAACGACATTGGGCTTAATTAACCCGGTGTGGGCTGATCCCAGAAGTGTCGTTCACTCCATGAATTATGAGTCATACGTCTTACAAGGACGGCGGTGTCATGCGGAGCAAAGTTCGTTTATAATCACATCCATTACTATGTGAGGGAGCCTCCCGCTGGTGGCTTCACAGAGACGATCACCAGTAGCTGTGGGGAACGTGCCCTTCTCCCCGCACGCCTGCTGTCCGTGTATCTGTGACCCTCCGTGTCTGGGACGGGAGGGATCTGAGTGGCATCCGTGTGACCTCTACATGCTGAACTGCTTGCTGGAGGGATGATAGCAGATTAAAGCTGAGCATCTGGCATGGAGGCCAGAGACCAGCTCAAAGTGGACGACCTCGAGTTGTTCATTTCAGAGCCAGCACTCCGCAGTGACTCACTCCCCTCTTTTGAGCTGTTGACGTGGATATGACAAGAGACCTAACTGAGAACCAGATCCTGAGTTCTTCGTCAACCAGTACTGGGGTATAATGGGGGTAAGCCAGGTGTCATTTTGTAGATGTAGTAATGCTGGTAGGAAGGGCAGCTAGATGTTTTACACATGTTTAATGATGTGTTGCTACAGCAACCAAAAATAGAATACACAGAAAACTGAAAAACCAACAACAATTAGTTGCTTTTAGCCTGTGTTTTGCAAACCACATATCAGATATGCACAGCAGGGAAAGATTATAACTGCATAATGTCATCATTACAAAGGAGAGAAAATATACCCACACCTACAAATATAGCCTGACAGGGGCTTGTCTTTCATTTGTTACCCATACAAAACATTAGCCTGCATATCATCAGGCTCTAGCACTCTGACCCCTCGCTACTTATTCCTGTGAGCCTGCTGGCAGGTAAATTGCTGTAGATGACTGCATCGGATAAGCTACTATTCAGTCATCTGTGACTCAGGGTCCTTTACAACGGCATTGTGTGGCGACGTCGGAATGTGACAGCCGCAAAGCCTGGGAGCTCGTTATGAAAACATGAGCCCAATTCAGCATGCAGCCAATTGTCATCGAAGTCTGACAAAACACCCAGCTTTCTATTGCGGCCCCATCTGCTGCAAGTTATTTTGGTAGCGCTTGTAAGGCAAGGATGGCCTTCAACATAATATCCCTGGCCACAAGTGTTGTCTCTGTTGTCAGTCAGCAGGTTTAGTTTGGCTCATTGCACTGAGAGACTCACCTTACAAAGCTGGTAAAGTTAATGGAGTTATTAATGTATCATGGTAGTTTTGCACTTCACATATTCTACATATAACTGATGTATTTCTTGTCTTGTTTGCCATTAAGTGTACCTTATTCAGGGTTTAAATTCATGGAAAAGAAACCATGCAGAGTAATCTGCAATTTATTTTTTTTTTAAATGAAATGCCATTTGTGACATCCATCACACTTCCCCACTATAGTCTTGTTCCTTAATAATATTCAGTTACAATTGTGTATAAGAAAGAATTATTTGGAAAGCATTGTGAAGTTTGTGGTCACTGACCACATGTAAAAATGTTGAAATAAAGTTCTGCATTTCATTTGCCTAAGATTTCCTTGGATAGGAAACTTCAAAGAATTTGAGTTAGTGGAGGCTGGTTATTTAAATGCATACATCAGAAATAAACACATGCTGATAGTAAATAAGTAGTACAGAAGGTTTCTGATAGTAGCGTTTTAATGATGTGTGACTCTGTGAAACAGGTGTTATTTGATCAACTGTGCACTTTGGTTCACTTGGTATTTAAAACACATAGAATGAATATCTGTTGAGTGTAGATGGTATTTAAAACATATAAACTGAACAGATTTAGAGTATTACTCATAACGGATGTTGTCTGAACGAAGTATAAGCAACAGGGTCACATCTAGGTCCCTCTTGCAATCATCTAGCAACAAGTAGCATTGCAGCAGCAGGCTATGGCTACTGTTAATACAGCTGTTTTCCACAAAACCTTTTAATACCAGCCTCCAAAGCCCTTATCATCGGGAAAGAACGCAATGTTTTGGCCGCTCGTTTTAGCTGTGCGTGCCACAACGAAGCTCTCTCTTCCATGGCATCCAAACCCTCTCCATAACGATGGAAAAACAAAGTATCCCAATAATCAGGAAAATAAAGAGCCTAAAGAGAACCATAGAAAGCTAAAGGGGAAAGATTAAGAAACGGATTCCACCCCTGCTAAATATGGCATACGTGGTGCAGTGAGACTGGAGGGGCGCTGGCATCTGCGGCGAGCTCAGCCCAGCCGGGAGAGGGAATGCACAGTGGCCCATTGTCCCTGCACCTCAACAACGGGGGCTTGGACTGGAGCCAGGTGTCCATGGACGGCCAGGGAGCCAGGGCTGGTTGGGGTTGTGGGGGGGCACAGCTTGGGTATGAGGGGTGCCTTCATCTTGGCAACACCTTCTACGTCACCCCCGATATTGAAAAGCAATTTTTTTCCCGTCAGGCTTTGTGCGAACGAAGACACAACAAGTGAGCCAACGAAGAATGAGCCCCATTATCCTCCCACACTGAAGGAAAGCAAGAATAAAAAGATAATTTGTCACAACATGTTCTGAATTTAAACTGTAGAAAATGTTACATGTTTTCGATAGTTGCAAGGTCACACGGTGCCCTGGGAAACCGGCGAGGTTGGCTGTTGCAATTCACTATGGTATCCATCTTAGGGAGGGAAAGCTGGTGATGTGAATACAAGTGAGGCAGTATTTAGTGAAGGATGTCTGAGAATGCGCGAAAAAAGTAATCACAAACACGCATGCAGAATCTGGGTGTAAATCAATGAGGCCCACAATGACATGGGGAGGCAGATGGCACAGCCCTCAGTGTGGTAGAGGGTATATGGCTAAACAGACTCGGTGTCCCACTGTGAAATGTGATTCAGCACTTCCCTGCGGTTATTTTGCCGTTCGTCAATTAACATTCTAAATAAGACTTTCAGTCGCCCGGCTCTGGCTGGCGTCCAGTCAGACAGAATGTACAGAACACTGGCACTGAGAACCCTCCCTGGGGTCCTCCACAGTTTTCCATGCCGCATGGCTCTGAATAAACACAGCAGAATTTTAAATGCACTGCCTTGTCTTTTTTCCCTAACAGTCTTATATGTGTTCTAACATGAAAATATGAAAATCTGAAAAAATAGTATAAGACGTGAGGTTATCGTAAAGGCCCTGTTTTTGGGAAGCCCTGCTGGGGAGGAACTGGTACGGTCGTGAATGATAGAACACAACACAAACACACCCGCATGTGATATTGTGGTACCAGACTCTTCAGATCTGTATGTAATCTTCACGCTCTGTCTGAAGTTGCTAGGGGAAATGAGCTCCATGTCTGCACTAGATATGATAAATGGTGGCACACAGGTAGAGTGTTGATCAAGCGAAGCCGAGAGCAGGCCCCTGTTCCAGTAGAGTCCGATGCTCCAGCTGCAGTGTATAAACTGGATGAGTTTCTGGAGCACAAAGTTCTGAGAGGCCACGTGGTGTCTCACACACACACACACACACACACACACACCCCCGCACACACACACACACACACACAGGTAGAATGATAAGGGGTCTCTCTCTGAAGTGGAGCTGTTGAGTCATGCACTGTCTACTGGCTGAAGTTGTAGCAATGTCTTGCATGGTGCTGGATTGTGGTAAGGCACGTTGCAGAACGTGTGATGTTAGAAGCCACTGAGACGGAGCTGTCAGACTACTTAGCTTGTTTCTTACATCACTTTGTCACTTTACTGATTTTACAAGTGAATGATATCACTTGATACCTCAGTGGCTGAGTAATTTTCCATTGTTATTTGCTCATATTTTCCAAATTGAGCTGAACAACTGTGCACAGCCTGGTCTACATTGCCTTGTGGGAAACTAGGTGTGTGTTAATGGCCAATATTATTCTTAATAACGTGGTTGGATTATAATAATGATAATGTTGATGAAGATTATAATAATGATAATGTTGATGAACAAAGTCGACCCACTGCTATTCATGGTAATTGCTTTCCACTGGACTCAAAACAAAACAAAAGCTGATTCTTGCTTTGTGTTGGAGGTTTCAGAAAACAAATTTGTTTTGTTTTTACAGTACGCCACAGGAGAAGGGCCCAAATAACACAAGTGTGAGCCTCAGTATTCTGTTCTCAATTTTTAATGACTATTTCTTATACTGCAGTATGGGTTCATATTTCTATGTGGAAAGACCAGAGCCCAGGTCTGACAGTACTACTGCAGCGGGTCATCAGCATACAGCAGGCACTTCATATCTGAGGCGACCCGAGTGAGTCCAGGGGAGGCTGATTGTTTCTGCTCTGTGACCAGTTGATTAATGTAAGCTGTGGTCTTGTTTGTTCCCTGTTCTGTGAAAATGTGGTTTCAAATTGATTTTGAAGATACTGTATGCTCTGCATCTAACTTTGTTCACTACCAATAAAAGGAACTTTGATGAAATTTTCTTTTGGATCACTTGTTCCATTGCCTCACTTCTTACCAGTCACATTTCCATCTGGAGCTCTGCTGAACACTGTGCAGGGAGACAGAGCAAAGGCATTTGTTGTTGACATTTCAAGTTACTGAATAAATTACTGACTACTTCACAAAAAAATAAAGGCTTCACCATGCAGTGATCTTAGTGTGATCATCAGTCTCCTCTTATTATCTAGGAGCTGATTAGTTAAGTTTCATTGTATTTTTTATTGTGCTGGACAGAATTCACAGGAGTGGCATGTTAAGAATGGTATGTAGAATAAAGAGTTCAGGAAAGCAATCGCTCAAAGTCATCAGGTAGAGTGTTACATAATTCCTCCAGAAATTCAGCCAAGTAAATATCATATTTCTTTGGATGGTTGAAGGCAATTGTAAATCTTTCTGTTGTGTTCAGTGGGTATCGTATATGGCGCCTGGAGCTGTCTATAGTCTTTCCAAACTTGTTCAGCTACTTGCTGTAACAGCATAAAATACCTGTTATCAGTCTACAGTGGAAATAGGATATTTACAGTCTGCGCGACAAAAAGGTATGGTGATTTATGGACAGGCATGTTAATAGCTGTTATGACTCAATTCCATTTCATTTTTCAGTTGTATTATTGGCCATTGTTATTATATACAATAAAGGTCAATGGGCAAAGAGGTAATTTTACAGTTATATCATAGTTGCATTTTGAGCCTTAATTGTATCTTTCAATGGTTTTCACCCTTCTGATATGAAATATTCTGTATTCGCAAAAGTTGTGCTTCCCACAAAATTGTGAAACATATTAAAATATTCCTGGCAGGCCAAAAATGGGCACATCCAGGCACCAGAACACATTTATTCAGGATTTATACTTGCCGAGGCTGGTATTTACTCAGAGCATTGGCCATAAAGTATTAGCTTCTGCCTGAGAGCCTCCACTGGAGACCGTTAAGCTGAACTTTTCACTTATAAAAAGTGGCAGTAGTGCCATCATGTGGTCTAAGGTATGATAGCATATTATAAACATGTAAAGACAGTCACATGAACACTGTAAATGAATGGGGTGAAAAAATACATTACAGAAAATTTTAATAAAATAAGACTGACCCAGAAAACATATAACTCAATAGTTCATTATTCATACATGATTACATAGTTTTTATGATTATTATTTGCAGTGTGGTTGTTTATCTGTTATTTTCATAACCACAATGTTGAAATAATTGTAAAATATAATCCTTCTGTGCCATCATATGGCTGTAACTTCGATCATTTCGTTGTTTCTTCAGTTGTTTCTTCAATATTAAATGTATTCTGGTACAATGTACAGTTCACAAACATCGTAAGGCAGTAACCTGCCAGAATATGAATGGATATTGTAATCTATGTAAATAACTATATGGAAACAGACCTTTCATTGATTTCTAGTATTTGTTGCTTATTTAATAACCATTTAAAACTCAGATCATTTTCTTTGTCAAATATGTAAATACCAGACAATAGTTGGGTAATTAGCAGTCATTACCAATATTTGGTCATTTGAAACATAGCGGGAATGAACTATCAATGCAGTATGATCTCAATGAGGGGGTGATAATGAGACATACTTTATTTGCTTATGTAGACTCTAAATGGCTCATTAACATATGTAAGCAAAACATGTAAATATGTTCAAGTTTTATTTCCTTAGTTTTAGATTTACATGTTCAAAAAGATTTCACACGGAAAATATTTTAGATAAAATCCCAACCATCTGAGTTAATAAGGGAGGGCCAATAGTTCGTTTTTGTTATGCTGTGTTATGGAATATTTTTATTTAGTTAATGTTAATAAACAGTTTAAAATTTAGACATAGAGTTTAAATATGCCAAATGGTCTTCATTTATCTATTCATATCAGGTATGAACTACCTGGCAGCCTTGGATACTCTCTGCGATGTCTCCCGTTCTTTAAAACCAGAGATTGTAAATATTCATGATAGGTCAATATGGTGCATTATCTGTGTCTCTGCACATGACATCTGAATGGTATTTGAGTGGAGATGCTCCTCAGTGTCTGAAATAGATATTTATATCTACTGTCTATGAGCCTTAATTGGGTGGGGGCAAGGTTGTCCGCAAGGTCACATAGACCAAGCTGCAGGAATAAGCTCTCAAACTCATATTTATTTTCATCTTAGCTAGTGCTGAATGACAGAAAGTTATAGATTCAGATTCTTAAGACAGACGACAGAGGGGCTAGCATTTCTCTTCTGCCCAAGCAGCAGAGAAATGGGATTTCTTCTGTCAGCTCAACCTTTGAGAGTGGAGTCATCATTGGGTTCAGACAAGGCAACATTGAAATGAGGAGAGACAGGAGACTGCTGGGCTTATAGATTTTCTGTGCATATTCTGCTCATTGGAGTGGCTGCTAAAACTCTGATATCAGTTAAAATGATTAACTGCAAACTGAAAAGTAGTCCAGAACGCAAGTTAAAAAATATAATGTTGTAGTGTAAATTGTAATGTAATGTATGTATGTATGTAAGTTCCACCTTGACTCCATTTCTTCCCTTGGGTAGGTTATCCCTTATAAGTGAGGGAGACATAAATTGAGAGTACATATAGACAAATGTTAGAAAAGGTTGATCTTAACATTACAAAACAAAATCATGACTAGTATTTGTCTTTGCCCTTTCTACTCTAAACACAAAAACAGCCATTTTTATTCTGCACCTCATATAATGCATATTATGTGCAGTAACATGCCAAAGTTTGATACTTCTTCTGTTTGTTTGATATGCAAAGAAATCAGACATTCAATCTTCAGGTGTGGTGAAAAAGTAAATAAGAATCTCATATCTTGAGTCACGCATAGGGGTGGTAGTGTGGTGGACTGGGGATGATTTTCTGAATCAGCATCTAGGTGCTTGAATTTCAGGCCATCCATCTGTGAGCTGAAGCAAGCCAATGATCCAAAACACACAAGCAACCCTACATAAGAGTGATTGAAAAACCAGGGATGTTTTGAAATTTAATGTTCAAAATCCAGACCTAAATAACATTGCAATATTGTGGCAGGACCAGAAATGAGAAGGTCATGCTTGACAACTCCAAAATAGGTTAGAGTAGTTCCACACATAGAAGTGGGCCGTAAATGGCAGTTTTTACTGCTAGAGGTGGGCCTAATTTATTTGCATGAAACCACATAAATTTACTGGTATGAGATGTGTGTTCACAGAATTTGTGATTAGCATAAATCAGCTCCCCTAAAATACCACATAAGGAGCTTGAAATGTCATTAGAAACAATGCAAAGAGCTTGTCAAATAAGATGAAAGAAAAATAATTCTGGAGGTCGAAGTTTTGTAAATGGAAAAAAAGAAACATTTTATTTAGTTGTTTAAATAATGGAGTATCGACTGGGGAAGGCAAAAGTCTGCCAAGTCTGCCAACAGTTTTTGGAGTTTCGAGATCCATATAAGAAGTAACAGGTAACGATAAAAACGTTTGACAATAAACTGAAAGTTCTAGCACCCAAATTGAGCTCATCAGCCCAGTTGTTTACCCTGGATGAAGGCATTGGCTGAATTATAGGAGAGGTATAAAGCAAGCTACATCAAAAACTCATGCGTCCACTGTCTGTCCTTCCAGACCAATGAGTGACTTTGTTCTGCAGCCAGTGGTGTGCATCAGGCCCTTTGCCGGAAATGTAGCCATAAGTGCTATATAAGCTTTATGAAAACTCTAACAAATCCCACATTGTTTGCATAAGTGCAATTAGGAACAATTTACGATCAAATTTGTTGAGCTCACGTTTGATAAATGAGGCCTAGTGAGTGTAAGGGAAAAGATTTTTTCACACAAGACATTGAGCATTGCGTAACTTCTCTCAACAAATAAACGAAACAAGCATCAAGATCACATGTTCTCTGTACACTCAGGTTTCCTTCTATCAAATATTATGTTTTGATTGAAGATCCGATGAGATTCAATGTCAAAATATGGAAAAACGCAGAACATTTTTAACTTAAGGCAAATACTTGATCGCAGTACTGTATGTATCTAAAGTACATCTGAAATCAATCCTCAGATCAAAGACAGCCTTTTAACAGTGTTTCCAAAAATAAAGCAATATGACAAGAAAAACACAAAGATGGCAGCATACAGTATCATGTTGTATCATATTATTAAAGCCAGGGTAAAATCAGAATGCCTTGAGCTGGCTCTTTATACAACATATGATGTAAGAGCCTGAAACACTACCAAAGGATTCTGGTACCTACTGCACCTGTTCAGTTCCAGATTATTTCTTGATGTAATTTTCATCTGTGAAGGGTGTTGCTTATAGTACAGTATGTGTCATGGCTAAACTTAGATGTCAGCTGTAATCCTGTTTAAACTATATTTATTTAAACTATAGTCACATTGATACTTAAATGAAACGGGAAAATCAGTCTTGCTATATCAAATCTATTTCATACGCTTCATTCACTGTGGTAAAAGCTATGCTTTTCTGGCAGCAGACCACATTTGGCTTCTACAATGGACTGAATAGCTCTCCAGAATTTTTGTGCTGACATTTCTTACAAAATTATTTTGAAATGATATGGCCATGTTATTAACCCAGCACTCAAAAATCAATTGTGTTTAATTCCAGTTTTAAAATATGTTTGACAATTCTGGTCTTCTTTCCAGACGCTTTGGGAATCTTGTGCCTCTCTTGTCTACTAGCGTATGCATTTTTATGAGGTCATTAGTAAAACTTTCATTGTTATGCATAACACCACAGATCTCAGACTGTTATATTTTAGCTGTCAATTAACTGACCCAATGGTGTTAATTTAAAAGGATTCTCATTGCACAAAGGTCACTCATATCATTTCAATTTTATCTAGGGATATTCAGGGTTCCTTAGTGTTTCAAATTTGATTTGTACAGAACATTACTCTTAAATTAATTCAAGTACTAGTTTCAACTGCACAGTGAACAGCTATCAATACGTAGCTTGCTCAAGAGTGCAGTGGCAGAGGTCCACTGGGAGGTACACCTGCAGACATTGGGGCTCCTTTACCACTATACCTTACAGCACCCTTTGTAAGCAAGCCAGTACTATACCTTACAGCACCTTTTGTAAGCAAGCCAGTAATATACCTTACAGCGCTCTTTGTAAGCAAGCCAGTACCATACCTTACAGCACCCTTTGTAAGCAAGCCAGTACCAGTAACATGGGTATTCCAATCGCATATAGTTTGTCACAACAGATAAAACCAGACATGAACCTGGACTAAATCAGCCAGCCTGGTTTTGGCTTTACCATTGAAAAGGAGCATGTATGAATCTGTAAAAAGACACAGACCTGCCTGTAAAATAGTGGAGGAACCAATTTACAGTTAAAAAAGGTGCAGTACATAGAGCCACACACAGGGTTACTGTGGTTAATGTGACAGCAGCACAAAGGGCAGGAATGTGAATATCACTGAAAAATAGCCAATATAAATAACAGCTATCATAAGGAGAATGACAGGCACTAGTACATAAACAGTATTACACCTTTACATTTAATATACGAATGGGACTTATAAAACTGATGTTCATAAATTACATTGACTGATAGTAAAAGATGGTCTTGGATTTATTGAAGTAAGTCCAGTTATCGTGGAGCTGTACGGGAAGTGGACAGAGAGGCATGAGCATCAATCCAATGAAAGGATGACTCATTCTAATCAAATATTCTCGCAAATCAATCTTTTTATGCTGCATAAAGGAGATGATAAGAAAATACAAGAGCGTACTGAAGCTTACATTCGCCAAGGAATAGGTTCGGGCATGTTTTGATAATTACATCGTAATTAGTAAATTAACATTAGTTTTGTCCTGTAGCTTGGGGTAATTTTAACACAATATGGCTGCTAACATCTGAAATATTTTCATTCTGACTGAAGAACAAAATGTCATTTCTGAGTGGTTATCTTCTTCAGCCAATTAGAGTGAACACTATAAAATGAATACCAGGGATATATCTTCTCCTGTTCTGATTTGTACACCAGTTGATCATATGCAATTTTATTATAGTGTGTTACCATAGAAACTAGTCACAATTTACATCCTATGCTTGCTGTTTTCTGAGCATGGGATTTATTCCCAGGTGGAACAAGACGAAGGTCATTCTTGCAGATGGAGAGACAGGTGTCTGATGAGTCACTTTGTCTCTGATGAAGAAATAATGCAGGTGTATGTCTACCTTGAACATGGATCATGTTTTCTATAAAAATGCAGTAATGGCAAGGAACAAGACAGACATCAAGTCACCTTTAAAAATCAACATTCATCTAATATGTGGTTATGTGGGCCTTTCAGGCTGTGTTCACAAGAATCTGGTGTTGTTCTTAACATTTGTGAGCCCCAGGACTGAATTAACTAAACCAAAGCTGTGGAGTATTGGGCTGCATGTGAGGGAGCAAAGCCCGGGTGGACTGCATGATAATGAAGACTCCTGAGTCTTCCCACGTCTCTGTAATTATGCCTGCTGTACGAGCTACTGAGGGCGTAAGCCCTGTGTGGGACAGAGGAACAGAGTCCCTCCTTCCTTAGAGACCAGACTGATCGAAATTCCTCATAAGCTTGTATTCCTCTGCATGAAGCTGTTTACTTTTTTCTGCAGTTTGCGCTATAATTAGAACTCAGAAAAAAATCTCGGTTTGCTATCACGCAAGAATTTCAGTCCACCACCAGGAAGGGGCTGATGGAGCCTCAATTTAAGTCATGTGCCAAGCAAACGTTCAGTCAATTGTGACAATATACCAGTTAATTAGTTAATTATGACAGTTCCACAAATGCATGAAAGCAATGATAGTGCACTTTTTATAGATGTTGACACTTACTACATGGTGGTCTCAGTGTGGTATATCAGAATACTGCAGGAATGAAGTAGAATGTCCACCATGAACATATAAGTAGTGTTTCTTTGAGGAGGTGGGAAATGTTATAAAATGTGTGAGTAACCTGTTCTAGGGTGTTAAACATTATTGTACGGTGAAAATAAAAGAGTAGTTAGTCTTAGGTAGGCATACATGAAAATAGATGCAGTTGTAGATTCCACACCAGTAAAGTACAGGAAAAAGTCAACTGTGTAAATTTTGCTGCTATACTGAATAATTGTCAGGTTAGGTACTATCTTCTGGCATTGATCAATATTTGAAAATCTACCCAGAAGAAAATACATTTCTCTTGTGTTGACAGAACTCGTAAAAGCTCCAAGCAGTGTTTGGCCAACTGTGTTAAACTGGGATATACTCTCGCAGCTGTATCTCAGAAGTGATCCAAAGACATTTGGATATTTTCCTTGGTGAGCTGTTTGTAATTTTGACATTCAGAGTGACAGGCCTTATGAAAGACTGAAATAGAATCAGATGGTTAGTTCTCCACATCCAAATTGTAAACTTGTTTTGAGTTAAAAAAAAAAAAAAAAAAAAAAAAAAACACCCTGAAAGCCTGCAGAAATTTGACCTGGAACATATTTGAAATTGATTGGGGTTGTAATATTCTTTGAAATATTGTAATTCTTTGGCAATTTATTGTTCTGTCTGTACTGTGAACTTGTGTCAATGTTCAATATTCATTCATCTTATTATATTCTGTCAGTTTATTGTACATTTTATGAATTCTGTCTTCCCAACTCTCAAACCACAAACATCTCATCTGCAGGGAACAACATTCCAATATGAATGAATCTCTCAAACGTTCTATAAAACTTATTTTCCTCCTTGAACTGTGTGTAATATTCAACAGTAAATTATTTATCCTGTTTTTAGTTCATTTTCACCCACAATTCTTAATTTCATACTGAAACAGATACAGAATCTGTATCATCATTTGTTAGAGCATTCACGGTTATATTAAAATTTCTTTATTGAATATGTATTTTTGAGGGTTCCAGAAATCTGTCTCCTATATATGATATATGTTCCAGCTGACGTAAGATAATAATGTGTGCTTTCCATGTGGGTGAAATGTTAATTCAGAAAACATCAAACAATATGCTGACAGCATGTTATGGATAAATCACAGAATTTTTATTCATCATCCAAAAAGCATTCATATTATTAACTGCAGAGTGCCATAGTTCAGGCTCTTGCTGGGAAATCTGACTTCACTATCAGCAGCTCTCTGATGAGATGAGATTCAGTAATTCTACTGTGTGTCTGTGTAAATGTTTCACCCAATAAAGAGGGATGAATGGATTACAACACACCAAAGTGTTCACTATCACAAATATATCTTTTAATGAGAACCCTTTTACAACTAAATGTAAAAAAAAATTGTAAATGAATGTTCAAAGGAAATACATTATCTCTACCTTGGGCACAACTAGGATGTTGTCCGCTGTTTATTATCTGGCTTTTAAAAAACCAGTTCTGGATTCAATTAATATGTCATTTTCACCCAAGGTTTATGACCTCTTTGGTTCCTTTACATAGGTCATGGCATGCAAATAACATTATGGTTTTATGGGGACCTAAAAGGCCTGGAGTTCATTAATCCCACAGAAGGCATCTCATGTAAATCAAACAATGAATCACTGTTTGATCTGTAGTACAATTTCACAGGCCCAGCCACTGAACCCCATTTTCAAGGCAACATGTTTCATGTAAGTGTAATAAATCATGGGGGGCCAAGTAAAAAAATGAGTTCATGGCCATTTATTGTTCTGTCTTTTGCTGAGACAGTTTTGCGACTTGTGGTTTGATGCTCACTTCATCTCTGTCTTGAATTCTTTCAGGTTCCCAGACAGACAAGGTATCTGTTTCTTTGATTATGTAGTAACTATTGCTAGCTGTTTGCCTTTTTGGCAGTACATGTTTCTGTTTGTCCATTTCATTACCATGCATACTGAGAATATTCAGACTGTGCAGTTTGCTTGTTTACAATATCTACACCTTTCAAAACAGACTTTGAATAACAATTGGTTGTTTCTGCTGGTAGAACTCAAATCACTACTGCACTTTGCTACCAAAGATTACTGCAAACAACTGGTATGATTGTCCATGTTTTGGCAAAAGAGAGGAAAACAGCAGAGAGTGAGAAATTTGGCCAATACTGCAGTAACCCTAATGTTTTTACAGAAAACATTTTACAGAAGTTTTTACATTCATCTTGCTTCGTTAAATCAGAATTTAGGTGTTCCTTTAGTGAGTATAACTTGCCATAACTAATTGAATGTTTGTTTTTGTACTGAAGTTACTCTTTCAGTTACCTCCAACTCCAGAGCTGATTTGGCAGTGCCAGAGACAACTTGACAAATACTAGAATCCATAAGTCTCTACTACTTGTTGTTGCATATCAGCTTAATGATAGATTCTCAAGGGATCACACTGTTAAGCTGTGGCTGCAAATTGCTCTTCCAGTATTGACTGCCTGCTTATCAATTTATTTTGTGTTGTCCATCCTAGAGTTTAAAATCTAAGCATAAATGCAGCATACAATTATTTATTATCCTCTTTATGTAATAGAGGTAGAATTGAAATACAATTCAATAATGGATGTGAGCAACAATAAATATTTATGAAAACACAGGGTGAAATATGGTACCATGGGAAAATGAGTGAAATTGAAAGTGGGCAAGCCATATAAATTTCATTCTTCCTGTTTTCAAGAGTTCATTACATTGTTTATTTCCCTAAAACCTTTTTTTCACTAAGCTGCATCAAGCATTTTGTCAGGGTGAGCATCATTTTTTTTTTCATTTAGTGACATTTTGACATTCACTGAGAGGGCAAAGGGCAAACAGTTTCCTAACCCAAGTGTATGTTGATGCATTTGTTTTATGTGGTCAATAAGGTAGTATCTCAGTGTCTGATTTCCCAAGGGATTGTGGGTTTTCCAGGAAGAGACAATCTCTTTGTCGCACAGTCTACTTCAGATTTATTCTATGCTTTGCTGTCCCGATAATTGTGCTTATTTCGGCAAGTGGCCATCACCATACAAATACATAAGAATGGCTTTTCCACTCAGCTTCCACTGCTTTAGTTCTGTCAGTGTGTGCTGTGAAGCTTGGTTTGGATGGGAGAAGAGGGCAGGAGATTTTATCACCTCTGGTCAATCATATCATTGCCCCAAACAAATCTAAAGCCCAGTCAGTGTCACGCAATTACTGTATATAATCAAATAGATGTCAGAGTGAAATATCAGGCATGCACTAGGATGAGATAACGTAGGATGTGGTTTAATTTGCGAGCTGATTATCCGAAACACTCAGAATGAGAAGACTGTTTAAACAATACATTTCCTCTAATCTTCATAATAATGATAAACAAGGCCTTTTGCCCCCAGTCAGCACTAACTATTGGTTGAGGGAAAACCTTTCAGCACCCTTAATAGCCCTACAGCAGAATGTAATTATGTCACCTTGTGTATTATTGCAGTCCATTGTAGATTGTTCATTCCCATCCTTCCCTGTTCTGTACCTGAGTATAGTGTAGAGTTGTGGAACATGGCTAGATATGAATGAGGTATCCACTCCATTCATCAGCCCGTTTCAAGCAGCTTGCCTTGATGAAATGTCACCAGAGATTAAATTAATTGGTTGCCAGACTCGTTCCATCTTGAAGGAATTGAAATTTGAGCATGCAGTCTTTTTGCAGGGGGATATTTCTTTCATCTTTATCTTTGGCAGCACTGTGAGTTATCCTTTGGACTTTCTCATTTCATGAGGCCTCTCAGAACACATAGCTCTGCAAACTGAGAGCAAGTGAGCTAAATTCTCATAAACCCATCCGGGCCTGAATATTGCATGAGAAAGCGAATGATTTTGTTTGCTGCGGCTTACATGGTACTCACAATTGGCATGTTATATTGGCATGGATTCACTCGATATTTATCCTTATCTTTGATACAGAGGTAAATGCAAGCATTAATTAGCGTCATCTGAAAAGAAATATAGGATTAAAGAAAAAATCCTTCATTTAAGTGGGAAACAAAGGTAAGGATAAGTGTTGACTGAAATCAGGTCTTTAAAACAAAAATGGAAGTTGATATCTTGAAAGCATGTCAGTTGTTCCCAGCTGAGGGGTGGAATAGTTAACATTAACAGTAAAGTCAGTTCTTCTGTGGAGCCTACAGGTGGATCTGCAGAGATGCCTTGGATTGTTAAAATAATATTAATGATGTTAAATCAACGCAGTGAAAGCCAGCCTCTAAAGTTTTTTCCTTTACAAAAAATGTTCTCATCTAATACTGGACTCAGCCTCTGTCCAGCATCCCAGCAGCACCTCTCATTAGTTTCAGTGAACTCAGTGAGCCCAGGCACACAGGGAGAGAGCTCCCATATATATGCCTCTGGGTCAGGGCTGGTCAGGGCAACACCCCAAACCCCCCCCAGATTCTCCGACTGTTGCATTCTTTCAGATGACTTTCTCAGCAGCAGTGAGTCCTCTGATGTGTTTAACGGATGGTGGCCAGATCTTTCCCAGAACTTTTCAATGGCGGTATTTAAGTCTTGGCCAACAATCTTCTTTCACAGACAGACCTCTGAGATGGGGCCTGTAGTGAGCCTCCGTCTCACTGTGTGAGACATAAAGGAAGAAATGCTGGGACTGGGACTAAATAAAGCATCACATTTTTTTCAGTGGATTGTTTGACTGAGTAAAAGGGGTTTACATAACAAATGAGTCTTTTAATCAGGGTATAACAGAAACATGAGGGGCCCTGGGGGTGCTAATGGTCTTTGGCATGCTTTAAAGTGAAAGGAGATGAAGAAAAAAAAACTGTGTCATTGACTGCACATATAAGATTACAATTGTGAATTAATCAACCAGGTCTATATAAGTTCTTATATAGGACAGTGATAATGTATTATTTTACTAAGACAAATAGGCAGTTTAATGATCCAACGCTCTGTGTTCCTGTTTTGGAACACACACACATGTGTCTGCAATATTGAATATCTTATGTAAGATCATATTTGGCTGAGAAAATGCTGAGTTTGGCTGACCTCCTTTCAGAGTCAGCTGAAAGTTGTCTTCTGCTCACAGGATAATAGGACCTCTGATCTAACCCCAGGCCTAGGTCAAAGTTCAAATTGCAAATGTATTCCATTATTAACAAATGTCATCCTCTAACAGGGGTCACCAGTTCACATATACAGTATCTCTTTCTAATGCCTGCAGTGTTCATAGTAAGTTCAAAACAATTTCTTATTTTACCATTTGATACAGTACACAACATGTTCTATAGTGTATTGCACACTATAGAACCTGCTGTGTACCTTATCAATCCAATAAAACTATTAGAGGCTTGGTACGCTCATCTGTACAGGGGTAACTTAACCCAGGTCTGACTGGAAAGCAGATAAGACAGTTGACAAAGCTGTATTTGATTAGTCCTGTAGCATTATGTTTATCCTATAATGCCCATTTCTCCACTTCTCATGATTCAGGTTATTAGCATGGAACTGTGATAGCTGTCCTGGCATGAACATATAAACAGGCCTGTTTTTGTCAAAAGCTAGTTAAATTACCTCAAGAACATTAGCATGGTTATAATAAAGATGAGCATTTGTATTGTGTGCATCCTCATTCTGAATATTAGTATTATAAACTGAATAACTAACAGTGTTTGTGGCAATTTATTCTCTTTTGTTGGTATTGTATGGTTGACTCTATTGCTTCCAACAAGAGCTGGGAAATTGCACATCGATCTATGTGGCTACATTGAATTACTTACATTTTGTTGGAGGAGTGTTTTCTTAATTAAAACTTACATAACCCTTTTCACATAAGTCTGCTTTGCCATTCCTTTTGTAGTCAGGCTTCATTAGTTTCAGGACAGAGAGAGCACTGCATTAAACTGAACATGTTCATCAAGACCAAATCTGTTACTAAGATTGAACAAAGTTTGAAAGAAACTAAAATGTCACCTGACCTTGCATGGCCATTGGGGAAAAAAATCAATGGCCTCTCAAAAGGTTTTTACTCAAAAGGTGTCTCTTGCCCTCAATTAATTCTCTCCATCATTGGGAAAGCAAGGCTGTGGTATTTTTCTCTTTGCCTCTGGTGTTCTTTGTTGTCATAAAATTCCTTTGAACAGTGAGAGAAGGTGGTGTAGATGAGTTGTTTGATTGAACTTTTTGAAATTGAATCCTGCTTCGGGAGCCACATATGGACTGCCTTGAAACAAAAGCCATTACTTCAGCTCCCTGAAATGAAAGGTTGGTTTTTTCATTTCGCCCACTTTCTTGGTACACTATTGCACACCTGTCATATTGTTGTTTACAGGTCTTGTGAAGCTAATAGGGGTAGGTATTGCAATTTAGCCTTATAAAGAGCCACATCTCGACAATTACAGCATTTCCAAAGAGGACACAAGTAAAAAAAAAAACGCAAATTATTTCTCCCTCACACTAATTTTATAAACAGTTGTGTTGTATACTTTGAACTGAGGCACATATTAATTAAAAAAGTCTAATTGCAATATTTGCTGGAATTATTATTCACTCAGCTGTTCAGAATCACATCTTTTTTTCTTCCAAAGGCTATATCGGAAGCATCCCCCATAATGTCCCCACCCACAAAGGTTCTGGTTTACTCAGTGCCATCCAGACTCCATTTTTGCGTAATGGTTTGACAGCGGTAGATACGGGAGCCTAAGGGTCTGACTAATGCTCTCCACAATCCTTGATGAGGCCCATTTGTCACAGGGAGAGATTGATTTCATGCAAAATCGAAAAAAAGCTACAGCTATAACAATTCTTAAATGAAGCACCTTATAGCCTGTGTGTGGCACAATGATATAGGCTTTGTTCGTGAAGTGTTGTCTTAATGAGGTTGGTCTCCTCTGCTTTTTAATGGTTAAATAGTTATAATGTCACCTTAGAGAGGAGATACAGAGAGCAGCACTGACTATTATCTCATATTAACTTAAGTATTTTTATTGTATGTAAGTGAACGATAAAATGGCTGTGACAAAGCGTAGGTAAAGCATGTCATAATAGCGATCAAAAAGGTCTGTCATGTGGTATGCATTTAAATCCTTACCATGCTGGGGCCAGCTGTGGAAACGGACTGAATCAAAGTGATCATCGTATGTTGTCTTTTCTGTAAATTGATTTTTACTTGGTTTCTGATTTGTCCACCCAGAAGCACATGGGCCCCCCCTCTGAGCCAGGTTCTGCTCAAGGTTTCTTCCTGGTTGTTAGGGACTGTTGCCTTGGCTTGCTCTGAGGGGGTTTCAGGCCTGGGATCAATTGTAAAGCTACTTTGTGACAACTAGCAAAAAGCACTATACAAAAAAAATTCAATTGTATTGAATTTATTTCTGAGATTTTATTTCAGTGTGAATGGGCTGGAAAAAGTCATGCTTTATCAGCTCAGTGCTTTCTACTTTCACATAACACCAATCAGGAGGTGAAATATACATGAGAACACCTGAAAGTTTTCTCCTGTGTGTAATGTATGTGTTTTACTGTAGCTGTAGTTTCATCTTAATTGTTAATGATTCATTGTCCTTGTAGGCTAACTTTAGCCTATTAAATTGCCTGGTTATTCTAGGGCACAGGGCTCTTTGTTGTCTGCACTATGGTGTGTTGAATTAAAGTAACTAACTCTGAAGTCAGAATGGACTTCCTCAATTAATTATTCATGTTTGGTAAAGGAGTGTGCAAGGAGCTCTCTTTATAATTGAAAACCTGAAATAGCAAGCAGGTCTATACTACTACTCATCAATATGCAATGAGCTTTACCAAGAGAATATTTGGGGATTTTTTCAGTGATTGTTCTGTATTGTGATTTAGCACCAGCTTTGATTTGTGCCTTTAGGGAGCTTGTGGCAACATTGGGTATGCTACTGCGTATGCTTTTCTGTTTTGCCCAGCGATGTGCGGTCAGGGTAGGCAGTGCCTCACCAAAGCTAAAAGGAATTTACATGATAGTTGTATCTATTGATCATTTCTTCATATTCATAATTAATAATTTTATGAATTATATGTATTTATTTTATTTAAAATTTTCATTATTCATAATTTGTCTCAGGATTATGCATACTCCAGTAAAACTAGTCAGAATAGTCGTTTTAAAAGTATAGTATGCTCCTTAGCCTCTGGCTCCTCTGAGGCAGAGGCTATCTGTGTCTCTGGGTGCGTTTCAACACTCAGTTTTGTCTCCTGCTTTCCTCCATTCCTCCACTCCTCTCCTCCTTCCTCTGTGCCCGGAAACTGATCTATGTGTCTTCCTTCCTTCCGTTTTTCCAAAAAGGTAGGAAAAGAAATTTTGCTGCCTCCTCTCCTCCAAATGAAGGATACATCGATGTATCCTACTGCAGAAGTGTTTTCACATTTCTGGGTGACATCATTATGCTCATGACCAGTCAGATTAAAAGACCATCCCACAGAAAATTTTGATTGGCTTAGGTATCCTTGGAAATATCCTTAGGTATCCAACTTCATTAATTGTTTCCTCCTCTCCTGTCCTCCACATATTTCTGGCGTAGGAAAAGGAGAGGAGGAAACCCTCTGTCTACACTAAGGTCGTACATTTGTGGAGGTTCTCACACTGCGTTGAGGATACAAGAAAAAGTTTTATGGCTATTCCATGTCACGTGATACCCTCTGTCTACACTAAGGCCAAATCGTACATTTGTGCATGCAGAGTGGGTTCTTCAAATTTAACACTAGCCATAACCACCATTATAATCCAAATGCATAAACCAATTCACTACAGTATATGATGCAAACAGTTACATGTGTATATACTGTGGACCAGAACAGCTTCGACCGTTGACTAAAAATAAATGGTGTTTGCATACATGCTGCTTAATGACGAGTGTGAAATAAAATGTGACTACTCACTATCCATTGTAGATTTAATCTGCTTCCACTGTAATATACATAGTCTTCATGGAAGACTTGCCTAGGGAATCACCTAATGCTGTTGGTGTTGTAATCAAATAAGGTCACATAAGATGTGTCTTGTTTATATCTGCAGAAGAATGGCCTGCCCATCCATGTTGTGTGTAACTGCACTGCTGAAGTTGCAGTAGGAGAGAACGCTCCTGTTTACAGGTTCATCATAAGTGGATGAACAATCAGCTGTTCGTATAGCACACTCATGGATTCCTCTCTCAATTAAATCACTTAAGCAGAACATCAATGTAGTCTGAGCACCTAAATCCGCTTAAATGAGAGCTTAAGGCAGAGATTTGTAAGCCAAGGACAATTCAGTGTCTCCTCCAAAAACCGCCGTCAGAGTTTTTATAAATAAGAAGACAGTTAACCTGTTTTAAACATGTTTATGAATCAGGACTCAAAACACATTGTCAGAGTATTTTGCCATTTGGAATCCCTTTGGATGAAAGCTCATAGGTTTGGCAGAACACTCAATTTTCCAGCATGGATATCAAATGAGGTCCAGTGTTTTCAGGACAGGGGGAAAATGGCTGTAGCCTGTAGTCTGCTGGAGTGATCAATGAATCACAGAGCGAGCTGAAGGAGCTGCAGAAGAAGTCTGAAACAGAGAGGGGAAACTCAGACACTTACATAACAGTCTGATGGTGGGGGCTGGTGTTCAACATGTCAGCCCTCCCCTGCCCCCACCCCCCAACGGGTATTGAGTTTACTTGATCTTTCCAAGACACGGATTTAAATTCTCTTTTTCATCACTGCACTATATCTGTGTTTAAGAACTTGCTAGATGCATAACAGTTTACACTGATTATCAACAAGGAACTTTTCCAGACATTATGGATGTCTACGGAATCAATTTTTCAGTTTAATGTTGACCATTTCTTGTATAAGGTACCAAATAAAAACAAAACAGGATTTGTAGCCTGACATACCACCTTTATATGGTTCTTGCCAGTTGCAACTAATGAGACTGGTACAGTAAGGGCAATTTATTAAACTTGATGAGATTACAGAATGAAAGGGGAGATTATTTAAAAAAACTGTTTTGCTCAGTCAGATGGATTTATCCGCAGTAAAAAAAAAAAAAAAAACGCAGCGTTTTGTATTTATAGAGCTTTGCGGGTGAGTAATTTGGCAGAGTGCCCACACTTCGATCGTCAGATTTACTGGCCCCCAGTGACCCCCCGGGGGCTCAGGGAGTGATTTACGGTGACTCGCTGCCACTTCCTACAGACAGACCCTCACCAACCCTATCAATCCCCTTCTTGTCTGCTCCACTTTGCGTTCCCTCGCCCTCCCTCCCCGAGCAGACAGAGACTGGAGTTGTAGTTGGGATATGGGGGGAGTGGGGGAGGGAACACTGACCTTGTCATGACCTTGTGGCGGACTGGCGCTCCATACCTGGCTTGGCCGCGGAACAGTTACAGCGCAAGAGGGAGAGTGCGGAGGTGGCAGAGGAGAGCTTGCCGGCATCTGCCTGCCGCTGGAGAGGGAGAGGCTGGCGGCAGATAGGGGCAGATGAGTAGGTCAGTGCAGGCTTGTACGTGTGGAATCTGCTACTCCATTGCAGCCCAGCAGAGGGGCCTGCCTAGTGTTCCTCATGGATTACAACTCCAACCAAGGTGGGTGCCATTGCATGACTCAGGCTTCTTTTATTAGCCCTCTGCATGCTGGTGGGATTTATAGTAGATTTAGAATACATTGAATGTTAACTATGTAATTTGCAGGTCTGATATTCAACACACGTGCCACCAGTCATTCAAGCTTTCTCCCTTGTTTTCTGCATTGAGGCAATATTGCTTCTTCAGTTCAACAAGTGCTGAAGTAATTTAAAGTCTATTTCATCAGAAATGTCTCAGAGACAGCATTGTTAGTAGAGGTAGAGGACAGGAAATTACATGTTATTATTTGATTATGCTATCATGTATTTTGTGTCACAGCTATTATCTGAGAAAGAATAGACAGTCTTTAGAGGATTGCAACGAGAGGTTTTTGCAATTTGGTTGCTTATTGTGAGTGTGAACCAAAAGTGGGATTAAAAACGACACTGTTTCACTCTCAGCTCATGTTTCAGGCTTTTTCATGCTGCCACAAACAATCACTTTTCCTCTATTCATAAATATGAATAGCTTGTTTTATCAATCACATTAACTGAAATCACATTTTTTTTGGCCATAAAAATATGACCATCCAAACCACAATTAAGGCAAAATTGAATCACACATTAAATATTCTGCATATACTCCAAATTAATTAATAGTAACCATGTTAGCCTCCAGGGGATTAGTTTAACATTTCAAAGCAGGGAATATATAGAATACAGTATGTTTGGGAATATGTTTGTTTGACTGGACTAATCCTACTCCAGGTCACCTCCATCTTCCCACTTATGGACATCTGACTGAGTCAGGCCTCTGAAAGTAACCATGAAAAGATAATCAGTAGATTGTTCCCTTGGAGATTTTATTCAGTGATGTTTTTGATTTGACAGCTAGTATGAAGTTGGAAGAAACCCAGGTCTGAATTATTATCCCAGGCAGAATATATCTTCAATTTTTCCTCAAGATGGCAGGTCATTAGTAGATGGTTTTCTTGTCATCACTCTGCTGAGGGTGTGAATGTTTGAGGTGTCTTTTGCCACCTCAATCAAATGCTCTGTAATAGCTCGTTGCTAAGACTTTCTGGAAAGACTTGCTTTCTGCATGTTTCTCTGTGGAACTTTTGATTTGTGTTTTCACTCCTGTTGTGTTTGCAACATGAAAGAACCTTTTTGAAATGATTGCATGCAGTTGGATGCTTGGAAGAAATAGTTTAAGGTCTGATTGTTACATAGTGACGTGCAAACAATGTTATGTTTGTGACTTTTATCATGAAATTTTCCATTTCAATCTGTCAGAATTTTAATGGAAACTGATAATGAGAACACATTGTAAAATATCTTTTGGAAAACAAAAAAATATTACACAGCAGTGTATTTGGTGACAAACAAAAATACACAGTGCTGTACAATTATAATGTGTATATGTGGTCTTTAGCAAATGCATAATATTCAGAACAGGTTCATTCACAATTCATGTATTCACGATTACATTTCAATGAAACTCAAATGATTCTTACATCTACAGCTTGTTTCAAAAGATTATTTTGAGAAGGTGTTGTTATTTTTTTTAACACAAATCTAACCAAAACCCAAACTATAGCATAACCTTGCTCCCCTAGTTGTCCCATACATGTATGTGCAATTACAAAAAGCATATGAGTTATTCCATGAGAGTATATTCTTACGTAACTCTGTAAACTATGTAAATAAACTGTCATTATGCAGGTGTTGGTGCTTGAGCTGTCAGCTGGACCCAGTGTGTATATTATTAAGTTTATGCCTAAGGACCTTTCATTTGCAAAGGAAGGAGAATGTGCAAACATTTAGTGATGTGCATGGTGGTCCCCTTATTAAGATAGTTTATCTAAGCAAAGGAAAAATGCTGAATCTCAGATGACCATAAAAAGCGTGGTGTCAGAAAATATAACCTACATTATGTAAAGGCTTATGTAAGTTTCATTTGAAACGACTGACTTAGCAAATGCTATCACAGGAATGCAAACCTTAGGCAAAATATTTGAAGTCTTGCATTTATGGTATTTAAGTTAAGAATTTAGTTTTGAATGTGGTATCCATTGCAGAAATCCCTTTGGGTACATGTTTCAGCTCAGGATGTTAGTTATCTCTTTATTGCATTCAGTCATTATTACAGCCTTAGAAATAATTACCCATTAGCCATTGTTAATGAGGTCAGCTTGAGTATTTAACCACAGTTTCTGAATTTACTCTTCATTTAATGTTGTTGTTTTTTTCATTTGAAACATCATGACTGAGAGATTGAACAAACAGGTACAGACACTCATATGAACAATAACTCATAATACTCCTTATGGATTTGACTACTTTTAGGCACCGCAGATTCCATCAGAGGATAATTATGATCTAATTTACATCATAAAACAAACTATACTTCCCATTACTATACTGGGCAGCAATTATAGTCATTAATCATGAAGTCATAGCTCATCCACAAATGAATATGATTATCAATAATGAAAATTCAAGAATAGAAGGGTAATGTTTAAAAACTTAGGCCAAAGATAGACATCCTATTTTTCACAATTAGTTGGATAGTCCATTTCTTATTATGATAATGGTATAGTATGTACCCAGATTCTTTACTTTATATTCTGCTATATAGACTTTGACAGGTGGTACTGGCTTTGATCCAATCCATTCAGCTCCCCTACACAAAGGAAATATGATCGCTTCCAACTTTGCTGCATTTTATTCACTTATCAAGAGAAGAGATTGATATCTTTAACCACTTGTTAAAGTCATAGTCAGACCCCATAACGTGTCTTTTTTTTGTCATTCCTTGAAAAATAAACACGCATCTACCTCATCATTAAGCTTAACCTGAAATTTAACCCCAACAATACTACTTCCTTAAAACAAGCAAGGGACATTTCCTCTACAGTTCACCATAACAATTCATTTTGGCCTTGTAGGTTCTAACAATGTTGTTGATGCAGAAAAGCCTACCAGGTAATTATGACTGTTACATCCTATCAGTCAATGGGTCTCTGGGACAAATATATATGAAGACTGAGAAATTTCACAGCAGAAATAGTTTTGCGAATCAACATGAAGTTCAGGACTTGAAGCCTGGCAGTGTTTTCTCTACCTTTCTGTTGCAGTCTGCCAAATGTAATATATCAATATCACAGCATGACATAATGGATGTCAAAAGATGCACTACGCTAAATGAGTAATTTCTGTCTGTGCAAATGTTTCTCTCCCCAATGTCAGATGAATCTGTGGGCTATATTGTGCATTCCAAGTGGAGAATGTCAATTGAAAGACAGTAAATCAATCAAAGGTGAACCCTCTCTCAAAAGCATTTCTGTGAGGAGAAGAATAAAATTTGTGCATTATTTATCCTGTTTTTGTTTTTATTGTAATCCATGTTATTTCCTGGCAGTGACAATTTTTATAAATCTATTTGTGCTAACGGAGCATGGCATTTTCAGTTTGCATCAAATTGACAGGAAGAAAACAATGAATGAATAATGAATAGTGCTAAATATCACTCATCCAGTCGACCGATAAAAACAACACAATGTAACAGTTAATACCCCTCTTTAAACCACACCAGTATCTTGCATATAGCTAGGATGTGTTGAGCTAACGTGGGAAGACAGGGGCCCTGCGGAAACAGTCCAACCCCTCCCCCCCATCCCCACCGACCCACCCAGGAGATGATCCCCCAAATAGGGGGCTTTGGGTAGAATTAGGGGTGACATCATCGAGACTGGCCTGCTTAGACGTGGCCCCTGGAGTCAGCACTTTGCAGGCACTCCGATCAGATTCCCTGCAATCCCTCTCACTGACACAAGCTATTGAACACAGAGCACTCAGTGTCAGGTAGTTCTTTGGATGGCAGCTTTGTCAGAGAAAACAACGGAGATGAGGGGCGGCAAGGCAGAGAAGAGCACTCTCCGGGCAAACACAAAAGCCATGGTTATCTGTGTCATCGGAAATCGAGCGACCCCACCCAGACAGACGAAAGCAAGGGACTATCAAAATAGCCACGGTCACTCAGCTGTCTTCCACTCAAATATATGTCCGTCACTTCATAAGTTTATGGTATTTTATTGGTGTTGGCACTGACAATACAGTCCTTAGCTAATGTGGGTTCAACACTTTAGCTATGGACAGATATGGAAATTAACAGCTGTATACAATTTATTACTCTATCTTCTGGAACATGAATAAACAAATATACTTTTCCACTGGACACGCTGTTTAGGTGACATACTGACCAGTAGTTTCCTGATAAGGTTTGCACCTGCAGTTTCCCAGCTTCATCTTCTCTGTTACCTTTTTCAGCACTAGCATTATGTGTTTTAAATGAGTATTTTGAGTCAGGAACACATTCCACCTCAATCAAAGAATGAATGTTTGAAACAAAAAAAAAGAAATTTGGCATTGCTTCCCGTAGAAGAAATAGGAAGTTGTATATTTTGGAACTGACTGTATTTTCGTAGCGTGTGTCCGGAAACACTGCTGGGGTTTTCAAAGCCTCCATTCACTTTAAAGCTCTGGCGCAAGCACATGCCAGCAATGCTCTTTGGCTAGGAATTTGAGCTTAACTGATGTTGAGTGCAGCACAACAGGTGTATTGGCGGGATTACGTTGTGAGCTGCACACAGGAGGAGATTACACCTGGACGGACACTGGCAGGAGCCAGCCTCAGTCTGAGTGACAGTTCAGAGCCATGAGAAGGACTTCACTGCACCACCGGCAAAAAGACCATGGCAAGAACACAGAAAGAGAAAGATAAGCATGGCAACAATGCACCAGACATTGTGACTTTGTGGTCCTTTCCACAAAGCAAAATGCATTGTTTCTTCCCTATAAAATCATTGTTTATTTGATATATTTTCTGATGCTTATTGCATCCAGTATATTGAGTCAGAGCTAGGTGAAAGGGTAATTTTCACCTGCAGCGCCTGGGTTTGAACAGTAGTATGAAAGTGTTTTAAAGGATAACTAACAATGTATGTAATGTCTATAGATTTCTTGTGCACACACATCCTGCTGTACAGAAAAGAAAAGGAAGACTGAAATATCAACATTAAACTTAACATGAAGACTGTAGTGAAACTACAGTGAAATCCAAATGCACAGCGCGTAGCAGACTTTTAACATCTTAATCCCATCACTTCAAACAAAAAGGAATATTCCACAGAGATTCAAATACTTTCAACATTATCTGGAATTTCACATCCCCACTCAACATTTCAATCAACTTCTGCAGAACAGAAACAATATATACATTTTTTCAATAGCATACATCTCATTTCTTTTTGTGATTGAGACACAAGATTGTACACTTCAGTAAAGAGGAAATTCGCTCTGCAGTAGCCCTTAGTTGCCACAACCCACAAGTTGAAGCCTATGGCCAAATCATATTTTCCTGAAATTTAATTTGTCTTATGGATAGGAGCCAAATAGCTGGGGGATTTATTATTTGGCTTACAGATTGTGTTCAATTACCTGTGTGGCACAACCCTTGCGATTTACAGTGACAGTGCACATTTCTCCTGTGATCTGTCATCGTACAGTGTCACCGGCTGCTGTACAGCTTGGGACCGCTTCATATTGCTTGCCATTCTGCGGCCGCTGTTCGTTAAATGACTTCCACTAAGTTTCAATCACTGAAACACAAGGCCAAAAATTAAACCTGCAGAATTTATTGACGTGTTTAGTGCTAGGACACACATGAAATGTTCTTTGAGCTCATACCTGATACAGATTTCAGATTTATTCATCTAAAGAGCATATGTAATGGTCAGCTAATATACCCATTTAAACAACAAATACATTGTGATACCTATGAAGAAAGCTTGACAGCATGTGTCCCTCTGAGAGGGGTAGGGGGCTTCCTGTCCTGGAGTGCCATTTCTGCTTGAGCTTCTGATTTAAAATTACCTTTTCTTTCCTGAGTTCTGAACAATTTTCCTAACAGTAATGGGCAAATGCTGATGAAAGAGAGACACGGGAAAGAACCAGTCTGTTGAAATCCTGAGAGAAATGAGCCTCAGTATTTGTATTTCATCATTATTGAACGGCTTATATGTATGAAATGGTATTTTAAACCTCATTGCTACAGCATCATGATATATAGTCAGTTTACATTTGGAAAATTAACAAACACGTTCCTTTATCCATGTGCATGTCTGACTTTTACTTCCAGTAAAGCAGTACCTGCTGTGTCAGGAAATTGTTCATATTATTTATAATGGAAAACATTGTGAGTCTGGAACATTTTTTGAAGATGGAAACTGTTCTGGTATTGAACGGAATGGTTTATGAGTTCACAAACAATTAGCTTAGAGATGGGGCTGTTTTATGCTATATTAAACAAATTATATATTTATTTATGGGTAGGCGTGCCACAGGAAGGGCTTGCAGTACACATAGGTTAATATCTTAGTGTGGTGGATGGGGTTGCACTTCAGTCATTACAATACTGAAACAACTAATGCCCCAGACAGTGCTGCAGAGATTAAAGTATTTATGCACTGTTTCATTAAAGTCATTGTTAAATCTGCAAAATGCAATGTGTAAGTGATTTAGTGTCATTATATAAAAATACAGTGATAGGACACTATCAATGAAGTTCTCTTCGATGCTCTTTAAGTCCGACATTTTAATTCTTCCCAAGTGTCTGTAAAGACAGTTACTTTAAGAAGTAACATTCTTCAGCCAGCCTTGGTAGGATATGTTGTTCCCACTGCTGTAGTGTGAAGTTTTATTAGAATTGCAATATTGCTTCAGTTAAACTTAAAAACCACTGTAATGGTACAGTTTATGAATGAATTGTTACAGGTTGTTCTATCTTATTTGTAAGGAGATTGATAAGAGGCTGTATAGTTGGTATGTTGACCAACAGACCATTCCACCAATCACAGCTGTGGTTTCCATCATTTTTTGCCTTATGCAAGACAGCTTTCCCATCAATATCAGTGCTAAAAGTCCTATAGGTGGCAGGATGGCCCCAAATTCAAGTTACTGTACATACTGTTCTATACATCAGAACCCACAGAACCAATGAGTTTGGTGGTTTACTGAAAATAAATAACATATAACAGATGCCTAAAATGGACATGTGTTAATTATTCCATGATGCCTTACCCTATTCAGACAGGCATCTATGTTGTCAAGTAAGATTCCCAAAAATAAAAAAATAATAAAATAAAACCTATTTGCTTCTAAATCTATATGCATTTTAAATCCTTAAGTTCGAGGTCTTTAGTTTGGTGGAGAATTTTGTGGGATTTAAATCAAATGAAGCAACTGCAATTCAATTGCATCTACCTCTTGTAACTTAATAAAAGGCAGCTCATACTTCATATTACAATTGAAAGATTGTAGCATTAGATGCATGTATGAGATTATAGATCAGTCCAACCTGTTTTGAAAAGTGCCACTACTCAATTTCAGGCCTTTTAATTGCACTTAGTTTCTCCGTTCTAGTCCTTTGATTCAATGTCAGCCAATATCAGTGGCCATAGGCAAAGCAATATTGTGGCACCTCCATTGCTCAATATCTCATTGCAGAATGCAAATGATTTTTATCTTCAAGTAATTGGACAATAATATTAGGGGAGATTATGCATGTTAATGTACTATGACAAGAATGTTACTGAGATGACAGGGCATTCATACTGTTGAGCGGTCATAAGTGAGAGAGCTGTACAAGTTTTTAATCCGTTTGTCCTTGAATGGACCCTCTGAAGCCCCTCTAGGCTGGAAATCCACAAATGTCCCCAAGAACTCAAGGACAAACAAGATATCAATCTCTTACTTTAAAATGTGAAAGGTCACCATGGTGAAAAACATTTATTCAATATCATCGAATTCCAAATCCCTGAATGCACAGTAGGATTCATGGATATCATCTTGAAATATTTCTGGAAGTCTGGATAAATAGCAATTTATGAATGCCATAATGTTTTGTTGCGCTCAGAACGCTTTTTGAACTGATATTCCATGGCACCATCTCTCAAGGCTCTCTTTTCCTGGTTATGACAGAGCAAAGATCATAAAGCCACTTTCAATAATCCTCCCTCATGGTGTAGTAAATTGGGTCTAATCATGTTGGAATGAAGGAGTTAATTAAGTAAATGTAGATGGATGTGTTCTATACACCAATATGTTCTATCCTTGGAGCACCTAAACCTAAGGGTACATTTGATCAAGATACCCATAACATCACATTCTTGGTTACCTGAACTGTGTGTAATGTCTTTGATATGGTTATGTTGTTTCACCTATAAAATGATACAGCTGATTAGAGCAGTAATTTGACTTATTGTGCCAAATTCATTATGATATAACTCTCATAATTTACTTTTACTGTGTTGAAAAGTGACTACAGACAAAGACACATAGTGGACTTAAAATTAATTATAGCCAATCAAATCATACTCCAAAAGGAAGGGCCTTGTCTATAGAATCTTGCATCGCTAGATCCCACAAATGAAAAGTTTGTGGTTTGAAATTAATTTATCTCATTGTGATAGAAGTGATAAAAGATGGCTACGTTGAGCATGTTACAAGTGCATGCTGTCTGGTGATGTTTACATTTTTTTCCTGTATTTATTTACTGAATGTTTTGCGGTAGTGTCTTTGTAATATGCACCCATATTTTGTGCTTCTGTGACATTGTTTTTCAGGGTAGAGTGATATCATTCCAGACACTTGAACAGAAATGCTCCATTACTTTGCTGAGAGCAGTGTGGTAAATTGCAGCAAAAAATGTGAGAAATTGATGATCAGCAATCGCTAATTCTCCACCACTGCCTGGGAGACTGGATTCAGCATGCCGCAATCTCCACATGATTGAAGCCAGCCTCCCCCTGCCAAAAGTGTAAATGTGTTCCACTTACATAATTACATATTCACAGGGCATGGACAAAAAAAATGAACTATTTATCCTTGAAAAGGATAGTTGGTTTGGTTGGACTCCTAAATTTCCCATTAAGCATTCATTTACAAAACTAGTTTCATTTTCATTTTTCACCAGGAAAACAATTGAGCCAACTTTGTATTGGAAAGAACATTTCCTTCCCACAAAGTGAAAAGTTACTTGGGGACACAACAATTGGATCTGTTCCCACCGTATACAGAGGATGGTAAAATGTGAATTCCCTCAGTTCCCTCTGTTCCAAATGATAAGAGTTTGTCCCTGTCTGTTCTGCTCGGCTCCCAGATATTAATGTCATTCTTTTATGAATGGTCAAAGCATGCATTTAGGTAGCAGGGAAAAATCTTTTTTTTTCTCCCATATGATTATATGAGAAGCTATGTCTGAGCCTGGCCAACTCAAAGGTTGGAGGTTATCTCGCTACCGAGGGTGTGATGAAACTCGACAAGAATGCTTCCTGGCACCCCAATCCATCTGTGTAATGCTAAGAGCTTTCCAGAGTGGCACTGGGTACCACATTTAAACTTATTGGTATAATTTGTCTTGGAAATTGGACCCAAAGCCTTCGCAGAACCTATTCATTCATTATTACCGCATCCTGTTCTATTGTTAATAAAAAAAAGCAAAGACATAAATATCCTCAGTTTTTCAGACTTGGACTCGCTCTCGAACATTATGAGTACACCTTGAGGATTACGGTGATTGACAGTTGATGAATGTTGTGGACTGAATGAAAGCCCCAGAGATCCAGCTGTAGCGTTCAGCTTTTCAATTTCAGTCACGTTGCACCATAACTCCAAGGCAGAACCCGATCTGTGTGCTGGCTCATAACTTTCTCAGAGAATAGCTGATCTGCATTAGTCTAATTTTGTTCTGCGCCCTCCAGTAGAAAGCGGAGTTTTTGCTTAGCAGTCGCTGGGGATGATGCAGTTTGGCGCTGCGCATTTTTGCAGTTCAAAGTCCTTCACCCAGGGCTGAGCTGCGCAACTGAGAGTTTCCCCTTTGATTTCGCAACTGAGATCACCTCTCCAGGCATGGGTTACAGCCTCACACCTCTTTCAACTTAAAAGCTATATTTACTTAACAAGTGTCTTCTAAGGTTTGCTTTTCGCAATTAAATTTGGAGCTTAAGTCAAAATAATGGTACACAAATTTGATAGATGTGTAGCATAATGATTAGAAGAAGATATCATTTTTCTGGCTTGAATGCTTAATGTAGCACCGCACAGTACATTTAAGCAACTTGATAGGTCAAATAATCTTCGTATTAACATTATAACAACTTATAATCAAGTTGTAAGTATATAATATATAAATATACAAGTGTACATACATACTGTATAGAGTATAAGTAGGTAACATTTTCTAAGTGTGAAGTAATGTAGAATTCTTCAGTAAAAATGTGTCACACTTGTGAGGTTGTGAGGTGTCAGGGGTGCAGAGGCATGTTATGGTGAGCATGAAACTAATAATGCTAAAAATATGACAGCCACACAACATTCCACATTCAATAATTCATCAGAGAACTAAAAAAAAATATGAGAACGCAAAGCCCCTTGATACTGATCTTGAACGCTCTAATCCTTGACACTCTGATTGTTCCATGATAAATATTCCCTCTTGAAGGCTTGCACCACCCACTTTGAATTTCCCTCATGTAACAACATTTACATAGATTAATTTGACCACATTCCTAAAATCATTAAACTGTTGTGTTTCCTTTAGTAGTCATGCAATTCCCAAAAGTCCTCTTCATGGACAACAATGTTGATATTTATAATACCTCAAATTATTTTTCTCATGATAAACCACTTTTGGAGACTACAAATAGTAAAACAAACATAACATTAATAGCACATTGATATTACATGATGAAAAATGTTTATATTCTAGTTTTGGGTCTGGCAGTTTTGTAAACAGTCTGTAAACAGTCTTCTCCCATTCTTAATGTAATACATTCTCATCGTGTTTGAGAGCATCTCCAGGACACATTGTCTTGAGAGAAGGTAATGAGATCTGCTGATGCCCTCTGCTTCAGGACAGTTGGGAATTGTGGAAAGATTAAATTTACCTCATAGATGCTGACAGATGCCACAGCACCAGAGACTAAGACAGCATATTCTGCATCAGTGATGAAGCCCTTGTCTGCTGAAAGATATGTCTACCATGCTTATTAGAAATGAATGAAGAAAGAACTCGGGGCATTTGAAATTATGCATAAACATAGCACTACCTAAAGCAGCATGGTATGAAATGCAAGCATATCTCTTTGAGATGATAAAAAACTATTCATGGTAACTGTCCTAAGTGAACAATATATGAACAATACATTAATGAGTCATCAAGACCTTTAAAGTTTCTTGGCTGAAATTATGCCCAAAAAATATACACTCTGTTATAAGCAAACAAAATGCTGATCGAAGTCTCAGAGTGCAGTTGAGTGCGTATTGTTTTTTGTCGTTGCCCTGTCTGGTGATACAGTGCTTCCAGTTGTTCTCTGTGGGTATAATGATTCTCCCAAATGGAACTATGGACCCCGAAGGAAGAGTAGGACAAAGAAGCATGCATGATCTTTGACCTGGCCTTTGGTTTTTCTTCTGCTTCAACTAGTATTGAATGGCATCGTGACTCCTTCATATCTGAGGTAAGCACTATTGCACAATGGCCATTGGGAGGGCTGTTTGGAGCGAAAGCTCAGTGGTTCAGATATGCAGCAGTATCTGTTGACATGTGTCTACTCACCGATTGTCCTTCTGATAAACCTGAGCCTTTTCACTGACCCTCTCTCAGTGGGAGGCACTGAAAAGAAATACCTTGGAGATACACAGCAAGGAATGCACCATTTCTTTGGTCTTGTTAAACATTAAAGAAAAGTATAAATCTGAAACAACTGGCTTTCAGAGCTGATTCTCAAACATGAGCTGATCACCAGCCTTTTCTCTTGAATAGACCTTAATTTTTAGATGTAGCTTTTGGAATATATTTTGATAAAGACTAGTATCATCAAAACTCAAGTGATAATGTTGAAATGGAGAAATCCTATTTCAGCTTTAGGCTCAAAATCCTTTCAGTGTCATTTGAGGATATTTCATTATGTTTTCCAACTCAAATGTTTGTTGTATGGAAGAGCAATTTCAATTAATTTATTAAATGCACAGAAAGTTGGGGTGCCAGGTGAACAATTTAGGGCTGCTTTACATTTAAAATAATATATCTGAAGGAATATATTATCAGAAATATAATGACTTTTGATTAAAACTAGATAGAAATCATATACATGGAAGACATTTTTCATCACAAAAATACAGCAAGTAAATTGACCAAACTCCTGTTTTCATATTTAGGCAACTGTATGGGGTCAATAACTATATAATTGACAACACCATTAAAGCATTATATCTAATAATGCTTATGTTTATATTTCTTCCAGTCACTAAATTCAACGAACACAGTAATGAAAACATTACCGTGGCAAAGTGCTGATCTAGACTTCCTCTCTGTTGAAAGTCCCTCTGTCAGTGTGCTGTCATAAGGTTGCTCGAGCAGAAGTAACTGCATAACAATGTTCTCACATTCGCAGGCAAAATCTTTTAGTCAGCAGGGCCATCCGATGTCTTCGCCTCACTTCATTAGTCCAGTCGCACTGTGCTCTTTCTTATTTTCCTCATGGCTCACTTCCTGTCTGAGAAATGCTGTAGTCAGAAGCGATGGCCATTGCTAACATGCTCTCACTTGCTCACTCCTGTGGATAATATTGGAAATAAGCGAGAAATGTGAAATCGAATGATGAAACAGGGAGAGGAGACCGGACTTGTTGCTCTGGCTCCAAATCAACAGTCGAAAGAGAAACGATACTCCATATTAGTATAGAGTATTTGCGGATGCCTGTTTAAACAATGCATTTGCATATGTCTCAGTAATTCAGCATAGCCTGTGTTGGGTCAAATCTCTCCACTTCAAAGTCAGCTCGGGGCTGTGTGATCTCTCCATTGTTCACTCTGTGGAATTAGGGAAGAGTGGGTGTCACCCTTCTCCTCCTCTCTCCGCTCCGCTCAGTCAGACTGGGCCATGCCAGTACGAGCTGAAGCTCCAGGCCCATTGTCTCCAGGAGCTCCCGGCAAACAGAAAGCTGTATCCAGCTCCGAAGGGCTTCCTATCTAGGACTAGTATAGGAGCGAATGACCTGGAATATGGAGGTAGTACCACAGGTTCCTCTTGACAAGCCTCCATATGGATTAGTGGACTTCCAGCCCTCTTACAAAGGTAAAACGCCAGGTCTGACACCCTGTTTGCTGAGTTTCTGCAGGCCATCAAGTTCTGCAACAGAAAATAATATTTTAATTCACATACCAGTTTTGTTATTGTTGGTTTTAGAAGTTATTTGGTGGATATATTGTTGAATACTTGGTTTGTTATTGTTTTATGCCAGATACATATAGTCAGTGGAGGTTTGTCTTTTATCAAGGTGTAATGTTTTTATTTTGGTTTCATTGGCATCACTTTGGTTGAAAGCGATGGGCTATATAAGTAAGTTATAGTTGTATTGAAATTATGTCCAGAAATTTTGTATGTCTTAATTATGGTCCTTTGCACTCAAAGCAATGCTCTTAAACAAACCTCTGATGTTTTTATCATCTATGAACTTTTTATTTCATTTAGTAAGAAAAACTTGATTTAAAGTACAATTAAAAGTTTAGTGTGCAGTCCTCATTGTTTTGAAAGGCCTCACATGCTACAGTTTGCTGTGGTAAAAAATCTATTGATCTCTTCGCCATTTATTCCCCAGTGTTTGGAACAGGTATTTATGAGGACCTACTTCTGAGAAATTCCCAGACTGTCATTAGACACAATACTAAATCCTGACTTGCCCCTGCATGTACAGAACTCTGCTCCAATGGGCAGGCAGGATACACTCACACTTACACATAATTACTAGTTCTGCAAATCATTTACTCTCCAGAGTGTAGAAGCACTATTCTTCTCTTTTTATCTCCTTGTGTACTTTCGGCAATGATTAATATTTAATATCTCTGGGATATATGCATAAGAGGACTGTCTATACATGTCTAAGATCAATTTACAACTTGCTAGCAGTTCATTTTGCAAAAGATGGGTATGTTAGTGTATGATCACTTGAGCTATGAGTATGCGCAGAAGCCTGTGAGTATGTTTGTTTGTGCATGCATGACTGTCTACACATGTGCATGTGTGTATGCATTAGTCTGCGTACGTGCATGCGTGCATGAGCGTCTGTTATGGCAGATGTGACCCGAGTGAGATCCCTATGGAATATTTATGCCTTGTAAGGAAGTAGGATGTGTTTTTGTTCATTAAACAAACAATGCAGAGCGACGTTTGAATGGTCTGTCTTCCTGCTAGTAATACCTACTTCCTCAGTACTTGCTACGCATTGGAATCAAAGTTGACAAAATAGTTTGATTTTCATTTTAGACAGCAGTGGTGTCTCAGTCAAATGAGTCACTTTGAGTGAAATGTTACTATTCAATACTTGTCATATACAAAAAAAGCACTGTACTTCTTAAGTACAGGCTTTTAAAGCATAAGATTTACCAGTTAATGTCAAACATTTTTAAAAAATCACATAAGTTCATTAGTGAATGACATCTGATGCCTTTTGTATTACATCTTAGCTTTATAACAGAGACAATTCAATTTGTTGGCAATTGCCTTGACACCCTGTCCAAGACAGAAATGAAAGGAACAATCATTTTCTCTATGCCAACACAATTAAGGTTGCCCAATTATGTTAGCAAAATCAACTGAAGACAGAGCCAAATCTGTATATGCAGGCAATTATCCTTTGTTGTCATCCAGCTGGATTGGGTTCCATTATTGGCCTGGTCTGAGAGTGGACCATTGGGAGTTCATGGGATTGTACCCTTTTGTAAAGCTTCATTTTGAGATGTACCGACTGAACACAGCTTTTGACAGATCCATGATATGATCAATTGATCAACACACAAGAACAAAGCATTATCACCAGCCTGACAAACCCAACACCAGCTCCTGTCTCAAGGCCTATTCAGGGCCTGACATTTGATTTCCAGGATCGCTGGAGTTGTATTTCAGTGGCTCCGTTTGAGCTGTTGGGGAGGGACCATTCTGAGCTCAAGGAGCAGACGACCTATTAAACATGACACATCAGAGGAATGCGGTCAGCTATGTCGAGGGTGCTTGACACTGAGAGGAAGGAAAAGCTCTTCAGTGCTCGGTGGGACAGAGCACCTCAGCATTTCGGTTTCACTACTCCTCAGCCCCTTTAAGTGATGAACCTACTAAGTAGACTCAAACACAGAGTAATGTCAATGAGTTGTCTTTTGTAGAGGCTGGAAAGAAATTCAGTTGCTCTGGGATTCTGACACAGGCACAGTTTAAAAGGCAAAAAAACAAACAATGTCCTATCTGGCTTTCTAGGTTATGAGGGTGCTCCTAGTACAATCATATGTGTCTTCAGTGGGACTTTTCAATTGACATTACCATAAAAATCAACCAAAGCAAGCGTGTGTAAGATCTCTAAATGTGCATGTGAGAGCTTTTGAACCCTAATTAAAATCCATTCTGGAAAACTCAGTGCATGCATTTTACAGGCTTGTGGCTGTCAGAGGCAAATATGGAAAACGATGAATGTGTTATATTAGATTTCTACCTAGTAGCTTTAAAAACCGGTTCCATTGGTAGACTCAATGATTGGGGGGTGCCAGAAGGGGATGGTGGGAAGACATATGTGAGGGATCTTCAATTCTTTCAATTCGTTTGACACAATAATTTAGTGAGTCATAGTTGTCACTGTGGGACTGGCATCCCTTGTAAAGGTAGGATATGAGTGTGTGTTGTGGCCAGGATGAGCGACATCAGTGGATGCTGCCAGGGGTTCTGGGGTCTCCGTGGAGACAAGGCCCTCACTCCACATTTAGCTGCTGAAAGGTTACAGCCGAATATAACCCCTCACTGTGAGTGCAGCTTAGGCTGTGAATCAGAAATGTGTGCCATGTCTTCCATGAAGGTGTACTGAACTGATAAAGGAATATTGATGAGCAATTGATAAAATACACAAAGTTAACATGGTCATAGCTAATGTGTGCAAACACATTAGGACCACTGTAGAATAATCTTACAGCTCATGCCCTGCTTGGTGGACTACATTAGTTGAAAGTTATTATTGTTTCTGACATTATCCATCTCATCATTCAGTTGTTTTGGCTGTCACTGGATGTGATCTCAGCCTTTTGCTGTAACTGTAACTAAGTGGTCTTCCACCCACTATATTATTAATGTGGTTTGCAATGCTTGCTGCTGCTTGAGGACATTCCATCAATCCTAGGAAGCTGTCTCTCACAGACCTATGTGGCATTTATCATCAGAGTCATTCTGTTTCTCACTAGTGAATGTTTATGTAAATACCCTGTAGAGTTTATTTTTATTTTTAATGCCCATTGTAAGAATGTCTTGCCGTGATTAAACACAAAGGATACAAGGCATTGAGTGAAAACTGTGTGGCTTGATGAGATAGATCAGAATCGATTGCAATTCTCCTTATTGGAAATGTGATAAAGAATAATGTTTGCCTTTTATAGCTGGAGAAAGAAGGCAGCTGCCCAATAATGGCAGTTATGGTGGGGTTTAACTACATTCTTGTATTTACAGCAATCAAAAATAATGACACTATGGGCTGGATCACATATTCTGATTTTATACATGGTATCACAACATATTCAATTTGTATCAGACTTCATATTTGAGGTTTAAGGGGAGACTGTTCACTCACTGAGTCTGTCTGAGAGCCCCACTCTAAATCAGTGAGGGAACCACATGAGCGTAAAGACACAACCTCTTACTGATGAGTTTTCAGGTGATGCGAGTGAAGTGTTGTGTCATACTGTGCTCATTACCCTATCTGAGATAAAAGTACAGTATTCTTTCCAATTGACATACCTGAACTATTTTAGTGTTAGTAATAAGACTGAGATGATATAATGTATACACAGGTATTAGAAACTACACGGCATATCTACAGTGGTAGGATACTAGTTCTTTCACAGAACTAGTACTTGTGCTTCATATGCTGTAAATAGATTGTATATACATTGTAAATTGCTGTAAACACACTCATTAAAAGTATTCAAAATATTTTAATAATAGTGTATATGAAAGAAGGATCATGATAAATTACTGGTGTAAAGACAGTCCAAGATCCCCTTTAGCTCAATGACAGCATCCCACCTTTTTGGTATACTGTTCAATAAGGTCTGGAGGCATTCTTGTGGTAGTTTATCCCATGTAAGGCTATCCACAGCTCCTTGGGTCCAGTTTGTGAGCCTTGTTTGTAATTTGGTCCGTAATGTTGTTGAAGGGCTGTAGGTTTAGTGTGATAGCCAGTGCCTCAGCTGAGAGCTCAGGTGCTCACAACATGCTTTCATCTCAGTGACACTTAGGCTACAACATGCTACCCTTTGCTGCCCAAAATTCATGCTGACACTAATGTCAGGACAGTGGTAAAATTAAGTGTATAATTTAGAGTAAAAAGGGTTTTTTAGTGCAGTTAGGTAATTCTGTGTGAGGTGAGTACTGGTTTTTGGCTGTCAGTGTATTTTACAGGGAAGAAAACATCCAGGTGTGACATGCAGAAGCAGTTCTCTTCTCCTCAGTGGACAGCTGGAAGGATAATTAGCTTTTCTTCCTCCTTTTTTTCTTCCCAAGTGCTTACACACAGCCACTCTTCCAGCATTGTTCAGGGGTCTCTGTCCACATTCTGCCATTGTGATGAGTAAAAACACTACAACCCTCTTGAGAAAGACTGATTTCCAAACATACTGCCTAATGGAATTTGCAGATATGGTATAAGTCAATTATGTGTTCCTTATTTGATAGAACAAGAGAGCAAACAAGAAAGGAAAATTTAAAGTGGCATCATTTTAGACCTAGTCAGCAACAAATAGAGTTATACAGCATTTTGCTTTTGATGATTACAGATAGACACTAGAAAAAGCCACAAAGTTCCAAGTAGCACAAGGATATTTCTATTAACAATTTGACCAGGAAATGAATTTTGTTGTTTTACTAGAACCAAAAGACAGCAGTGTTACGTTGCGGTGAGGAACTGGTCTCCTAACCACAAAATTCTTGGCTCAGTTTCTTGGAGGGTCAGCCATTGTACTTGAGCTCACGGTCCATACATTTATATTCAACAGTATGCTGTCATATGAATTGATAATGTGGGAAAATGAAAGCTATGTACATTTCCTTGGATGAGGGGGTCTGAAAGAAAATGATAAATAATACACAACAGGTTTGTGCATCTTCTTGGTGTGATAGACCACTGCTGTACCAGCATGCATTGCAGTGCATTCAGGGTGATATAAGAGAGAATGCAGGTGGCAAACAAAGTGCAACAGTATACAATACTTTCCCAGTAAGATCATTTACCTACAGAAACTATGCAATGGAACAAAATTAATTGTGCAAAATAAAGATACATAGATTGTGTGGGTGCTTTAGAAAGATTCATGTCTGCCTGCCATTGAATATTCTTGAACAGCAGTAATGGGGCACTCAGTGGCTCTCCTCAGTAGACTAATCGGTGATCACGTCAAAGTGCCTGGAGCTGTTGCCTCTGTGCCTCTTTGTCCTGAGAAGAGCTTTGCTCATTTACTGTTCCACACTGCTGACCTGGAACTCGGGGTTATTTTAACTTCAAAAGAACACAGGGACATTTGCCTTGATGTCGGTGGCATTCTTTTCCTAAGGAGGAAAATTTGTCTGGACAATTCTAAAATGTACGTGTATGACAAGAAAACAACAATTCAAGAATCGCTGTGGTCATCTTCTGTAGCGTTCATGTTAGGACATGGGGAGACTTTAAGCAAGTCCAATGGAAAAGTGATGTTCCACATCTGTGTTTGTTGCTGGCCAAAGAATGCCGTCCAAAAAAATTACCAAGACTAAAAAGTAAAAACAAAACATGCACTTCTAAATTGGCTTGACTGTGTGTTACGTCTAATCAAGTGGTAAATCTGTTTGCAGATTAACTCCCCTTGTTCTAAAAACATTGTGTGACTGCTACAGGCAAATTGATTTTAATAAAGACAATGGACTTTGAACTAGAGTTTGTTTGCATGACAATCAGTCTGAGCAATGTTGATGAGAGTTCTCAGACTATTCTTGCATAGCAAATTTGTTTATATTGCTGTGTAGATAGGGTGACTCAGTGTGGAATGTCAATTGATCTGTATCAAGTTAACTAGAAACAATTACTCAGTGTGAACCCAGTGTGATGAATTGAACTTTCTGCTATTGCTCATGAGAATGTCTTCAATATTCCAATCAAAATGTAAGAATCCATGAATCATCCCCTCCTGTCGGCCCGTCCAAACGCTGCATGATGGTCTGCAGGTATCGACAAGTCCTGGTGGACATTTCAAATGGTGAGTCAGGGGAGGGCAAACCATATCTGACTCTAGATATTGTTACGGAGCGTTGCCAGGAACTGCCAGAAAAGTCAGCCGTTGAGGACATCCTGAGGAAAACGTGCGCTGGATTCTGTGTATGGACAGGGCAGCTGTGGATGAATGGACGTCAGGGAATGGAGGCAGGGGAGCCTAACACTGCATTGATTCATTGAGGGTCACTGCGTGAGTAATCCAGGTCAGGATCAGCTGCCCCACAACAATAGATCACTTCATGACCAGGGATACCACAGCCAGTCTGACGCCATTATGTTTTCCAAAGTGGACCTCTCCCCTCAGTTTTCATAAATCCAGTGATATGCTTTTAAGAAAGCATACATGCAAATTAATTATTGGGGGAAAGAACAAGAAAGCGTTAATTACCTGTCTGCTATCGTGACATCAATGTGTAAATTTTAGAATTATGACAAGGGAGCACATCATGTTTGGTTGATGATATACATGATATGGTGATGCGTATGATATACTCAGAGTGTCCACTCAGCTGCTCCAACCCCCCAAGCCATGCCATAAATGACACCAGATTAAACAGGCTTTTAACTGTGAACCCCACATTCACCGCAAACAGATGAGAGGTAAGTAACATTGCATAATGTTAGCAGTTAAAAATTACCTGAACCGTTAAACTTCGCAGTCCCGCCAGACGGCCAATATTGTGTCTAGTTTACTAGTGCGACACTTCCAAAATTCTCTATCCTGCGCGCTCTCAAAGGCTCAGCGCGAGGGGAGGGGCTGGAACGCTTAATCCCATTGTCTAGCAGCCGGTGCGCGAGGCTGGCTGAGCCGAGTAAAAAGCGTTTAGTGTGGATGTATCGAACTGCGCGGGAGATCGTAGTGGACGATTTCTTGTGATTTTTCGCCTGGTAGAGTACCTCATGTGACTGCATCTGGACTGCCTGCAGTAGGGTCAGAAGGTACGGCGAACTCATTTCCTTTCGTTTTGTTTTCTTTCTGTTTTGGCAGCAAAAAGTCCCAGAAGCTGTTGCATGTCTATGGGTTACAGTTCATAATTCGGAAAGGTATTTTCAGCCAGGTGTTCAGAGTTTGTTGCGCGTCTGTTATTTTATATAAGATGTCAAATATTACATATGTCACAGTTTGTTAAAGGTTCATTCGTTTGGGTAGTAAATTATGTCACGCTGCTTGCAATATTATGCCATTTATTTGTTCTACCCAATGAAAGCTACACACCTTAATCGTAAAGAAATTTAATTAGACGTTGAACTACAGTATGCGTTTCAGAGTCAGTCCAAATATAGGGCTGTAAAGAGATACAAAATGCAGTTACAAACGACCGACAAATATGCTGTCTGGATGCATACAAGTTGTTCTGCATGTACAGATTTTCTCCTGAAAATGTCTGAACGAGTAATTTTCCATATGCCAGTGAAACAGCTAATTTACTGAATATTCTGAAGAATTAATCAGTAAATATTATGATTAATGATCACATAAACAACGGGACTATGCAAATCAAATAGTGTTCATTTGCTTTGCTCTTTGCTATCAAAGTCTAAAGTGTATGCTAAGACAGTCAAATGTATTTGTTGTCATGAAGAAAAACAATAGTATTAATGCATCTGTTTCAGATTATTTCAATATTGCTGGTTATAACGTATGTAGATGTAAATGTGCAGCGTTAGAGAGACCTTCCCTTTCAGAAAATACAACAAATGCGTCATATCAGCACAAAGACACTTGTAGATGAAGCTCAGAGAACCGTCTTACTGGTCCTGTCTCATCTAAGTGTTTCTGTGATGATATTTTTTAAATATTGTTTTCCTGATCTGGTACAACTTTGTGTTTTGTCATGTTTTTATAAATAGTTCCAAAGCCATCATGGCTGAATTATGTCATTGGCTGCGAGGTGAATTTACAGCGCAAATTAGTGATTATTTCAGAACAGCATAACAAGTCATTAGTGCCCAGGAGCAGAGTAAGACATACAGTAAGAAGTTATACATTTTGTCATTTGTCCATTGTAAAATAGGCCTAGCCCAGGAGCTAAATGGAGTCAGTTTATCCGTAATTTAAACGTGTTTCTATATCTCAGTAGCCTCAAACCCAGGGTGAAAATTCTTGAAGGGTCTTACTTTTAATTCCACATAAAAGGTCTATATTACATTTAAAATGCATTGTATAATGTCTTTTATTTCTTAGCACTTGATAAGTAATTGTTTGCTATATAAAATGGCTGACAATACATTTTCAGGACATTCAGTTTTGAGTAATTACTTTGTATAAATGCTACAGCATAAGGAAGCAGCATTGCTTCAAGTGGTTTTAGTCCTAAAATATAGCAATCACCCATCTGCTTAAGAGATTCTTCAAATGTCCTAATAAGGATGGCACTTGTTAGCTCCTCCAGCCTCTGAATTGGAAAAATTATCAATCATGGGAGTCTACGAGGATTGTAATTTATGTGCTACCTTTGAAAGGTAGTCAATGGGACCCTGAGACTAGAGGCCAATCATTGTGTTATCAGAGAAGCTTAATGATTCTAGAGAAGATGGATGTCTTTGTGAGGCCACATTGGCTCACCTGCTGAGATCAAGGGCAGAGGGGTCATATTTTAGAACAAGCGAAAAATATGCTCTTAATTCACAGACAGGTAAAGGTAGGAGGTACATAGTCACGGTCATTATGCATGATTTAACCGCATTAATGCAGTACACCTGTGCATCAGTCACAGCCAGTGGGATGTCAATAGAAAAAGTAGTACATCAGACACCAACAGGAAAAACTGCATCAGTACCTTAGCATATTTTTTGCTTCCTTAAGGTGAATTTTATTAATAATGTTACAACGTGTCATTGTATTTTTGGCAGTATGTAGTTAATACTGCATAGGAAACAAGATTAAAAGTTAAACAGAATCCTAAATGAAGGAAAGGAACTGAACATGAAAATATTGCTCTCTCCGCATTAAGGTAAGTTATTGAAACAAAACAATACATTTAGTAATTGCATGGATGACCAGGTAATGTACAAGCCACATCCCTCTCTTGTCGGGCTGTTACGTATCCTGTTGCTTCCAGAAAACAATGCCTCAACCTGAGGGTATAAATAGAATTGTTGTGTTAAGCAGGAAAACAAATTGTACCCATGAGTAAGCAACAGTGTATTGGACAATCACTGTGTTTGTTATGGGCCAAAGAGGTGAGACTGTCATCTGAGGACCATGCAGTCAAAATACCGTCTAGACTACTGAGCCAGCTCAACAGCTCTCCTGATTACCAAAGACCCCGTTGCCAGTGACTCCCACCCCCTGTCCCAAAGCTCTTCAGACAGGCAGGCTAATGAAAGAGACCTTAATGAGCATCTGTTGACAGCAGCTCTCAAACTTATCATGTGTAAGCCACATTCCTTTTTATGGCATTAAAAATCAAAACACTTGCGGCCATTTGAGTGGGAGGAGTTCAAAATTAAATTCAGTGATTTGGCCCTTATTCACCTGGCTGACTACAAGGTCCACCATTGTTCCCAGAACTCTTTTGCACATATACTTCAAACTATGCCTTTTCAACAGTCTTAGGACATGAGGGATGAAAACACTGTATGTCTGAAATAAGATAGGCTATGCCCAGGGTTTTGTGTCAGGACTGCAAATATTTCAAAGAATCAGGCGAGCACATAGTTGCTATGTGCTGTAGTTACACGCAAAAATCTCAATATCAATCGCTAATTTTGCTGTTACTGTACAAGGGGAGGTTTTTAACTGGGTGGTTGATCCACATCACAGAATGTCTGTCTCTCTAGTCAAAGGCTTGATCATTTACATTGCATTATCCTTTAAGTTTTACAGTTACATTACAGGTATTTAGCTGAGTTCTTATCCAGAATGATTTACAAAACACACAATTGTGGGCATGTGCCCAGTTATTTGGTTGATTGCATAATTACAGCCAGATTGTAACACATTTACTTAGCTTTATTAATCTACTTTTATTCTACTTTTATTCTACTATACTACATTAATGCATAATTGACTTTCATGTCCAGGAGTTACAAGTACTTCCCGTAACTACTTATTCTGTGTATCATTTGCAGTTTTATAACTGTAAAACATAACATAATAGTTTCATTTGGGTAGGCTGTATTCTTATTCAGTACGAAAAAGAAAAATATCCATTCCTCTAAAACTTTAATTCACAAATTGTTATGTATAAGTACTTGTGTCACATACCCCTTTCAGAAATGTATTTTGTGAGCTGTTTTATTGTTTTTTCACAGTCCATGCTGTGACTCCATACCGATTGCAAACTGTCACTATTTTGGAATCTACTATTGCACAGACCCATATGTCTTTGTTGACTCACTGGTGATATTTAGAATAAATTATGCTTTGAAAGCCGGAAGAAGCACATCTGTATGAATACACAATTTGTTTATTCCCCCCTATTCTTGCTGGATATGGCAGGCACATAGATCTCGGTGGTTGACTGGGAGAGGACATTCCCACAGCAGATGGCTAGAAAGAACAGCTTCATTCCATCTCCAGAAGTTTAGAGGGCTGATTCTAAGTTCAAACTGTGGACTGTCATGCAGCATGGAGCTTGGAGCTCACTGGCAGCCCACATAAAAGGCACTAGGGCCTTTATAGGGGGAAATTAAGTCAGAGAATGTCTTTGGTTGGATGTACAAAGCATTTTAATCAGCAGTATAAGGGCCATTGATTTGACATTGACAGCTAAATTCTCTCTCTGGAATTCATTATCAAATACCAGTTCTGCTTTATTAAAGAAGGTGGAAAGGAACTGTATGGATATAACTGCTTCACAAAACTGAAATAGCTAATTTCCCATTTACCATACCACATATGATTACTTTCAAACAGAAATGTGGACATATAGGTCTACATTTAAAGATGTCACTTTTGGGTTGTTGGTCATCTTTCTGTTTTAAAGGATGCATAAGTAATCTTTAAATTGGGTCTAATTGGATATGACCTGTCTCATGGAAGATATTCCTGTGTAAAAGAACTTACAATTATGAATAATTTTCAGAAAGTGCACCCAGCATCACTCAGATACCGCAGTACACATTAATTAGACTTTAAAAAGCAGCTTTAGGGGTGTTGTGTTTGTAATATTGTGAAAGAAGGGACATTCATGCTCATTTAAAGTACTTGCCATACAATGAGAAGTATGTTGTTTGTATTTGTCGCCATCTGAATTTATGTGATCGGTTTGCATCATGCAAGACCTTTTTTTTATTTGACATGGGTTATCTCATTCCAGACAAAATCAATGGAGAGGAAAGAACTCCCTCCCTGGAGATATAGCAAAAAGCAAGCCTGCATTACATTTTCCCCTTGAAAAATTTAATCTATGCGTCTAATCATTTTTCTATTAACTGTTACATCTCCACAAATCTCTTGGCTCTGGCCCAAGCAGCTAAGTCATTCCGCAGTCTATATTTAACATGAATAATTTGCTGAGGAGGTACCCATATACTATATGCATTTGCAGGATGCCATAGGAATGGCGACCTAGTAAAGGAATTCAGGTCACATTCTAAATGCTGATGTCCTCCTGTGATCTGAACTTACAATATTGTGGTGATGTCAGTGTGCACCTCACTTCTTCTCTAGTCTTTCTCAGAGACGATGAAAACTACAGCACCTTAACTCCTCATTGTAGACCGTTTTAAACATGGTAATCCTGGTAGACGCACCTAACAGGAAGAGTGAATATTTAATGTCTGCGTGTCCTTTGAAAATCCTTGTGTGAAGTCTTCACCTTGATCGACTTTGGGCCAGATTAAATGAGAATTTTAGCCCACCCTCCAGTCACAGATTACAAATCCACTGCCAGCAGTGAAATCCTCCTTCATCCATCTGTTTAAACTAAATGAACAAATGTAATGCTTTAAAAACCTTACCTGGATTTAAGTTGAACCTGATGAGTGGATCAAAGCTGTGATTCATTCAAAATGTAATTATGAACAGACTAAAAAACATTTCTGACTTGTCAAAATGGCTTTGTTTTCCATCTGGTTATGGACAACCCCAGAAAATGTGCATGTTGATTGACTGTGTCTGAGTCACCTAGGACGTTTTCTTATGGCTTTTTGTCTTTTTCACAGGGGGAGACCGGGAACGAATGACAGCCAATCATGAGACATACCTTCTTATGGCCAGCACCCAGAATGACATGGAGGATTGGGTGAAGACCATTCGAAGAGTCATATGGGCACCCTTTGGGGGAGGTCAGTATCCTGACAACATGCTACTGTAATGGATATTTTAGTCCTGTCTAATTACACCCTCATCTTCTCCTTACAGAAATATGTATTGGCCTAGACCAAACTAATTACTTCTTGTTGTATCTTTGTGTTAAATAAAGTTATAAGAACACAAGAATAGCTGATGACAAGAACAGGTCTTTCAGCCCAGGTTCACTTACCTACAGTCTTTCACCTACAGCCACAGAGTAATCGATGGCCCGTGTGAGCACACCATTACCAGCAATCTTGTTTGACTGAAAGAAATCATACGTCAGTTAAGTCTAGGGAAGGAAATAATGTATTGAAATGTTGTGTCAGGTACATTTTCTTGTTAATTGAGGGTCTTTTCTGTGAACATCCCCTCTACATGTAAGGAAATGCTCAAAGGCAGCAGTCTGCTGCTTGCTTGGCATTTTCCTGCATTTTGAACATGCTCATACCATTATGTGGTTCTCTATTTGCTGTAATGTAAGTGTTTTTTGTTTTTCTTAATTGGCACTCCTTTCCCACAAGCCTTTCATGCCACCCTGCTTCCCCTGACTGCTATCAACACATTCCATTTGCCGTTGAGCAAAAGTACTACTCAGAACATTCATCTTGAAATAGTGTAGAATTTTTGCAGGCGGGAAAACATTAAGACCCAGGTAATGCATAGTTTATAGAGGTGCGTGGCCCGTTAGAACCTCTTCACTTTGATCGAGGTTCAGTTGCAGCGTTCAAAGTCTGTAATTTCACTTAGTTTTGATCCCCGTGCATTTGAATCTTGAATCTTCTGTTTTGGATTCCATGATGGCAGTGTGTTGACCATTCCGCGGATTCTTGGGATTTATTGATGCAGTTGCCCTGCATGCTGCCTCCTGTGAGAGAGAGAGTGCCTCAGGCCCTGATTTGCCGAAGCCGCAGTCGATTAGACACGAATAGATCGCTCGGCCGTGCTGTTTTCAGTGCAGCGAGTTTGATGTCCATTGGCGCTGACTGCTCCTCACACGGCAAAACCATTTGTAAAAGGTTCGGCCGAGAGTTCTAGAGCTCCACTGCACAGTCTCCCTGTCTACACTCAGCCCAATTCTTTTTGGAGGCGGGGGTTGTATTTTTATGATAGGGTGCGAGAGGATGGCCAGTGCCCTAGGGACCTGATTAAATTTCATGTACAGTGCTTGGTGGAAAGAACTTTGGTAGTTAAGTTCTGTATCTGTCAGAGTGTAACATCTAAACCGTTTGTCTTCTCAGCTTTTAGCAGTTGCCTACTGAGTTTTTAAAACTAACCACAGACCCAGAAATATGGTTGCCCCACATAATGAAGTTTATTCACCCCAGAAATGCACAGTAGGTGTGAATCGCTGGTAATTATGGAGCTGGTGGAAGCTGGATGCTTTTTGGACATTTTTCTAAGCCACCATCAGTGCGGAGTAATTTAGATCATCCCATTCTATGCATAAATATTACTTCAGTTTATTTTTATGCAGACTTGGTATTCTCAGAGCTTTCCATTAAAGAGATTTTGTTGCCTAATGTAATTCAGCCCCCATAGCCTGCTACAGAATCATCCAGTAAATGAAGTTAATAACCATTTTAAACATTTAAATAGGGCTCAAAATCTTCCCCTTTCACATTCTTATACTGACACGTGGTACACTGTTCACTGTAAAACAGCAAAAAGATGGAGTCATGTTTGAGATCTTGAGCTGCTGATTCAAGTTCAAAGGCATTTTAAAAGCCCCCCCTCTATGCACTGTTCCTTCTTGTTCTACTTTTCAAGTTGCATTTCTTTAATATTGACATACTTCATCTGAAGGTTGTGACAATAAAGGAAAGTTTTGGGATCTTAGAAGCAGTTTTCTGAAGTATTCCCAACACTGTTGAGTCTCCAGGCATTTATAGTGTTGAATAGAGCAATCCCTCTGGCTTTGGGTTTCCTGCTGAACAGGGTGTTGCTGGGTAATTTCACAGTATCCTTTCATGAGGAGCCTTAGTATAGGAACACTGTAGAGCCCTGAAGTTCCAGAAATGAGGTCTGTCCAGGCATTTGTACATCAGGTTACTCTTCCCAGGGGCAACGGAACGGCCCTGAGGTTAAAGGTCACTGAGTCAATAGGGTACAATGTCAGAGCTAGAACAAGATTAGCACATGGTTTTGAGTTTCAGTGTTGTCACAGCTGACACCCAGTCCCCAAGCACCTGTATTCCTTTCTCTGTCCACACCTGCCTTTTATACTCCAATGACCAGCGTTGTTCTGGCAGTATAATTCTGTATGCCTTTAATCTTAGCTGTAATGTAATGGTGTGCGCAACATTCTTTCAGAGGGCACACACTGAACAGACAATGATAACAAGGACATTGATGTTCATAAGTTCTGTTTGTTATTGTTACATGTCACTTTTATGATACAATGTCATAATATAATTTCTTTCATTTTTTTATTGGCTTGGATTGTCTCTCATGTATTGTGCACCATTGTTGTTGTGATTTCGAACCACTCCTCTTAATTAAAATAACAGTGTTTTGTGAGTCATATACATAGAGACAAGATAAAACATTTTTTTATGAGTGAAGAGGGTATAGAGAGTAGAGTTAATAATGGAAACACCAATGTATGAATATTTGTTAACTAACAAGAAGTCAGGGTGGGTCACCTTTGCTTCCAGAACAGCTTCAGTCTTCAGCTTCTTGGACATGTTATACATGTCTTTATCTGCTTAGATGTGATATTGGACCATTCCTCAAAAATGCATTTCTCTGAGAGAAATCAGAGTTGGACATCTGCTCTCTGCTCTCATAACATTAACATTGCTTCTGTTATGTTCAATAAAGCTTTTCATAAATGTTCAGTGATGCCATGAAAGGTGTTTGACTTTGTCCTGGTGTTCATGAAACCACTTTTGTGTCATGAATTATACCTGAATTCATATCAACCATTTAAATGTTGGCTATTGCTGTTACTGTTTTTTTTTCTTGAAAATCATTCCAGTGGGTCTGAGTATCTCTAAGGTTATTTTAACTTATTCCTTGGTGGAATATTTGATATTGTGTATTCCCTTTGACATGGTAATCTATTTGTTTTTGTAATGCTTGTGAAAATAATAATGGGAACAGAATGAGTTTAAATTTTTCATTTCATTTCTCAGTTGTCAATTTAGAGCTTTTTCACCAGCTTGTGAATGTTTCATTAGGGCAAGGAAAATTATTGTTTCCGTCCCTGAAGTACTTTCAAACATCTCTTACGTTGGCCTGTACACTGATGCAATAAGGCAAAGAATTCGGCAAACAAATATGCGTTCCCCTCTCTTGCAGCGGTGGAGCCGAAGGGAGTGTTCTGTTGATTAGGTGGGAGATGTTTTTTAACAAATGGTTGCAATGTGCAGAAGGAGCTATGTCCACCTTGGGAGTTGTTACATCAGATATTCTCACTACAGGGGTTTGGAAAGTTGGCAGAGGCCCCTAAAAGAAGCAGGCAGGGCAGTAATAACCCTCACACAGCTCAACAGGTCATGTCCTCCTGTTGAGCGTTGGCTAGACAGACCTCCCTCTCACCTCTCCCAGAGCAGAATGTACACCTCAGGGTGCTGAAGGGAGCACGTCTCACAGGCATGTGTGCTTCTGAATCTGGAGGGCCGATCTCTTCCGGAAGCTGTTTTTCTGCAACTATTTCCCAAAATGGATTAAACTGTTCTGAAACTTGGAGCACAATGACGTGGGAAGGGGGTTGGTGGTTCTTGAGGGACGTGGAGCAACACTGGAACATAACTGCTAATACTTAAAACAAGCCATCGGGCCTGTTTACAGCTCAACAGCTTAAAAGGATGCCTGTTGTATGCCTTGATAAGAGCAACACAGGGATCTGTAAGATGTCGGTAGGGGACTATGGTGGACAGGAGTCATGGAAATTTGTCTGGAAAAGCCTTTGGACACATGAAATCCTGGGAAGATTTGAGAGGCCAGCTGCACCTGCACATGCTAAAGGGAGCCATTCATTGTGCGCTATAATGCTGGAATTCTGTGCAGTTGCAGTAAAAATTGGAGCAGCCTGCTCTCACTGTGGGAAATGGGGATTTGGTGCAGCAGCTCTTCTGCAGAGCTAACAAACACATGTAGATGAGGGGAAAAAGCTAAATCTGAATACAGGTCTTGATCAACATCCCAGTGATTAACACTGTCACAGCAGACTTTTAAAAAGCCCTGTCAGAATTCCCTTGTTTGCTTTTAAGTGAAACCGAGGCTGACTTCGCTTTTGCTTTGTAGAAGAAGTCTTAGTCGGGTGGGGTGTTTTATACTGTACTGAACTGAAATGAACTGTTAATAAGGATATGCCGACCTGTCTAGCTCTGATTTGCTGTAGTGTATGTGTCTTTTAATGGGGAGGAGTGGGGTAACATGTTCAGGATAAACCCCAATGTTGAAAATGAACAGGGCAGATATTTTGGGCTCAGATACATTTAAATGATTACATACCAGACAGACTTCAGATTTAAGAAGGAATTCAAGTGGAATGTGGAACAGACGTAGCTGAAAGAATGAAAGAAATGTCAGTAGTTCACAAAGAGGAAATAACAATGAAAATGTCAACAGGGAATCATTGCTCCAGTGGGTGAAATCCTGGAAGAGCTGTTTTTTTGAGCCACAACCAGAGCTTTCATTTTTTTTTTTTTTGGAAATCAATAATAGCAAGAAGTTAATGAAAGTGAAATTCACATAAGAGCCAAAAAGCCCACAGGAGCAGGTTTTCATATCTCTACATGAGTTACCTGCCACCACAGCTGCTTGTGACATCGACTATGCTGGTTATTGAGCGTTGCTCCCCAATATGCTGGAACATAGAGATTTCAAATTGACCACCTTGGGTGCACTGACATACCACGGTTTTATTAATAAAAGCATCTACCGGAAAATTAGGAATTGTGTCAGCTTCAGGAAGGGTGAGTTTAATAATTATGCACAGCTAAAACAGTGTGGGCTTGGGAATAATTTCATGGGGTGCATACCAAACAAATGGATGGCTTGCATATGACATATATGGACATATATTAAATATTATTTTGTATTGAATTTTTATGAAGATCATATGCTATGTTACAAATCAGTGGTCACTTAATATCACATGGTTTAGAAAGTATAAACAGAAATTTTGTGTATTTGTGGACTGTCTTTAATGTCCCTGATAGCTGTAACACAGTTGATGAAATACATTTATAATTAGTTTTTATTTAGATTAATTGTTTTTGCTATTATACTTGATAAAGGCCTGTGGAAGTAATTGATTTTGCCATTGAAAATACATATATTGATTCCTAGGGTAGAAAATAGTTTGTGATGCCGATTGTAGTGGCTCTAGCTACATTGTTCACATTTTTAATTGGTGTAATCTCTGATTGAAAGGAATAAATTGCTTTGAAATGTCATCCCTAGTCAAAGTTGTGGACACAAAATGAGAATACTAGAGGTTGAGTGTGTGTGTGTGTGTGTGTGTGTGTGTGTGTGCCAGGGAGCCCTTTTGAGACCCTTCCTCTGTGACTGTGCCTCTTGTTGATTGTGCTGCGTGTATGAGGTTGTTTTATGCATAGCGGCTGCAAAGTAAGCTTTCAGGAAGCCCAGCTTAATCCTCCCTTGTACACAGGCCACATGAGATCCCTTGAATTTGAATCTCACTTTTTCTGAGTGCCACAGACAAAAGGACAGAGTGGAAACAGGAAGTTTGAGATTTAATCACTTTTCTTTTTTCCTTTAACAGATTTTTTTGGGTTTGTGGGAATACATATTCTTGAGTGCAGTGCAGTGAATCATAGCATTGGGGGAGTAGCAGTTGGATTAAATCTAAAAAGCAGGTCTTTTAACCTCACTCAGTACCCTTTGATGTTGCTCCATGTTTCTTTTTCAACCTCAAATGCCTAATGAAGGAACATTTTTGTTTCTTCAATGCCTTTTTTGTGTGATTTCACACTACTCTAGATGTTTCCGGCTGATCTGTTAAATGCCTGTTGACATTGCAATAATCTTTCATGGTAGTTGGTATTTCAGTGTACCAAAAAGTCTTCAGCGATATCAGTTTATTCCTCATGAATAATTGATATACATAGACATTTTGTTTTGGTTAGAGTAACCTGTCTTCCATTAACTGAAGTATTTTTGTGGTTGAAACCTGTGAATGTAGAGATCTGGGTCTTTGCATTAGCAGGTCTGTAGATAGAAAATCATTTCAATTAACATAGTACAAAATTCACAAAACACACATAATAAAATGGAGCAGAGTGCTGTGACATCCACTGTGCTCACAGTAAATATGAGCTGCATAGAGGTGCGTGCATAATTAGCAGTGTAAGTGCTGATATTGATTTCCTTGATTGCCCCTATTATCTTTGTTTCCTTTACAGAAAATACAACTGCACAGTATATTGCATAATGTACAGCTGTATGGCGGTCACAAGGACTAATTAGGTGTCAGCTCTGAAGATAGTGGCTTGTACATTTAGCAGCAATGTTATAACTAATGGTATAACTGATTTCATTTCTTTGACATTATTAAGCCATGTGTCTTTGTACTGGATCTAGTGTTTTCAGAAGCACCTATTCTATTAACAGAAAGACATGGACAGACACATTTATCTCATTCTTTGTGCTTAGGGAAGCACATTAGTCATTCATTTACAGCTGTGTATATTCATTTACATAGCATTTAACTAGTCGTACAAAAATCACAAATGTATGTGTATTTCTGTCTCCCTCAGGTATCTTTGGTCAGAAGCTTGAGGAGACGGTACGCTATGAGAGGCGGTTTGGGAACAAGCTGGCCCCCATGCTGGTGGAGCAGTGTGTGGACTTCATCCGTCAGTGGGGCCTGCGGGAGGAGGGGCTGTTCCGCCTGCCGGGTCAGGCCAACCTGGTCAAGGAGCTGCAGGACGCCTTCGACTGCGGCGAGAAGCCCTCCTTCGACTGGTACGGCAGCATCCTCTCTGAGCCGCAGAACATCCCCCGCACTGAGAGTCTCATTTGAGCTCCTCTGATCAAATCCCATCTTTTAATCCGAGCTGATTGGGATTCATTACAGAGCCCAGACGGGACGTGCTAACTCGTTCCCTGCAGGAGTACTTCGGCAAACACTCGCGCAGAATTGACTGGTGAGGAATGTTCACCTCGGCCTTGAGAACAGAGAATTAGCACCGGCTGAGTGAGCTGGACAGCTCGAACTTTCTGCTGATCTGGGTGTCGCTCTGCGTCCTGAGCTGAGCTGCATGGTTCGGATTGGGATGTGTTGATATATGCGCCTGGCACAGCCCCAACTGGGCACAGTGGCCATCTGTGGGCTTAAGAAAACTCCCTCCTGTAGATCCATGCATAATTTATCTGTCTGCAAGGGCAGAGGTTTGGGGAGGAAGCAATGAGCGTGCCCAGTGCCTCACCCTGTCCGACTTCCAATTTCCTGGTTCTCCACAGCTAAAACAAGGGTTTCTTGTTATCAGTATCTCCTGCCATGAAGAGCAATAAAATTACAATATGGCACACATTTGAGGGCAATAAAGTGTGTGTGCATAAATCACTGTATTTCTAAAATATTAAGATATTTTTTATTGATTACTAATTATACATTAATAAAAAAATATATGTTTTTTTGGGACAAGGTAATATTTTAGTATAAACCATGTTTATTGTTGGAATATTAGAGTTCAGTTAACTTTTCCATACAAGAGGAAAAATATCCAGCTCACTAAGAACTATGAAAATATCTCAAAAATCTGAATAAATAACTTGATTTGCCAGCTTTGTACTGCATGTTAAAGTCTGTTCATCAAATATGCATCACCCTGTAGAACACTGCCATTGAGTTGCTAAATATAAAACCTTCACTGCAAGCTGAGGACGGAAGACAGGGCTGTATTTTTACAGCTCTTTAACACAGCTCGCGTTGAGCGGAGGTGATAATTGGAACCACGCATTGTGAGGGGAAACGCACCACAAAGGCAGAGCTGACAGGCCGTTCAAACCGAGCTCGTCCCGCAGCTTGCCGAGCCGCAGCATTCGCTGGAGAGCCGCGACACTGTCCATAACTCAGCAGTGGCGTGGTCACACATGAAGGATAGGGCCGCCCCCTCTGCCACTCCCACCCCCGAGGGAGGCTATAAATTGTGTCTGTTTGGGTGTATCAGATCTCCAGCTGTATATCACGCTCCCACACGGTAGGCGGGTGACAGATGGTGTACGTGCGCTCGTCCCGCAGCATGTGATCACATCCACTCGCTGTGATTTAAGGCTCGGTTCCGCTCACACTTTGCTTTATGTTGTTGGGGATTTATTGGGGCACGACTGCAAAACCGCCCCCCACTCTGCATATGCCTGTCATGCATTGTGCTCAGTTGTTGCTTTCTCCCTCTGCTCCCTCGCACCTTCGCAGTAATACGGACGTGCATACGGTTGCCTCCCTGCTCAAGCTGTATTTGAGGGAGCTTCCTGAGCCCGTCATCCCCTTCGCCAAATATGAGGAGTTCCTCTCCTGCACTAAACTCCTCAGCAAGGACGAAGAATCCGTAAGTGTCTCAAGCATGTCTGTGGTCCAAAGGGTGACTTGCCAAAACATGCAATGATCCTGAAGACCATTCTGCATGTGAAAGGCTAATTTAATTAGTAGTGAAATAGGACAGCACTGAGGTCAGTAGTAGTGGTTAGGGTGGCTGTCACTCTGCTTATATGTTCAAATCCAAGGGAAGGAAGCAAAATGCCTGCCCAGTTTATCCCTCAATAAACCTCCAGGGCAATGTATAGGTATTAGGAACATATAAAGTTGTGCACTGTAAGGTACTCTGGATGAAGGTGTCAGTCAACCATGGTTTCTGCTAGACAAAATCTGCATTTGGCACTACCTTATCGGATTAATGTAAAATATATCTATATATCTGATATGTATCTGACATAGTGTATGTTGAAGTGCACAAATATTGTGTGAGAACGATGAAAATATGTTGATCATGATAATTTTATTTTTTATTTGCTTACAAGTAGTAAAATGTCAGTAAAATACACAGGCCACTTTCAATATTCTTTACAAAAATTTTTAATCAGTTTTGTGAAATAAATTTCATCCTCATGTGAAATAAATTTTAGTGATCATATATAGACCAACAATTATCTGTCTAATGAAATCTCAGCTGTAAAGTAAAAACTAATAGATACTGTGAATTGTAACTGTTGTATTTTCAGTTCTGTCTTTTATACGTTGTTTAAAATTGGAAGACAGCCTCTTGATGTCGGCTCTTGAGCTCGTGCTCAGCAGAATAGAGAGCATCTTCAGCACATGCGTGGTTCTGCTCTCCCTCTGCATTTTCATGGTTTCAGTCTGTAGCTTTGCTGATGTGCTGCTCTTTGCCCCTAGTCTGTGCCCCTCCCTTACAGTCTTTTTTACACCACGGCTTTGTTGTGCACATCTGTACCTCAGCCATGCAAATTGGGTTTCATTTACACCACAAGGCAAAATCAGCCGAAAAAACTACCCCCATGTCTGCTTTCATCTGCCATCAACCACCCTCCTGTATCTTATGGGTTAAAGCCACAGAGCAGAGGAGGCTGATAGCAAATACCTACAGTATCACTTCAAACAAATTTTACAAAAGGCTTTAAATCATAAAAGGTGCTATAGCGCGGTGACATCCATCTGGCTCACAGTAAATACAATCACGTCTCTGAATTGCCGAAAGATTGAATTGAAGAAACAACACCAAAGAGTTTTGGCCTTATTTCTCAGATGATTTTCCTGCATCTAGTATATCCCCAGGAATTGTTTTCTTGAAAGAACAATGTCAAACAGAACAAAGGACTCTAGAGAATCTATGACACCTCAAATAATGGCATTCATAAGGAACCCTGTGAGATCACCATGTATTATATAACTGTCAGAATTCACTGGAGGAATGAGCACTGACTACCATAAGATCTTCAACTGATTTTTGCTGATTAAAATCTGATTTAAATTTATTTTGTGCTGTATGTGAAAATAATGTGCACAGAGGAGAAGTCTTACTGCTGTCTTATTAATAATTTAAGAAATAAGCAGCAATATGAATTTTTAATGCCTGTCTGAAACCCTGAGATCGTAAGACAAAATGGAGGCCTCAGTAAATGACCAACAAATAAACTGAATTATTTACAATTACTGTAGTACTTTAATGACTGATCAGATTAAGATGTAATGTCTTTTAATGGCCATGGCATTTGAGACCCCATTGCCATAACTTGTGAATAAGAAGTTTTCACATTCATGTAATGTAGTAAAAATGTATTTATTTTTCAAGGGAATGAAGGAATTGCGGAAGCTAGTAGAAAGCCTACCTCCAGTCAACTACAATCTGCTGAAATATATTTGCAGGTACATTTTTATGAGTTTTTACTTTCTCAAAAGCATATAAAACACCAATACAAAGCAATTGTGCATTTCTGTACACTAATTGTGCTGATTCTCTTTTTTAGGTTTCTTGATGAAGTTCAGTCCTATTCAGGTGTGAATAAAATGAGTGTGCAGAACCTGGCAACTGTATTTGGGCCTAACATTCTGAGACCTAAGATAGAGGACCCTGTCGCTATTATGGAAGGTAAGCATGGTTCATTGTTTGTGTGCACAACTGTTTTTCTCAGAATGTATTCAATAAGTTATTAATGTTATGATTTCCTTATATATTTATGACTGTGGAAAGACAATTTTGGTAAAAATTCAGATCACTTTGTAGGAGCATCTTTATACTTCCACAGGGTTGAGTTCTAGTACACATCCTGAAACAGAATAAGCAATGAGTTGTTACCGTACACTGAAATTATTCTGGCTCTTGCAGGTACAGTGCTGGTGCAGCAGTTGATGTCAGTCCTGATTGGGAGGCACGATGTGCTCTTTCCCAAAGATGAGGACAGCCCGACAGCCCTGGAGCTCTGCAACAACAACAACGAGGTACAGAGGAAGCCGACAGCAGGCCAGCTCCAGAACAGGGAGAACAACAACACGGCTGGGATGCGGCAATGCACCTGGGAAACACCCGAGTCGCCCCATAGGGCCGCCGTGGACAACGGCTCGCCCACTCTGCTGGGGGGCCACCGCTCCAGCAGCCCACGGAACAGCCTGGCAAGCAAGTTTGATTTGACCAGAAGCCCACCCCTCACGGTGAAGAAGAACCCTGCCTTCAACAAAGGCAGCGGCATAGTCACAAATGGGTCCTTCAGCAGTTCCTCTGCCGACACCCAAGAGAAGAGCCAAACTCTCCCCAGCACGGGCACGCAGGCCCGACGCACCGCCTCGCTCAAGGGCTCGGGCACCAAGATGGGCACTAGCGGCGTCCCCAACGGCGGCGTGCGCATGGGCGTCTCCAGCACCGATGTGGTGAACGGGACGCTCACGGGGCGGAATGGGCTCTGGTTGCCCAATGGCTATGTGACTCTGAGGGACAATAAGCCCAAGGACTGCCCGGCGAGCGAGCAGTCGGCCCAGCAGAACCGCCTCTCCACCTACGACAACGTTCAGCAGCAGAGCCTCCCCAGCAGCGGCTGTGAGGACAAGCAGAGCGTGGACAGCGCCACCTGGTCCACCTCGTCCTGTGAGATCTCCCTGCCCGACAACTCCACATCCTGCCGCTCCTCCACCACCACCTGCCCAGAACAGGACTTCTTCGGGGGTCAGTACGAGGACCCCGTCTTGGACACACCCGCGCACGAGGAGCTGGGCCAACAGGGGGAGTTTGGGCCTGAGGGGAAGGTGGACCGCAGGAATGTAGGTGGGCGAGGGAGCCGGGCCACCAGCAGCAGCGACAACAGCGAGACGTTTGTGGTGAACAATGGCGCCAGCAGCCACAGTGCCCTGCACAGTCTGGTGGCAAGCTTGAAGCAGGAGATGCTGAAGCAGAAGACAGAGTATGAGGCCAGGATAAAGAGGTAAATTTTGCTACATTTTAGTCTCACTGTACGTGACTTTCATGAAAATAGGTTTATCAATAATTAGGTTCAAATTTCAAATACTAGCAAAGAGCAAAATTTAAACTGCCAGTTTGATTAATTCATTTCTCATTATTTCATCTGACCTTTTTGATGTTGATATTTTGTTAGCTAAGTCATTTACCATCCTGTGTAGCATGCTCTACCAGAAGTGCTAAATCAATAAAGTGAAGTGTAATTTCCTCAAAAATGTTCAAGGAATGATTCATCTTGAATTTAGCCACAGAAAATAATAAATTCTTTCAAAAATACATTTAAATCAGTATAAAACTTAAGACTTTTCAGTAAATCTGGCAAAATTCTGAGATAACTATGACAACAACAAAACCTTTTTTGAATCAAACTGTGATAAATGTCTGAAATTTTTCCATGATAAGTTTCTGATGAAATTGCTGTGGAGTGGCACATGTTGATGGATGTAGTGACTTTATGTGGGTGTGGAGGAGAATGCTTGTGTTAGACTGCTGGGGTTATGAAGCCTCCCCTGTATATTGGATGCCCCCAACCCTGACGGCCATGCCTCCCTTCCTCCATCCTAACCCCCACCCCCACACCTCTCTCTGTCCTCTTACTGCAGCCTGGAGCACAGGAACCTGGAGCTGGAGACAGAGATGGTGAACCTCCATGAAGAGCTGGACCAGGAGAGGAAGAAGTACACCATGGTGGAGATCAAGCTGCGAAATGCTGAGCGGGCGAAGGAGGACGCCGAAAAGAGGAATGAGATGCTCCAGAAGGAAATGGAGCAGTTCTTCTCCACCTTTGGAGAGCTGACAGCCGATCCACGGCGGCCTGAGAGGGGGAACACCATCTGGATCCAGTGAGAAGGGACCATCTGAGCCAAAAAAATTATCAGACTGTTGCATTATGGGTAAGGGCCATCAAGCAGATGATGGCTTGACTGAAAGAGACTAGCATTCTTAAGACATGGACTCCTGAAGACAAAGGAACTGTTCTTACCTTTTTTCTTTAATGTGGTCCCACCAAATATATAATCCCCCTATGTTACTGTTAAGTGTTATCCTGTATCTGGTTGTGTATATAGAGGAAAGAAATGTTGACAAGTTCAAGAAAGATATGTATGTAAAAAATAACTAAAGTAATATTTTAATGCAAGTCTGGTATTTAAACAGAATTATCAATGTGTTGCATTTAAATTTTATATCAAGGCTTTTCCTTGCACTTATCTTTTTTCAATGTGGTACTGAATGAATTTGTGTATGCTGATTTTATTTCTGTGTTTCTGTCTCCTTTTTAATTTAAATGAATAACTTGTGGCTATGCTTTATGTGCCATTTGACTCATTCCATGACCAAAAAGAGACAGAAAATATAAATATTTTATAAAATATGTCAGACATCATGTCTGTCTCTTTGTTGTCTCTACCGATATTTGAAAAAACACACCCAGTCTTACTCAGTAATTAAGTCTCCATGTAAAATATAGTAATAATATATTGAATGTACAAATGTCCACTCTCAGAGGCTCTGAGTATTTGGGTTTGGGTTCAGTGTAGAATGTTTTTTAAGTCGTAATCTTTTATGCAAGCCTGCCCCCAAGCTTAGAATTGATAGAATTATTAAGAGAGGCATTGTAACAGTTGTAGATAAACACAGTTCAGTACGGTCTCTGTGTATGAGGTACTTTGAATAAATTATTTACGCTTTTTTAAAAAAACACCAGTTTTGCCTCAATACCACAAAAATCACACGTTATGCGAGAGGAATCTCAGTGACTAAGGAGGAGCCACTCATAAATTATTACACATAGGCCAGATTCAAATCCAACCAACAATTTGTGTTACTGTTTCTGAAACCTCTGGCTACTCAAATTAACAAAAAATGTATGCAACATAAAGATATAGGCCCTGTTTAAATATAGGAGTCTAATTTAAGGATAAACCACATTGTGGCTGGTTTGAATCTGAGCTATAATTTTCTTGCTCACACATTACACGTATATGCTATATAAAGACAACATAGCAAACATTTTTACTATTATTGCCGTTTGGTTACGATTTATTTTTAAATGGAATTCTGTAGGGATGGAGAAAAGTGTATTCATGGTTAATCAAAGCAGTCACAGTGCCTACAGCTTAAAAACTCAATGAAGTAGAACTGCACACCCCTTGTATGGATTGGGAGCTAACACACTTGTCTGTGATGTCAGAAAGCTTTGCAATGTGACCTAACACTGCGTGTTTCAGCTTAATTTCTCTCTTAAGACCCATTATTTATTACACGTTGTGCACAATGTGTATGGAAATGCCAAAACAATGAAACCAAGTAAAAAAAAAAAAAGTATAGAAGTAAAAAAAACTGCCGTGTCCAGTAGATTTGAGCTCTGGTCAGGGATCATTACACAGATAGATGGGTACTTGGGGCTTGCAGAGGTGAATTACTTCTTCACCACTACTCCTTGTATTTTGTGGTGAGTGAAATGAGTCTCTTCACACCTTGTGGACACAGGTTTCAGGAGACCATAACTCTCATCCTTAGGGACAAACAACTGGTTGAGGTACAGAGTAGTCAGGTAGACAATTTTATGGGACATACAGTTGTGTTTTGTCATTGAGCCATTAATGAGAGCCAACCGTTTTGTGTCATTTTTCCTCATCTTGGTATCATGCTTCTTATCCTGATGGTATTGTCTGATTTACTTAATATTTGACACACTTGTTCAAAAGTGTAATGAGTATAAGTAAAATTAAAATATAAAAAATAATACTCATTTGCTTGGGGTTACAGACATTTTGGCACATTCACCAAATATAGCCTAAAGACAGGCATTTCAGTCAAATTCGGAAAACATTACTGTCATCAATGTGTACAATTATATTTTCAAAACAAGATCCTTCCATGTAGTTTGTTTAAAGTTTAAACCCTTGTGCATATCCTCAGAATACAGGCCCTGTTAAAGTGAATTGTTTGCCACTCTTTCACTCTCAGAGTTCCTGCCAGTGGTAGGGATTATTCCAAGCCAGAGGTGACAGAAAATTGAGTCTGGAAACCTAAACAAATAAAAATGATGCGGTTACATTTTGAACAATTTTTTTGTTCGTTTTCGCACATGCTTCTGTAAAGCATGCATGTTTACCCTTAACGGGCTCACTAAAGACGGCTCCCTTAAAATATTTTACAGCGTAGATAATGTTTATGTGAAAGGCAAGCCCTTACCTTCCTATTCCTGGGTGCAACATTTGTGGAATGTTACTGGGGTAAAAATGGAATCAACGCCTTATCCTGGTTGGGTCTTATTACAGAAAGAGCTGGACTTGAGGTTGGCAGTAGAGCCAGTTTGTGTCTTCACATCTATGTCTTGTGCTTTTACTGTTGGAGTGTAAGAGGTCTTTTCAAACCTTGTGGTTCAGAATAAGCAGGATCCAGCACTCAGTGCACTCACCAAAAAGGGGAAGGTTCACTGTGCTACAGAGGCAGCGTTGTGTAGCACATATGCAGGTAATGAATATGTGAACACGGAGGAAACACCTGTGTAATGAGGGATTACAACTATGTGCCAAAGAGAACAATGGCAAAGATTATTTTCCCCAGGAACGGAAGTCATACCACAAGCCTCTACATCCCACAATTCTGTGCACAGTTTTGTTTGGTCAGTCCAATTCGCATTCTGCACTCATTGCTACAAGGTCCACTGCCAGTTCAGGAGAGCAGGGACTGGTGCTTATTTTTACACAGCAGTCCACACATTGCACAGGCATGTGAAAAGAATAGCCTCGTGCAGGCAGGCTGTTGGCACCCAGTCTACCAGCAGGGGTCGCTGGTGAGTGATGAGATATGGACATCCTCCTCAAAAGAATCCCTCCCTTCTGTAGGGCTGCTGGGCCATTCTTTTAGATTTATGCTGGACAGTCAGAAATTTGAATATTTGCTTTTTCTTTGCTTCATATCCAGGTCTCCATTTGACCTACTTTTGCTTCTCAGTTAGAAATATTGTTCTTTGATATTCGCCTCTTCTAATTGCTTCATGTATTGTCAGCTATCCTTTTACTCCTGCTTTCTGGGGTTATCTCAATTGCCACCCTAGCTGCTGGGTATAGTCAGAATTATTACGGTCTAGAACAGTGCCTCAACAGGATGGACCACCCAGCAGACCCGTCACATGATTTTTGAATACATTGTTTACATCATACTCCAACTCTAGCAAAATTAGCAAACTAACTATTGTCAGTATAATAGAGTAATGTTTCATTAAAATGATGGTGGGTATCTTCTTCCTGGTTTCACTTTTTTAAATTCTAGCACAAATGCTGAATAGTTAGTGAACATTTTTCAATAATATTGCAAGCATCTCATTTGTATAGTCAACTGTGAGGATACAGGCACAAGGACACATACCTTGAATAGGCCATTACAGAATAGTCTGTTCAAAATTATTGGGGCTTATGCAAAGCAGAGAGAACCACACAGGTGTGGCTAATCCACTTATTGAGCTGACATTCCAGTATGCATAAGTCAGGTATAAAAAAGGCTGGGCTGACTTTTCTGACTGTATTTATGACTTTCACTGTTGTAAAAGGAGATCTCAATGACTGTGAGAGAGGGGTGAAGTTGGGGCAGGCATGATACTGATTTGTCCTTAGTAATATTGTCTGAGGTGATGTCATCACGGAAGGACATCACTAGCAAAGGGCAACTGAGGACAAATGTGCATACCTGCAGGGTCATGATTAATTAAAAGTTCAGTACATTTGATCTATGCATTAATCTGAAGTGCAAAGCAATATCGGTGAGCAACTGCAGATCAGTTGACCTCAGATTTTAACCTTGGGCAATGTTAACCTGGTTCATCAAAAAAATGGTGGCACCTACATCATCGCATTGGTGATTCTATTTATGTGCATCACCATGAAGTGCTCACTAATGTGATATCCTTGATACAGTAATATTCTAAGTACATTTCGAAAATTTGTATATATTATATTTTGAACTGAAAGTAATGCTGAAGCACCTCTTTTTCTGTGTGTGTATGTGTGTGTGTCATGCTTTTTAAACTCTATAACCAAAGCAAAATCAGTTGTTGCAGAGGCAGCAACATTTCATCATGCATAAACAGATAGCCTCTGCTGCATTGGACAGCCGATGCACCAAGCTTGGCAGACTGTGTTTGTGTACGTGGGCAGTGGGTACACAGTACAGATGGAACTGGGGTAAATGTAAATGTGGATGTAAGTGTAAGTGTGGCCAAAGTATATACAAGCAGATTCAAGTGACTATTCTGGGACAGTCTATTACTGATGCTTTCATACTTACAAAATGCATAGCTCTCTAATGGCAAATTACATCAACAGCAGCTTAAGAAAAGGAAGGAGGAATTACCATATGCCATAGTAAAGCTTTGACAGGCTTTGGGAGGATTTTAAACGTGGGCTGGCCAAGATGTCCCTTCATGAATCTATACCATGTGTGTGAGCATGTGTAGATGGAGAGAAATATAAGGACCATTACTCCAGAACATGGCCAGCCGATTGGACGCCCACGGCGAGCACTCAGCTGGCAGCGCATGGACGTACGTCTATAAACGACGCATGTCTTCCTCACAGCCAGACCACGGCGAGTAGGGGGCCAGTGTCTCCGAAGATGGGCAACCTGGGGCCCAGTGTCCCAGTGAATGGCAGGACAATTCTCCCACAGTGACGGGGAACCGGGGGAGATGGTGGTGGACCCCTTTCAGACAGTTAACCCACGGCAGGACGTTTCTATCGCTGTCATGGAGATTTCGGCGAGGAGAAGCTGGTGCTGTGGCCAGTATTTTGAGATGTTGCTATAAAAGACCCCTGAGAGATCGCCCGTTGTGATTCTTCTGTCAGGCTCCTGGAATGTACAGGGCGAGAAGCCCCCAAACAAGAGACAGAGGAGGGAGCCCTGTGTTCTCATTCCACACCTTTCAGCACTAGATAATAGGCTTAACTCAAACTGACAATGTAAACTGGAGCTGTGAATTCCAGACTGAAGCACAGTTTTAAGAGGCTCGGGAGGAGGGATATTGTCACGCCATACCGAACATACAAAAAAAGACTTCAAAGTTGCGTCAAAAAGAAATAAAATGCATTTTTAATATGCAGACACTCGTAGGGGATCCCACTGGCTGTGAAGCAATTGCATGTTTGTAAATCAATCAGTTTCATTTGGGAGAAACACTCAAAGGGGATGTTATTTTTCAGAGAGGTTTTGCAGTTAGTGCTGAACCAAATGTGAAAAAAGTCACCGAACAAGAGACATCATTCACTTTCACAAGAAGGTATTTCTTGGGTATGGCATCTCTGACACAAGGCCCAATATTATGCTTATATGTAATTTGATGTGGCCAGTTATTTAATTACGCAGAACTGCTCATGGGTTGACCTGTGATTACATTTTGTACCGAACACCAGATTGCAATAAGTATAAAATGGAATGTCCAAGTGCTAGACGTTACAATGATTCAGCAATCAGCCTTCTGACTGTGACTGAGTCCCACTTCATTTTCAAATGCTTCTTGAATTTTTCAAGAAACCTGAACTGAGGAAGCCAAACTTGTTAATGGATAACTATAAAGTAAACAAAAGGATGTGAGCACAGAATATCTGTAGGTCTTGTTATGAAAGCTCAGACCCCCACCATGAAAGGGGAGAGTTTGAGCCTCACTCCTTTCATGTTGCTCAAAGGTGTTGCCAGCAAGATATATCTGTCAATCTGCAAAACTCCAGCACAAATATTTTCTCCCCCACCACTGCATATATTCTCACCACTCTCTCTCTGGCTGCTCGCTAACGGGAGCAGGCACTTAGAGTGGCTACATGGGGTGACAAAGTGCCAAGGAATTCAACCTGCTGGGTCACTGCTATGCAAACATGTGCCTTGAGTCTGCCATTAGAGGCGGGAGAACCTCAGTGACACACCACCCTGGGATACACAAAGGCAGGGCATTATTCAGGTGACCATGCGGTCAGCACTGATAGCTGCATGCTACCTTTTAGGTTTTCAATACGGTGAAGGTCAAATATACTGATTGTGGTTGTTTTTCTTGGGATGACTTTGGGATGACTGCGCAGTCATCAGACAATATGACATATTAACAATTGCATAATATTACAAAATGGTGAATGGATGTTATGAGAAGATATAACAGGGATTACGCTTGCTTTCTTTAACATCCATTCTTCAAATCTTTGCATTTTCCTCCACAACAGTAATACTACATTGCTCATATAGATGCAGGCCTGTCTATATATATCAGGGGTAAACAATTGGATCCTAAAGTGCAGGAGATATTTTGACTATAGTTTTTGTTCCACTCCAGGAGGTTGCATGGAGCCAAGATTAAAAATCTGTCTGGCAATTGCAAACCACAGTCACCAACTCACCTACTGTTGTACAGAATTTTAAGTGTATGTTTCTGGATGCATGTACTGTATATACATCTACTTACAGAATACAATTTCAGTGCATTAGCAATTCCTTTTTCATTGTTTGTCAACTTTTATCATCAATGACTTTTACTGCAACAAGGTTTTACCTTTCAAATTAATGAAAACCATACATTTAGAGACTTCAAATAAAGACAGGCTCATTCCCAAGGTCAAAGTTTTTATTTTCAGTCACATACATATATTTATTTTTACATACACAGTACCTTTAAAATGTTGAGTGCTTAACAGTTTTCTGTTGTTTTTTAACCATTTCTTTTATTCTGTTTATTTATTTGATTCAAACACTAACCTGGAGCTGGAGATTGGATAAACTGTCAGACTTTACAAAGCACTGCTGTATGAACCAGATACAGACGTTTCAGTCTCACATCTTAACAAAATGGTTCACTGACAGTACAAAAAAGGTGAAATAATTAAAGAAAAAAATCCCACTTGATTCAAAATGAAATAAAACAGAACCCTCTTGCCTTTACAATCCAACTTTACACAACATTTCTAACAGTTTTTTTCATCAGAAAGGAGCAGCCACATGTCTTCCAACCTACCCAAATGAGTTTTATTGCGCTATAATGTTTTTTGGAGAGAGAGAGAGAGTGAGAAAGAGAGAGAGAGAGAGAGAGGGAGAGAGAAACAAACAATTTCTTGCACCACTGGTATTGCTGTGTTCAGAGAGAATGGCCTCCTTCACAATTAATCAAATATTAGCAAGGGATGTCAAAAGTGATGTTGGATAAATGTTTAGTGAGAGCTTCTAACACAGATACAATGGTTGAATATGACTCAAGAAAGATGCTCATTCTATAGTACAATGGCAGTTATGTAGGACAGAATAAAAGAATGAAAAGCCTTTCAGAAGCATGATCGGGTGACTGGTTGTCTTAGAAAACATCCACTTAATTACTGTACTTGCAATATTCGTAAACAATCTAATTACAATTGATTGTAATTTGTTCATAGACAAAGAAAACAGAAGGCATTTATTTAAGAAGTGTTTTATGAGTAAAGTAAGGCTCTTCCATGATGCTTCCTATTTGAACAGCTTTTGTTTTAATCAGTGAATTTGAAATGACACAAAGATATATGTTTCTAAATCTAGTTTTCAAAGCTACATCGATGCACACCTTTTTTTATTCCAGCTTACACAATGTAGCCATGTCATACTGTTGTAGACAATTACACATCAAGATTAGACAACAGTACATGTTAACTCCAGAGAACATTTTTGAATTGAATCCTTGAAATGAATGAAAAGCGCATAACGATTCTGGTTTTATTTGTTTTCCCCTCAATGCGTACTGAAAACAATAAATAAAATAAAAATATTCAAACCAGCAGAGGGTTTACAAATAGTTACTGTAGCTACCTGGTTTCTGTGCCGCATAAAATCATGATTTTTAGCTCCTTAGGATGTCAGTTATGAAGAATGCTGGTTTAGCTAAAGTCTTATATTGAAGATCAAGAAAAGAAGCCAAAAGTACTGTACCATACAAACTACAATGGTACATATTCACTGCAGTGCCCCCACAATACATAATGATGTGCCTGTCGTGCATTTCCTTGGAGATTGTAGACAAAATTTTAATAAAACATGCCCACAGCACCTTAATTAATGCTTGGAAAATTGGTTAAGGTAATATGTTTGTTTTATTGACAGTCTAGGATTCTTAGAAAAGTTTTAAAAAAACCTTACAGCTACTGTATTGTTAAATCATTCCTGTATGACTGCAGATCTGTTGTTGAGAGACTCAGACTTTCATAACAAATTATAATTCAGAGTAAGCCCCTGTGTGCCTTTCAAGGCCTAAAGACACATGGGTGCTACCAGTTAAAAAGATCCTATATAAAATGTACCACAGCACATCAAACTCACCAGCAGACTGGATGACAGGCCTCTATTTGTGTTGACGTTGAAGTAATTTTTAAACGAAGATTAACATTTTGAATATTCAGCATTAAAACAATATCAATCGAAAAGTGACATGTTTACCCCATTTTGAAATCTCTTCCAGTCCATTAGCAAGAAAATAAAAAAGACCTGGCAGCTCTTGCTAACTTCTGACTGACCCCATTTGTTCTGTGAATACACTGACCATCTGTACTATATGCATGTGACAAACTTGCCTCAACATTTTCAGAAAATAGGCATAATGTAGGTATCACTGAAATGTTTTATCTATATTACCATAATGATTATATTACTTCTGAATTATGAAAATACTATCTACAGTTATGCTGCAGCTATTGTCCATGCAAAAAACAATGGCTTGGCTATCCTGTTTGAAATGAATGGGATTACAATTCCGATGGCTGGTTTGCTTAAACGCAACTCTGAAACTGAACAGATGAATACAGATGACTCAAAAACATCTACCTGAGCAATTCTATGGTCTTCACCCCACTTTCACACTGTATATCGTTTAATGGATCTCCCCCAAAAGCTTAGGCCAAAAAGACTTCTGATGTTCTACATATCCAACACAACAAATCACCTACACCCTGAATGCAAGACACGTGGTTCCCGACATGTCTCATTCAAAAAAAAACTGTACCTTGATTTACTCAACAGATAAAATGTAACAGATTGTGTCTCATTATAAGCAAATAGTAATTGGTTATAACATTCCTCCAGTAACATCTGCAAGATTGTAAAATAGGCATTTAGTTTCTCGCGACAAATTTATAAATTACTGTGTCGTGCCTTTTATGCGGTAACAAAAGTGTCACTCAGCATCAAATTACAATAGATCTGTTAAACTGCCTAAATCGGTGACACCTTTAGGGACTGCTGTCATTCTCTGAACTAATGTAAGACTGAGTAGGGAAAGAGCAGTAATAGAACCTTTTAAAGGATGTGTACATGTCATAGATATTTCACAAGCCTCTTAAAATAATTACAGATGCACATTAATTTAGTTTTACAAGAAATAACCATGTGCCTATGCATGAGAAACAGGTGAAAATGAAAAATTCAGATTCTGCTAGTGGAGCCATGGAATGCATTTTTGTATTTATTGGTGATTTATGCAGTAGTATTCATACATTGATTCTTTTCAATATGTTTTGGGTTTGATTCTCAGTTCAATATGTTCTGAGTACTTTCTCCTGAACTATACTGCAGAGGAATTTACAAGCCATACAGCTTCACCTTCTGTTCAAAACAGATCTTGATAAATTACAGGCATGAATTATGTCCCAGTGATCAAAACCCTAGAGATATAAAAATTGCATTACAGTCAGATTCATGTCGTTTCTCTCCATACGGTCTCAGATTAATAAAAAGTGTGGTATGCATGTAATATTTTCATGTCCTGTACTCTACGTTCATCGTTCTCACATGTGTTCAGTTCTTTGATGTGGCTTGTCAGGAAGTTTGAGATGAATCCATTGCAAAGCTTGTGTCTTCTAAATAAACAGCTACTATTTCCACATTTTGTATTTAATATTGTGAATAATTGGATGACTGAAAACATCAATACAACCTTGATTCTGTGTTCTGTGACTTTTTCTTGTTATGGGCTTAACAGCCATTAAAAGGTTGCAAAAAGAATCTGCTTCTATTGAACCTCATCATTGATTAAAACGGTATCTCTTACGCCTCTACAAATATAGCTCTGGGCACTGCCTTTTCAATTTTGTATCTGCAGGACAAGATTTCAATTCTCATTTAGCTTGACATTCCAATCTCTATCATGAATTCATACCCCTCGGCGATGTATGCAATTAACTGAACAGAGGTCAGACTGGGTGATTCAAAAACACTTGCTCCTAACTTGGAAAAATTGAAAATGCTGTAAATAATATGAGGTCAATATCAGACGTGTTTGCACTGAGATAAGATTACTTTGTGAAATGGAACTACAACTAAAAATAAAAATGACACTCTGATAGCACAATCTTTACTCACTGAATGGGTTTTCACCAGTTTCCTATTGCAATATGGCAACACGTTTTGCAGTTTTATTGAGTCCGCAAATTTCTTTGTGACTTTGGGTACTGGATAGGTGCTCTAGACGGTCACTACTCAAGTCAAAATAAAATATGACAAAAGCAATGCTTTGTGACATGCCACTTGTTCTGTATCAGGAAATATATAATTCACAGATGTAAAAAAATCATGCATTGGATATATTATGTATAAGATACTAAAGTACAACAAATCCATCTCTTATGAGTAGGTATGGAGAAATCTTACTCAGTGGGGAATATAAACATCTAAATATTGGAATGTTCTTCTAGATTTCCAACACACTGTAGTCAGGGAGATAAATTGACCATAAATAGTGTTTTTGGGGTGAAGTTCCCTTGTAATGTCAACCATGGGAATTACAAAAAGAATAAATGTCCTACTCTGGCTAACCTCCTCACAAAATAACAAAATGTAAGGTGAAACAAAACCCTGTAACCTTTAAAGTTTCCATTTTTGTCACTTACTGATTTTATAAACCCTATACATATTGTAATGGGTTCCATTGTCAGAGAGTGAAGAAAAAACCTCACACAGTGCACTTAAAGCAGAAAAGGGGATTTGATTGATAACTGTGCATCACGGAACTATAAAATATTCATGATGAAAATGCTCACTGATGTAAACTACAAAATGTATGACCAGGTTTACAAACATGATGTTGCAAAGAGAGTCGTCTTTGTCAAACTTTTTGACATTTCAGCAGCTATGTTTTGTAGCCTAACTAGGGGCGGCTAGGTTTTGCAGCCTGACGAGAATCAATTTAAAAAAAAGGCAATTCTGAAAAATTGCTTGAGTAAGTCAAATTTCCCTCATTTGGCGTTTACCCATTTTAATAGTTTTTAACAGCAATGTACAACAAAATGCCAAAAATTAGTCAAAAAATGAGAGACTTAATCAACTGTTTTCCCATTCACAGGAAAATAAGCTCTTGAAAACAAACAAACAAAAAAAATTCAATCTCTCGTTACAGACTGATACACTCATCAAAAATAACGACCCAATATGAATGACAAATGAAGGTAAAAATAAAATCTCACAACTAAAATATTACAACATAATTTTCTAAAACACAAAAATGCGCTAGGATACATTTAGATGATGACTGTCACCATACACATGAAAATCATGGTTATTTGAAGGTCAGGTCAACAGTGTGAATTGATCTAGATAAAATGATTGTGTATGAGGGTCCTATTTTTCCTAATGTGACGTGGGTTTTGGTTCATGATACGTGAAAACCAACAGACTAGTGGAATTCAGTCATGCTGGGACAATGAACAGTGCACTGTCAAGTTTCTATTAGGAAACACAAAATGGCTTCTGTGCGCCTATGACGGCATAACAGTTACTGGACCCGTGGCATCCCATCAATTACTGTCAGCAGCGGCGCCTGCAGCCTTAAGCCAGGACTCATTATGCGAACCATTACGGCCAGGGGTTTTTCTTTAACTATTTCTTTAAACTGAGCTGGATTTCACCTTTTCTAGTTCAAAAAGATAGCCGGCGATTGGTGATCATTAGCTAGCCGTTTAACATTCTGACACCTGATTGGCTGCATCCAAGTATAAGCATGGGGGAAAAACTTAATTCAGTACAACTATTTTTTTTCTCAAATATTTCCACCAATTGTGTTCACATTTACATATTTTTGTGCATATCCTAACACCAAGTCCTGCTAGCAACCCTGATCCTCACCAGAATGAGACAGCAGAATAAACAAGATTTTGTATGAAACTATATTCTTAAGAGACTACTGGCAGCTAACGGGCAACTGAAACCCACGTTCAGTGAATCATTTTACAATTCAGGCTTTTCATTATTGGTCGTCATTTTATTTTCTGGGATTAGAAAATTTCAGTTTTTTTTCAAAGGCACTTGCCAAATTTCTGTATTGTCATACTGTAAGTAAAGAATGAGAATAAATAAACAAGTATAGCCAACTATGAAACCATTCATTCCTTCTGAATTTAGGTAGTCTGTGTATTTGTTTCCTTTTCTTTGAAACAGATGACACAAAATGGAATATATGCGCATGGGAAAAGCTTTGTTTCTCACCTGCAGTAACCAATGCAACTGTTAATGAGGTAAAGGTTTTTTCAGCTCTGCAGTTTCTCTAACCTTGCTCTGTGCCCTTCACAGTATAGCATGCCTGTAAGGTGACAGTCATTATATTATCCAAATCACTGTGGCACGGGACCAAAGCTGACCCCCCCTCCAACAGGGGTGAAAACACTTCATGTTATGACATCATGGCATGCAAAAATGCGTGACAGCCAGTGTAGCGGTGAAGTGATGCAGAGGAATTTTTTACAAACACAAACAACTACAAAAAAAATAACAAAAACTAAAAAGGACTGAGCTCACCAGTGACAGTATTCACCATTGCTTCCTGCAGCTTGCGTAATCCTTTGCCACAACTCCTACTTTCACAACCCAGTTTGAAAAGTTCAATTGCTTACATGGTTTAAAAAACAAAAGTCTTTATACTTATTTATCATATAATTAGCATTTTCTTCGGTCATGCAGGACTACAGGCAAGGGCAACTTAGGTCAGACTGTTGATGTGGCAAGGTGTGCGATAGCTTTCAATACTGGCCATCAGTCCCACTCCAGGCGCCCTGCAACTGTACAGAATTACATATATACAAAAAGGAAATGGGGCGTAGCATGAGCCTTCCCCATGGATAATCACACACAAACACGCCAATCTGTCTCAGAACCAGTCTTCAACATTATAAACTAGTTAGTACTGTAACATGGGGGAAAACGCGGGGGTGTTATTTTGTATATTTATGAACAAAAAGGCTCACCTTGCCACATCAAACAGTAGCACAGAAGCTTACAGGGGTGTTGGTTATCAGCCAGTAAATTTACACTTTACAGAAAGATGCCCGTCTAAGCATTTTTTTAACCTTTTTTTGTTCTTTTTTTGCCATATGAGGGGGAAGATATAAGCAAAGCAACTAGAGGTTTATAAATATACATTTCAGCTTGTTTGTTCTTTTGTTTATTTTTTTCCCTTATACATTTTTTTTTTTCTTTTGAGTGAAAATGCAGGCTTTGATTCGTTTAGTTTTATTCGGTTTCCTTAACTTGGTTGTTTTTTTTTTCCTGTTTTTGTTTTAGTTTTCTGTTGCACTTCACCTTCTGAAGAACATTGGGTTGCGCAGGCAGGCGGCTAGTCACCTGCAACACCCGAGGGGTCCTGCAGAAGTCTCCAGGCTGCTGTCGGTGTCGGAGGCCAGGGTCTGGTCGGTGGACATGGAGGAGATGTCATTGACGGAGGAGGAAGGAGGAAGGCTCTCGCTGCTGTTCACGGCTGCACCTGCGCTAAGAGAATCAACAGCAACAGGGTTAAAACGAAAAGGAGTGGGACCGGCCAATGCTGTATAACGCATATTGTTACGACACTGCACAGCCACGGTGGGTTCAATCATGAGCGAATGTGAGTCAAGGATGGGGTCAGTGGTCTGAGTCTCTATGGCCTTGGCCAGCAGTGTTGACATGTGGTTACTGATACAGCCAATCAAGCACACTCCCCTATTGTGCATTTTACTGCATGAATTTTAGAAACTGATTCACGTTTCAAATGTGGATTCTACCTCTGAATATATCTTACCATCAGTGCTTTACAGTACAAAATTCGAAATTTCTGGTTTCAAGTGTAAATGGCTATAAAATATTGTCCAGAAGCTGCATAACACATGCTAGCCCTTCAAAATTTAGGGCCAAATGCCAAAAGGACATTGAAGATTTATGTGTGCATTGGAAGGGTTATGACACTCCACCACATGGTTAACATCAGAGTGGATGAGTAGACATCATTATTTATATTGGAGTGAGGAGCCGTTACTTTACTGGCATGGCTTTGTCTGGCCTCTGTATCTCTAGGCCTGCTCTGTCATTGCAGTGTCCTCAATCAATTAAGGAGAGTGAGATGAAAGCGTACATTTCCTCTGAAGCGCACATCACTGTCACACATGACATCTTCTCACGCCGAGGCCCAGGTGTGGATCAGAGCACTTGTGACTCGCGCACCTGGTCCAGGCAGACCACAGACCCTTAGCTGATTGGTAGGCTCTACCCTGTACAATGAGGTCTGTAGCCCAGTGATGTGCAGGTTAAGTGATAAACTGTGATACAGAAACATTCATGATGTTTATCTTTCAGTCTGTGCATTCTCCCTAGCTTGTTACTTTTGGAATGTTAAGTAAGTAACTTACAGTTACATAGTTTATGCCAATATTCAATTTTGAAAGAGCATGCTTTATTTCTAAAAAAATTAATCATTAAAACATGCTTTTAAATAGCACAAGGTGTTTTATTCTGGGTATCAAAATCACAATATTCTGAGAAAAATATTCAACCCTACATAGGCAATTATGGAGGCTGCAGTTGTAAGAATCTGCCACTAGGTAGAGCTGTTTTCCTGTAAATGCCGTGAGTCTCTTCTTCGTGTTTTTAGATTGAAAGACAAATTCATAAGTACTATGAGTCAATGATATGCAAAATGGTTTGTAGTTTATGGCATCATAGCATTTAAAGGGGAGCAATCCTCTTGTTTAATACTGAATTATCTCTACATAATGTATTTTACATTTTCTAAAATATAATCGGTATGATGTTCAACATCAAATTACTTTTGATAGAGACTATGCTATTTTTAAGAGAAGAATTATATACATTTTACAAAGGTTGGAGAAAATGACCATACATGACACCTCTAGATTAATTTCAGCCAAAACTGTTTAAATGTACATCATTCTTTCCACAGAAGTAGTATCAGTCAGCATAACTGACATGAAAATGTATGTTCTCTTAAGAGAATTAGAAAACAATTTCAATCCTTTATGAAAACCTTGAAAATTGACTCTCTTCTCAGTCAATGACCAGCAGATTTCATTTACTATCCTACAACAGGTCCAAAAGGTCTAATTTTACAGAATTTATTTTCAGTCCTATCAAATTTTGGAAGTAACCAAATTACACCTTTGTGTTTTGAAACACCTTCTGGCAAAAACAAGGGAGGCAAAAAAAAAAAGAAGGTGAAAAATTACACCTTTCAGGTTCCAGAATTGAAAATGAAAATGAGGCCTTCACAGAAAATGTATTTTCTATTACACTTCCCAGCTTTCTCCGGGCAGTGCCTATTGTGCAAAGTCAAGCTTACACTCACACCAAATGCAAAATGCATCCAGTAAGCACAAAGCAAAGGCCTGAGAGAAGCAGAACCTTCGCAGAGGAAAATCACTACCATTGTACAGTGCTCTGTAATACATGAAGGATGACAGCTTTTTCCATTTATTTTATCCAACTATCTCCCAGTTATATCAAATGCTTTGGTGTAGGGATGGCCTGTAGGTACTTATAAAACTGAAATCACTTTTGCATTCAATTTATCAAGTCTTTACCGTGGCTACTCTGTTTAATCTATAATACATTAAACATATAAAATGATGTCTGCTATATACTTTCAATCTATCTATAATTATAGAACAGTATCATGTATCTTTCCAAATGCACTCCTCTCTAGCTTAATTTAATGTTATTTTACATCTTTAACTTGGCCTTGGAAGTAAATGTGAGCGTTACTTTTTGACAATATGGACGTGATTTGTTTTTTGTGATCCAATTTGATTGCAGAGAAAAAACTTGCATTAAAAGACCTTGTTTTTAGAACAAATGCTAACTACTTCCAACAGATGTGTCTTGGCATTCATATCCTCACATAACTAATCTTGAGAGAGTTCAAATGTCCTTATCTGTGTTTGTATATGTTTTTTAAGTACTCCCAGTTTAAACTGCATTAGTGATTACCATGTTCAAAAAACCTTCATTTTAACATGCAGATTTTCTTTTCAGATTAATTAAAATTACACTGGCTGTCAGGACTATGTAAGTCAGGGCTATGGTATGTGTGATGTGAAGTTTGCATTCTATTCTTTAATAATAGCTGACAGAAGCATAAAGCAAATGGCCTATCCTCTATCAATCTCATATTTTATGAGTTACTCCAAATTTTGTTCCATTATTTGGAACAAAGTGTGAATACTTCACCCTGTAAAGTGAAAATCATAAAGATCATTCTACTCAAACGATTGCTTTTTGACCCAGAGAATCAGGTAGTTTGCAATCTCAAAAAAATCAATTGCAGCCAAGCAGACCATAAATTCTCCATTTATATAGCTGTTGCTGCAGAAAGTGACCAGTTAAAAGACAGCAACTGCATTTCGACTGACCTCGTTAAACAGGCAGCAAATCAGGACTTATGGCCTGTATTGATTTTTGTCCAATCACAGGACTGTAGGATTACACAAAAGTGAATCAAAGTTCAGAAGCACATTCCAGGCTCAGCATTCTAAAGCGAAAAGTGAGGTTGGTCATGATAAGCTGCCAGGTTTTTAATTTTAGCAACACCTGCCAAAAACAGCCCAATGACTGGAGATACAGGGAGCCATTCATCCCAAATATTGAACTCCTGACATGTTCCCCAGGAAAGAGGCATCCATATTACTAACTATTGTTATTACATACTGCCCTCTAATGGTCATGTCTGAGAATACATGTTGCTTTGACAGCAGTTTTTGAAATGGCCTCTTTATTGGCTGCTTAATGAAAATTTTGCATGAATTTACATTACTGTTATTCTACAAAATGTGTTGGAAATGTATACATTAATATTTTTTTTAATTTTATGGAAAATTCATTTTGATCCATCTTAGCACACAAACGCATTTGACAGTTTCATTTTTTTATACACTGAAAAGTACATGAATGAAACACATCAATATAACTGCCTGGAGGAGATTTTCATCATGTAGAAGCTTTCGCCCTCCTCTGTAACTGCTGCGCTGAAAGGGAATGACTCAGCTTCTTTGTGTAGTTATTTGATTCTCCTGCCTTTGGAGGTTTTATATTGACTTTGATTAACAAGTCTAGCAAGTCTTACTTTCTATTACATACTCAGTCTTTAAAGTAACCTCCACGGTTCATCATTTTGCACACCTACAGAAAGGGAAAAACATAGGGTGAGCTCACATTTGCAGGACAGGGCAAAGTCCAAAGTGGGAGTATCGAAGTCATTTGAGATTCCGAGATCTATACATTCCATCCCTGCGCATGTTAATGAGGTTCAGAGCCATTATGTTATAAATATGTCTTGCCAGCTACATTTGCAGTAAGTGAAGGACTGGACACTTGCAATGATAGATGTCACCTCTGAGGAGCTGAAGCGAATGCAGACCAACAACCCCAACCTTGAACCATGACACTATGTGCACACTGATGTTGAAGCACAATGCAATGCAATGCCGTCTGTCCCATCAGGCTGGGTGCAGAAGGTCTCCCTGTTTCACACACATATATATATATATACAATAACATTATTTGCTTCCTTGAAATTAAAAACAACTATTCACACATCTTCCTACATGTAATTGTTCATAAGAAAATAAAAACATTCATACATTATATACAGGTTCAATTTTCAAATATCAGTGGAGTAATTAATTCAGGTTAAAACAGGACTTTATAGTATACTGGGGATACAAATGTATTATTCCACTTGTCTCAGTTGGGGTATTTCCATAAACACAATGGGATACAAGGACGAATGGATTACGCACAATGGATTTCTCGGTTACACGTGGACCCAATTATTGTTTAAATTCACTTACAGAGGGATTAGTTTATGCACTGAGAGTACCTGAAGGAGAGGGTTGTCCCTTCACCACGCCATTTTTCGTTTTCTCCTCGAAGTTCATCACTTCTTTGTAGATTAGCTCTGGAAGGCAGAGAAGGGGAAAGTCTGTTTGAAAAATCAGTGCAAACCAGCTCCACTGCGCTTGTGCTAATTATCTGTGAAATGCCTCAAACAAATTTGAAAACTTGGTCTGCTTTTTAATGGAATTAAGTTTTCTATGTTGACCAGTCTGTGAAAGGGAATCTGGAACATTGTTTGAATACCCAAGAAAAAAAGTTTTAATACCCAAGAAAAAAATGTAAGGTCATTATTGATACTCTGTTCTATCATGTTACTTTCATGTGGCTAATATTCAGTCTGCCACTTAAATACTTTAAGCTGGATATGTTATCCAAAACTGCCATATTATGTATAATAGGTATAATGTAGGTCTATCACAACAATACACATTTCTCAGCAAAAAGTATGAGAAAGAATTACTTTATTCATAAGGACCCACAACTCAGTGGTGAGAGAAAGCTGAGGTAAAATCCATAAGTTTGTATCAACCTTTTACTCCATGTCATACATGAAATCCCAAAAAAAAAGCTCCAAACAAATAGGTTGTTGATTGGTCTACATTTAACTGCATGGTATACCCATGAGAAATTTACAATGCAAATCTGAAGTAAAATATATTTCTCATTCCAATTATATCCTTTTCCTCGGGATATAATAATTAAATGATAACCAACTCTGACAACCTCTTAAGTTGAAAAACAACTAGCAGGATTCATCTTTCACTCATAGTTCTCTCATCAGAATTGAGGCCCAGTGCAATATAATAGTTGCATTAAAGGAGTTCTGCTCCTTGAATCTCTTTAATAATACCTTTATTATTATGCATAAGAAATCCTGATATAGCTATCTACGCATTCATCATTCCTGCAGAAAACATCTCTGAGCTTACATTTTAAACCCTAAGCACACCATAGGCATTTGAAAATGAACAGAACAATAGATTGGATGCACAAAGTATAAACCAAGTGGCTCTAACAGTAATGGTTGGTATGACATATGTCACAATTTTACCGTTTGTTCTTTTAAGGGTTCAGAAAATTATGTTCCAGTTTTATCCAAATTGACTAAAAAGGTTGTATTCCCTGTAAAAATATCAGTTATAAAGCACTGTGTTTCATTTATTAATTGATTGTGGGTGGCACAGCGGCCCAGTGGTTAGCACTGTAGCCTCACAAAAAGAAGTACCATTGTTTGATTGCCTCCTTGGCCAGGCCCTTTCTGCATAAAGTTGCAGGTTCTCCTCATGTTCTCATGGGTTTCCTCTGGGTTCTCCAGTTACCAAAGACATGCAGGTTGGGCAGACTGGACTAAGTGCTTCTCTGTCTGGCCCCATAAAGGACTGGCAACCTGTATAGGACGTCTCCCAATGTATGCTGGGATAGGCTCCAGCACCACCACAACCACATATTAGATGAAGCAGGTATAGATAATGGATGGATGCTCAATCATTTTCCCATAGTTCCCCTTTTTATCAGACTCCCCTGGACAAATGAGTTTAGTGTAAAGTGATCCACATTTTGTGAATTCTCCTTGACTGGGTCATGCAAAGTCATACCTTTCCACTCATCAATAGAGTGTTCCCTCTCATCCAACTGCTTGTCATAGATCTGTGGAGGAGGCTAGAGGGAAACACAGGAAAACAGTGCATTGAAAACCATTTCATTTTGATTATGCCTTTGTAGTTTCTTATGCTGAAAAACTTACCAGACTCCAAGCTTTCATTTAACTCTATTGTTGTATGATTGATGCTAACAGACATAATCACATTAGAAGAATCATGGGCTTTCTATGTAGTGTATAATTAAGCATTCAATTTCCATATATGGGAATATCAAATAAATCTGATACAAATACAAACATGACACAAGTACTGCCAATAGTATAGAATACTGACACACACTGACAGAAGCATGAATTATTTGCACATGTTGATTCTATAAAATGTTTCTTTGCACAGCACTAAGAATTCAGAGTCATGACTCTGGCTGCAATTGACTGTCAGACCTAAACTCTTTGTTAAATGCAATTATGGAGACAAACATACAAGAAAAACAAGTCTGTTTGGAAGATAAAGTGTGCATCTTCAGACAATACAGTCTGAGTCCTATGAAAAACACAGAGAGGCACAAGAAAGCAAAGAAAAGCATGGTTATATGTAAGTAAAAGTGAAAATCACAGGGAAGACATGGAAACAGGATGGAAAGGGAAACTGTTACTTTACAGGCATAGTGACTGAAAGAAAATTAGCTTATATTTACTAGTGACAAATAGATAATGGATTTTACATTGTTAGTTAATTCATTTCCAACTCATTCATCCTCAGATTTCCAAGTGAAAATGGACTCAGTCTACAAAGGAAAAGATTCAGGCTGAGGCTGGTGACGATGGGGGGAAATGATAAACACATTAATCTCCTGAAAAATAGTGTTCATGAAACACACTTTCACTGTCTATTGAAGAACTACCAAAACTAAAACTCATCAAACTAAATTGTAGCACATTTTTTGAAGAGTGCAGAATTGTTTTGTTTCACAAACATGTTATTGTTATTTGATAACATAGATGATAATATTGGGGTCTATTGGGGCATTCAAATATTCTTGTAAACATCTGCTAGGGATCAGGATTTTCAAGAGACAGTCTGTGTTTACGGCACATACTTGTGTATGCAATTTATGAAACAATATGGTACCCAAATGGAGACAATGACTTGAGATACTGCAACAGCTGACAATCCCATGGGAAGGAACGCCTGGAAACGTCAATGTTTAACTATTTTTGAGTCAACCCCTCTGGTTTTGTGTTGAATTAATGTCCTGCAAATCTGCAATGACAAATGCTGGCGCTTTCCCTACATCATGTCTGCACAGTTAGGAGAGATTAAAGCTCAACTGTCTGCCAAAATTCACGATGACTCTACAGTTCTACATGAATCACTGAGACATTAAGTCAAAGTCTCTTTCACATTTCAGTTGAACTAACTAGTTTGTTGAGGTGAAAATTAACATAATCTACTAGCACTGCCACTGTAACCAGTACCATTGGTACATTGTCATATAAAGGAATGTTGACAGAGGGCCAAGTCACTCCTGCTAGAAGACCATCAGGACTAGAGAATGGCCTTGAAACCAAAAAGAGTCAATATATACTCATGTCCTTGTCACTGTTAAACTTGTCTATTTGTACAATATCCCTAGAGCCATTCGCACTGCCTGTATGCCCATTGTACAGTTAGAGCAACGTACCGATCGACAGAGAGACAGATGAGCTCTCCCCTCGGGACGGACATCTCTGACTGGCTGTGGCTAGTTAACATGCCCTTGTTTTAAGTGGTCACCCCTTAAGAGTTAAAGCAGAGCATTTTATTTGGATGTGACAGGAGGCGGTCAGTGTATATAACACTGCCATCACACACAGTATATTTAACCACTAGCAAGCTAGCAATTCAGAAAAAAAAATTAGTGAAAGCCGAGGCTGATCTTCAGGAAAGATTTAGCATTATGTGGAGAAATGCTTACATCCACAGTGTTCATAGAAATTAGTTTCTGAATATGTGTCTGTCAGTTCATCCAAGGATAATTCCATCATAAGAGGCGAGAAGCCGATATGCTCTCAGCCATTTGGACAGGGTGCTTCAATACCATTCACTCATTCTGAGACAAAATCAAAACCCCTTTCTCTAAACAGGCACAACGTGGAGCATCTGCTCTCAATATTTTCTCAATACAATTCCATAGAACAAATGACCCCCACTTGCATGGATGAGCCTCACAATATTGCTTCCAGTTAGTGATAGAACCACACAGACATGCAGCACATACATACGGTAAAATCCTGGACTGTACTGAAGTTAACAGCTCTACTGCCACTCAATAGGTTGTAGAATGGAATTTTGGTCACATCTTTGTAATGCGATACAATGAAACACTTCCTAGAGGTAAAATGTTATTATTTACCATGGATATTTGGACGAGATCTCTGGCCTTCATCAGCGTGAAAATGACAATAAAGAGGGGGGAAAAACAGTAGAAATGTTGAGGGAGGTCGCAAAGCCAAAGATGACTAAAAACTGAGAGTGAGGCTTCATAAACCCCTTACTTGTTGAGCTACAGTATCATGCACTAACAGTAGCTGACTGAACTGAACCAATCATAGTGCTGGGCTACGGAGTACAATGTCCTGATTGGTTCATACAAGTCAACAATTAACAACACATGCTGGCAACAAGCTTGTTACAAGGGTCCACGAAGCCTCACTCTCACATCACTTCAGATTACATAGACGTACCTTACCATCTCAAGGATTTGTTCATTTTGCTTATATCAAGTGTGAATTGTGCTGTCTCAGAAATGGGACATGATACAAATGAAAAATACGTTTACACAAATATCAGATACTTAAAAGCAGGTTTACACTTTTGTTAGTTGGTGGTAAAATGTGGCAAAATCAATCTTGAAGAAAGAAAGCAGATTTCATTTGATGTTTCACAGATTAATTGTCACTGATCCTACAATACATGGAAAAGACATGACAAATCCACTCTGGGTTTAAAATCATAAATACGGCACAGTGCCTTGGCATACAGGCATACAGACAGTTTTTTTTTTTTACAAATAACCTGTCCACAACCTATACATCATCTGGTATAACAAGTAGACCTGAAATTTTCATCAAATGAGAGATTGCCTACAATTGGATTTTACCCACTCTCCCTGTCACCTGACCCTGATGAAGGTCTCCCGACAGATATATGTTAAACATATAACTTTAAAAATGTCTGTGTGCTTTAAAATTGTAGGGGACTACATGGTATACCTGAGACACTATGTGTTGCTCCAGGGGCAAACTTTCTAATCCCCTGTAATCAGACAATGAGTGCCCTTGCACAATCCATCAAAATCAATATGTTGTTTGATCAGCCAAGCGTGTAATCATGATGAACTCATAATTAACTTCTGAATCGTCAACATACAGACGTCCTATTCTTTCCATTAAAATCTTTACGGCTGGCAAGTGATAAGCGGGTGAAGGCAGACAAGAGGGAGAAATAAACATGACGTGAATAAAAATAAAGACCGCAATGCACAGATGGTTTTCCCAGAACAGTAATGAGGGAAGCATCTAAACAACATGTGTGTTCAAAAAAAAGGGGCCATCTTCTTGACTTGCACTAACTGATTCGCTCCAACTGTGCCCAGTGGGTGCCCCTGACGGAACTAAAGGAAGGCCAAGCGGGGGGGCGTTCCACCAGGATCGGTAATGGGACCCACCGCAGCCCTACTCACCGCCTCCACTTCGGCTGGATCGTACCACACGTTGATGTAGGGGTGCTGTAAGGCTTCGTCGACAGATATCCGTTTGGCAGGATCGATAATCAACATCTTGGACAACAGATCTCGGGCTTGGCTGGCTGCAAATACACATATCACATTCCAATACAAAGGTTATTTTTGGATGATAATACAGAAGTGTTAAATAATTATGGTGCAGTATGTTATAATTCATATTGTTATAAGAATCTTTATATTTCACAATGCCACTGAGGCACAAAACATGTTACTGTGGAAGATGCCAGGCGAGATTCAGTTAAACCCAGTGAAGTCAGTTTAAAGCCATATGCAATTTCATCAAAATGGTTTTTGGTTTCTTTAAGGGCATATGATATTTCATTTCAGATTAAGAAGAACAAGTGTTTTCTTGTCTCCAAGAGAATATAATACTCACAGAGGAGACACTTATGATGTAATCCAAAGTCTGTTTTGATTGCATTGCATGTGCCCTTGAAGAGATGTGTTACACTGATTTTAGCCCAAAGCCCACAGGTAGCAGGGTATGTTTAAGATCTGAACCACACCTCTGATTGGCTGTGGTCTGCTTAATAAGCACAGTCTACCACATTCCCATTGAGCTTTTTGTATTTATTCATTTAAAAAAATGCAGCTTCTGGAATATATTTTCAAAGGCACAAACAAGCACAATTTACAAAGGTACATTTCCTCATTTTTAACAAGAAACATACTTTCAAACAATGTTTTACACATGACAGAAAGAATAAGTGTTATCATACTATTTTGATGACTACATTAGATGAAGGGTCAATGATCAGAATTAAGGCAGGCGAGATATATAATCATGCTTACATTCAATATAAAACCAGACACCTTAGGACATCATTCAGTACTAAAAAGACCAAGTGTCTCCAAGGTTTGTTTACTTCATTATGGGAGAATTATGACTTCTTACCTCCAAATCCATCAAGTGAGAAATAACATAGCTCTGTGTTTCAGGGCACTTCAAGAGGAAATACTTTTCTTTTATTTTCCAAACCCATAACCTTTCTTAATGTGTGGTTATGGTCTGGACTAATAATGATGTACGCAATAAAAATTTCAATGCTGATTCCACTCAATATTATGAGTCAAACAGGGAAAATGTACCCTATCAGAGTAAAATGCACTGTTTTTGATGTTGTATTCATTATTGTCATCATCAAATGGCAAGTGTTTCAAAAAAAGCATGGCACAATAACATCAAATACAATAATACAAAATTAACACGCAGTACAAACAGCAAACAAGGAGAGGGAGTCGATTTAACACAGACAATTGTTCTGTGCGAGGCTCAATTTTTGCCTTATACTTATTCCGCAAGTACAACTGCAGCAAGAGCTATGAAATAATTTCACAGGTGAAAGAAGTTCAGACAGCACCCACATATACATATCCATTAATAAAAATCTGTCTAACAGCCTGAGGTGCAACTGCAAGCGAAAGATCAGATCTAAGCATAACCAGCTTCAGTCTGTGCCTCATATTCACACTGTAGTGTGAAAAAGAAAAAGTCCCCAACTTCCCCCGGCTCTTCCCACACAGACACACTCTCACTGCAGGAAGGAACTGCCTCACACTCTATATATAGTCTGTTAGTAAGAGACGGGCCTTAATCATCACGCCGCATCATAACACAAGCAGCAGGAGACAAACACGCTCCAAAATGGCTGCTGGAGTGATTTGCTTTCACTACATCTAATCTGCGGGTAGGCAGCACTGCGCGAGGGCCTGCAGGTTTCAGCATGCAGGACGGCGGAGCCAGTCACTCTCAGCCTCCATCTCGGCTCCATCCATTAGCGAGCCTCCAGCCCTGTGGGGGTATTTCCTAACTGCCACATCCCTGCAGGTATTCTGAGTGATTCTGGAGTAAATGTGGACAATGGGCTGTGATGCAGAGGCAACACAGCAGACTACTGTTTTTAATTATCCTAATGGCGGTTTCTTTTTTTTTAGATACTGTATAGTAATGAAGAATACTACTGACGCCACACTAACCACCCATGGAAAAGGTACAAATGAGCAGCTTTCTACAGTTCATGAGCCATGTTTTTAAGCTGTAAGTGTAGTGTATGAAAATGCAACTACGAGAACAATTACAACTCCACAAAAACCACCAGAACATAGCCTTTTAGGTTTGATTATCTAAGTTAGTAAAAAGGACAAGTGATCAGGTTCCAATGCACAGACACACAGAAATAGGCACACACAAACAAACGGTGCATGTTCATACAAATGCACACACGCATACACATACAAAGTCAAATGTTCAGTGTTAAATCAATTTTAATAGAGTACATTTTACACAGATGGACTACATTTTATGCCAACTGGATTTATAAAACATCCATTAGAATCTTATAATTACATTGATTGAACATTTTAAGGGGTAGTCATACATGTGCACACAGAGACGCACACACACACACACACGCACGCACGCACGCACACACGCACACACATACACACACACACACACTCATATGCATGCACACACCTACTCTCACCACACACATTCACACAAAATGTTCAGCTGACCTTGAATAAACACAACACAAATCCTGATATAAACCTGCTTTACTGCGGCTGAACAATGCCAGTGAGGCTTTCTAGATGTAATTGGATAGCCTGTTGGACACAGTTCAATTCAACGTCCTTTATCTGGTTATCACAAGAGCAAGATGCCTTTGAAAAGGAAGACAGCTAATTCTAACAAGCAAAAATGAGCTAAGCATATGAAAAATTAACAATGCACAATGCATTCTATATGTCTTTCAGGTCAGTAAAGCGCAGCCTTTCACTGGGTATTTTCTTAACAGACTCCCCAATTCATGCAATCGGTTTAAAATTCTAAAAATTCATTCTCATAACCTTAAATGTTCTTAGAGATATACATTCATACAATATAGTTTACTGATCAAGGATACTACCTAGAATTCAAACTCATGACCTTCCAGTCCATTGCTCATGCCCAAGCAATACACCTCCACTGGATCCCTGTTGCACTGCTAGTTCTGATAATATATCGATCACACTGGTCTACCTGGAACAGGGCTTAGTTAAATTAGAGAGCGGGATGAGAGAGGAAAGAGCCTACAGTCACCTGGACCAAGTGGGACCCAAGGACAACTGCAATGGACAAACCAGTGCCCTTCTCTGCTCATGCACTTCGCTAGAGAGCTGACTAATCACATTGCCCAAATGGGTAGGAGGGAGAGTGGGGCTACCTCACCTTTCAGTTTGTTGTGCTCCGAGTCCGCAGGGAAGAGGCAGTCAGGGAAGAGCTTGGGGAAGGTCAGTCCGGCGTACTTGGGCCGATTCTCCACATAATTGCGCACCGTGGGCTGCAGCTTCTTCATGAACTCCGGCGAGGGCGTGCCCAGCTGCTCGATCACCTTGTTCCACTGGTCGATGTCTGGGGGAAGGCACGGTCGAGGAAAAAAAAGAATCTGCCACGCGACAGGATGTAACGAGGGGCATACCAGGGTCAGCCTTGGTGGCAGGGGGTACAAAGAGTGAGGTGGCGTCATGTTGAGTAGCCAGATTCACACTAGGTTTTGTAGCTCTGTGCAAAAGCCAACTACCCCACACTGTCTGCATATAAATTTGAATTAACGTTTTGAATCTGAGTGACAGGTGGCACTGCAGGTCACATCCACTTATCAAAAGAGCCACTTGATCAAACGTCTGTGAGAGTAGACTGCTTCACTGGTGAAATGAGCAACTAACTTTAATAACTGTTCATGAAACATTCATGTCTATTAACATGAACCTAAATGCAGGAGATTGAGGTAAAGGATATATTGTATAATCCTGTGCTCTACCTTAGGGCTATAATAGCAATGATACATTATTTATGGAAAGATCCATAAGCACAGCCATGCTCTGACTAAAGTTCAGAGGTGACCATCAACTGTAACAGCTGGTATGGATTAGAGTATACACAAACAAAGCAGACCAATCAATTCAGTATGCAGAATTTTGCTGATGATACCGAGCCTTATGTGTTTTATGCGGGCCAGTGATCAAACCTGCCCACTGTCATATTTTGAATAAGTCATTTGGGATTTATCTGCATTTTGGTTGCAGATATATTGCCAAATTCCTAGCACTGCTAGTTGTTCCACTGCTCAACAGTGCTTGTTTGCATGTAAAGCATATAACTGCTCATCAGGGGCAAGTGCAAACCAAGGCTCTCTCAGATCCTGATATGCAGATATTCACAGCATGCTGTGAAGAATGATGGTATTTGGGGAACCCTCAAAGTATCCCCCCTTGGCATTTACAGCAGCGTTTGCATTGTTTTCAAGAGAATTTAATTTATTGATGTTTTCCTGGGTTCTACTTCCATATTGCAACACAAGGTATTCCCTTGGATCCAAGCCCATTACACTTTATTATTCATGTCAATGCACTTAAGAGAATGCAAATATGACAGGGGCTGCATAATGGCAGGTTAATGCCTGACTTTTAACAAGCTGTTTTTCCTTTGATGTCCATTTACCAGCCCATGTTAAGAACATGCACAATTGGATGAAGTCAATTGTAAATCACATTATTTATGCTAACAGCAGAGGAGGAGAAAATTCAGTCATGGTTAACTATTTGAACCCTGATTTGAAGCATGTCTCAAACATGACTGAATATTCTATTTGTCTTTACTACATGAGCCACCCAGAAGCAATTCAGCAATGATTAATTTTAAAAATTTCCCCTATTATGGTTGATGTTTTTTTTAATTGTTATTGCAGTGAACCAAATATGGCCAACTAGGCTTTTTATCAGGATTTTAATATCAAAGGGATTTGTAATCTACAAAGTTCCAGAATCCAAAATGTGATTATATTTCATATGAAGAATGGACTGTGTAGCTAGCATTGAGGCATATTTGATGAATCATATATTTAAAAATACACAAATTAATAAAGATATCCGAAATATGTAATAATTTAAAACCTCTCTTGCAAATAGCAGAAAGACTGTCACTATGGTAATGATCAGAAGTGAACAAGGCTAATAGAAGAATCAAAATATTTCCACAGACAATGTTGAGTCACCTCTTTCAAATTTAATCAGCCCTGTCACAGATTCATTTAGTTTATCAGCCTGAATTTCAGCTTCATAGAGCTGCCTGATGAAAATTTTATCACGTCAAACACTGCCCTAATAACCACTGTGCAATGTATATCCAAGGGTTACGAATGACGGGAAAACAAATGGATAATGACCAGCCTGCAGACAGTTTACTGTCAACAACCAGAGTCCAACAAGCTGCTTTATAAAAACCTGTGTCACAGAATATGGTACAGCCGACTCGTACTTTAAAAAGGATTACTTCACTTCATAGAGAATCATTTATAACATACAGTGCAGCAGGGAACCGGCTGAAATGTCAAAGGTATTGCAATATAGAGGCACAGCGCTGAAATGCTATCTCTGTGGGCCAGACCTGTACAGACAGCTAAGCCTCAAATATTTCCTACAATCATTCTTTGCTATTCAAAACTCTCTGAATTCTCACTTAAAATATCACCTGGACCAGGTGATATAGATAAGCAATTAAAATGTATTTTTCTTTATCAAAAAACTGACACAGGGGTAACAATACAACTGAGAGTTTCATTTATCTAGTATGCAATGTTAAAACATCTGAAATTCCTTGTCTCTCATGTCACTGTAATTTCAGACCATAATCCAATCGAGCCTGGGTAGGCTAATTTATCTCTTCAAATAGACCCCCTTCAAGAAAAACCTTTAAAATACTGCTTTTGTTAGTAGAATCCAAGCCCCACGTTTTCCATTACAGTTAATCAAGTGCTCGATCATTACTGGATTCACACCATGGAATTCGATGCCCATACAGGCAGGAGGGATTTTCTCGGCTACCAAACCTGCCAGATTAATAGACTTAAAACTGGCCCTTAAACTGGCTCACACGGGATACAGGAACGTGACAAGGGTTTCATGAGCAATTTACATCCTTAGAAATTGCAGCACTTCGCCACACTGGGTCTGAAATATCAAACAGCCAGACTGCATCATGCTAGCGGTTTGTCACAGGCTTGCATTCTCTGCTCTTGTGGACAGCATTTAATGCCTCACAGAAAGCAGCCCCTCCGGTCTTTGTGCAAGCCTGCCATGTAACTGACTGTCATTGGCTCCCACAACTCCATAGCAACAGAGAGTAAATAGAAGATCAGCGGGGATATGAGAGAGGTGATGTGGGTACTCCGGGATTCGGGCTGTGCTTTTTCTCCTGCCCCAAGTATTCCTGCGAGGGTAACGCCAGTTCAAATGGAAGCCAAGGCAGACAGGCTCTCATTACCTCATCCTCCTGGCACAGACATTTCCTTCTTTGTCTTTGTCACACATTGAAGGGCTCTTTATGGCATAGGGGGAAAGCACAGGAAACCATCAATGGACTTGGATTTCTGAGTATGGCCTCGTTACAGTAATTCACAACAGTCAACACCACTATAATTCAATTACTTGGTAAGCTGAGGGAAATGTTTTGCTTTTTTTATCATGGACCATTTTGAGACAGATTTATCAGTTTTTCTGGTGCAGATCAGAAAATTTGATTCCAGGACACATTATGGAAATGTAACATGTGTGATTAAGTTACATCATCTGCTCCTAATAAAACAATGAATGTTTAAAGCATGTATGTTGTTTTTGGTTTTGGTCAGTGAGCGATGTTGAATGACATCATAAAGATATTAGACGCACTGAGCATTGCGTCACTGGCAGAGTCTCAACAGGAAGGATACGATCGCTGCCTGGAAACAGCACAGTCCCTCTAATCACCTCTCCAAAGATGCAGCCCACAGACCACATGTCCACTGCAACCACAGTCACATGGCATGAGGATACGCACACAAACACACACACACACACACACGCTCAAGCACAGACAATCCACTGTTTCCCTTCAATTTACCAGGATAAGGCTACCAAAAGCTAAATACTGCATATATCTACGCAGCATCTAAACACATTTTACACACAGTTGTCATTTTCCCTTCTCTTTCAATGAAAATGTGCATAAAATATGCCCCCTTTTAACAATTAAGATGAAGACAGACCTTCCCTGACTTTTTCCACACAATTTTGACTGACAGAACAAAATTTCTCCTCACCTCATGTTTCAGAGGATAGTAAAGACATTCTCTCTCTGCAATTTCAATTCAGCTGACAGTCCCCTTGAGGGACAATAATTCTTTCATCAAGTGCTATTCCAAATTCCTGTGCCTAAAACCTCCATCTTGTGCTCTCAGGCCAGAGAGATTCAAGTCCCTGTTTAAGCTCCCTCTCTGTCTGTGGAGGGCCAGCAATGACTAATTCAGACTACCAAGACACTATTTCATTTCAACCCATAGATAAGGATGTGCTTCTAAAATAACTCTTAAGATTCCACACTTGCACATTGAAGTATTTCACCCTTCTCACAACATCTGAGGTTTAACACATTGCAGTATGTTAGAATTTTCCCTATAAAATAACTTAGGGTAATGTTTTTGGCAATGTTAATAAAGGATAGAGGTGTCTACAGGGGCACTTAGTATCAATATCATGGATAGAATGGTAAGCTGCATGTTGCAAATACAAATGCCATTTAGTACTATATACAGAATATTCAATGGAATATTTACATTTTTCATGTTACAAAGTATGTAAAAGGTACACCTTAACAAGCCATTTGCATTACATATTATGACAGTACAAATAAGCTTTCACTCATGTGGAACAATACACTTGCAGATATGCAGCAAATTAAAACAGTGAATGGCAGCCAAAGAACTGGAGGAATTCAATTTTGTTTGCAGAATTCACTGTGGTTTGAACGCAGCATGTGCCATAATTACAAATGTATAATTATAACTTCTATTCTTCATAAATGTTATTATTTTGAATTATAATATTTAATGTAGGAATGAGTTTTCAGGCAGGGATTTCAGAATGCACCCTAGTCGAATTACAGCAGCTCATAAATAACCTCGAAAAAAGTATTTCATGAGAAGAGATTTGAGCAGTCAACCAAAACTATACTCTGCATCCCATGGGATCTGGGTTACCTAGACTACAGAGGCGATTTGTTTTCAAAGATAATATGGGATACCTGCCATCATACTTTTCCTTTCAAAATGACTACACCAGATGGGACTTTTAAGAGGTTTAAGTGTGCCATCATTAAATCACTCCCAGCAATAATCACCATCCAAATGCCTGTAAATGTGAGATAAACTTATCCAAACACCATTCTAGCCTATGGGATTTTACCCTGACATCTTGATAGGGTTTTAGTTTCTCATTAGAACGATGACACAATAACCTCCATGCCCTCTAGAGTTCAGACAATCATAGACCACATGAGGCAGAACAAATAGATGCAGCACAACAGCACATAGATAAAAATAAAATACTTGAATGACATTTTTTGCTTTATTTTGTGAAAGCTATGTAACAGCTTTTGCCTCCGCATTTACAACAGGGGGTGCAGTTTCTTCCACAGAGTGTGAAGAGAAACAGCAGGCTCTGAAAACATTTCACTTCAGAAAATCGTAAATATTCCTTCTAGATTGCCACAGTGAGCTATAAAAGTTTAACTGTTATCAGGGCTGTTCATAACTTGTTTCTACATTTATATTTGGATTCCCCGTTCAGACATATTTAGGCGTCCTTAATTTGATGGTATTTAAAAGAATATGTGAGAAAAGTGCTCTAATATCATTGTCCCCTGCTTTGGAGAGCAAACATACCAGGTTTATCCACCAATGGCACACATCACGGCTGAACCTGAAGACATAGTGTGGATGTGCTAAGGCAGTCTAGCCCCACGGACTCTAAGAGCTGACAGATATGGACAGTATGGCAGCAGCAGAGTGTTATTAAGCAAAGTAGAAAGGCGCCGAGCCAAGTGCAGAAGCTTTCAGAGTCACTGCGGCTATTACATGCACCTAGCAGACGAACGCACTGTGTGAATAATTGAATTAGCAAACAAAAGGTTTAAAGATGCATGATTTCACAAAAGCTCCATAAATATGGAGAGAAATGGTGGTGCCACCCTATACCAATGAATGCAATCCACTCAACTCAAACACGTCATATGACATATGGAAGTCCTGCCCTGTCATGTACCAAAGGATACCTCTCTTTGAAAGCTCATTGGTTCTTTTCAAGCAGTCTAAAACAGGACCATTGTTATTATTATTATTATTCAGATATTTTTTCAATGACTGATGTATCTGGGCAGTCTAATTCAAAATACACTCAGGCCTGAATTCAATCCTAATTTTTACTTCACTATGAGGAATAAATGTAAGTTTTTCATATTTCAATGTAACCTAATTTTATTTAGTTTTGGTGAGCATGCAATATTGTGTTTTTGAAAACAAAAGCTAACACTTGCTTTTAATTTTGAGTCCAATTTAAGTACGAATGGCTTCTTGACCCTAGAATGCTGCTCTGTCCCCTCAATGTGAAAGAGAGGGCCAAACTAAGTGTGTTTGATTGAAACCCCTCAGGATTAGACCCGATCAAACAAACTTAGTTTCTTTAAGGGTACAAACTCAAAATTTTCCTTGTTCTTTTTCTGATTTAGAGTAGAAAGAACATATTCTAAGGACCATGTTTGTAATGTAAAGTTTGTTTTCATTGAATTACGAATGCCCTTAAACAGACTGGATTTGATTGAATCTAGCTTTCTCATTTTCTGGAGCCCTGAATAAGGCAAAGCCTGATTTCTGTATGCAAGGCGTGAGCTCTCCCCTATGTTGACTAGTCAGGGGGGTGACTCTACTAAAAGGTTCTCACATTCCGCAAGGTTAGACACACAGAGAGGTTGAACACACTGCTCCAGAGATTTACTGCTCTCTTTCAATATAAAAAGAAGTAACTAGTCTAAACACTATTACATGATCTACTGCTCTGTTTTAGTTAAAATGTGATATTTATTTTTCTGTATACATTACTTCATCCTATTTTAGCACAGTGCATTTAATGCTATACATGTTTGAGCTATAGCTATCCAATATTTTAGTTGATAACGACACATATTTTTGGTGCATATATTGGTTAAAAGCAGGGCCTCACAAAAAGCAGTATGATAAGAATTCATAGAAAAATAAACATAAATTACTGTGAAAATTCAAATTATCCATGTTTAAAAACTATTCTAAATCATTTAACTTGAAGGTTATCATATGTGGTATACATAACATATATTTGTCAGCTGTACCAAGCAAGCATTAATGTGCAGAATGCTTATAGATTATAATGTATAGCAACATTCAAATAAACCTTCATAGTGCATCGTACTCCTTAGAGCAGCACACCTGCTGAATCACAAAGCCTTCGCTGTATGAGAACAAAATAAAATACTGCAAATGGCTGTGTCCAGCTGTCCTCTAAGTTTAAGTTGTTTTGGGGGCAGAGCTGAGACCAAGTACTTTTCCTGCTTCCTGTTCAAACCAATTTTTATACTTCAGGCTGAAGGACAAATGGGAAAGCAATACAATGTAAATTCATTCATGCATTCTTTAAATCGTTTGGTTTTTTCCTCAATCAGGTTTCAGAGCATGGAAAATCGTTTGTTTATGATTGTGTCATTTTATTGGGTTTACATTGTGTAGCTGACCCCAGGGAAGCCTTTTAATTAAACCACCATCATTTAAACAAGGATACAGTCCCTTCCTGGGAACAGGATTTTGTGGCGGACCATTTCTCCCATAATGCATCCAACTGACCATATATCCACTGTAGGGCACAGAAGAGAAGAGGTTGCAGGGGGAAAATTAGAGGTTAGCATAAAGGAAACATTGACTGACAGAGAAGCGACAGTGATTTTAATGCAGTGGTTATTCTGACAGAGAAAATATTAGTGAAAAGAGCAAAATGCACAAGTACTACTTTTCTAATTAGATGCTTCTAATTTCTAGTGTCTTGAGGGTTATTGCTGGTAACAGAAAATCCATACCCTATTTGACCCTTAAGACTCATGTCTATTACATTAATGTGAATCATATGGTCACACTGCCTCGCCAAGGTTACTGTTCAGCTCCAATAAGAACACAAACCTATAAATCTCAGGCATTAACTTAGAACCCTGAGAAAAAAATCCATGTTTATTCAAACATTTACTGTACAACATACTGTGGTAAGAAATTCAAAGTCCTTGCATTCAGTAAAATAATGCAATTTTACAACCAAAGGGAAATCTGAAAAACAATAAAGATATGAATTAATTTGAGAATAACAAATATTTCAGTCATGAGGTAAATGCAAAAAAAAATGTAATGTGAATTTGTGCCATTTGTACGGTTTTTCAAAATATGGAATAAACAGAAGTGTAATACTACTGCATTGCAGTAGGATTGGGAATAAACAGAGGTGTAAAATTTGAGTTGGATTTAATCCTTCTACATCGCAGAATTTTCCACAGCTTTCAAATACAGCGCAATTTAATCAGGTTGGTTACAGACGTTATATTTTTTGTTCGATAGTGCTGCATGTTTGATTCAGGCATTAGTTTAAAAAAGCTGTGCAGGTAAGGAGAAAAACACACTGTTGTCGGGCAAATGAGCAGAACTGAACCATGCTTTGTTCATTGATCTAAACGAAAACAGCCTTACCGTTCTCCTTGTAGCCCATACCAAGGATAACCTCTGGGGCCCTGTAGTACCGCGTCACCACATACGGGGTCATCATGAAGCTTGTGCCTGCGGTCCTGGCCAGGCCAAAATCCAGAATTTTGAGGGTACAATCAGACTTGACCACTATATTGCTCGGTTTCAGGTCCTTTGGGAGAAATACAGGAAGGCCCCAAGAGGGCTCTCATTGAGACATTTGACAGCTGACACAACACATCATGAGCCAGCTGGCTACAGCTATGCAGTTACGGTAGGTATGCACCATGCAGTTACGAGGTGACAAGTCAAGACTGTCGAAAGTAAGGCAATGTTGGTGACAAGTTTTACAAGGTATTTTTTTACCTGGCAATGGCTACAGTAATCCATGTACACTATGCTGACATCACTCACAATTTTATGTAACTTGATCAAAAGCACACATTGTGTCTTGCTTTTTCCTACTCACTTCGCATTTAACACCCACAATACATGCGTGGGACTGCAGGGTGCTTTCATGCATGCCACTCACTCCATTGGCAGTGTTCATATTCAGTCTATTCATGGAATAATCACAGAAGTTATACTGTTTTTTATACTGCCTGTGCTCACAAACATTTCCAACAAGCACCAAAAAGATTTCCCAAATAATGTTATAACCACTACCATCAAAAGCTAAGCCCTGGATTGTGTCTACAAAACCAGACATGGGGAAATGGAAATGGATAATGGAGAGTTTTATCTATAACTTGTCAATCTGAGTCCAGTCAAATGAAATAAACTCAGTTAGTTTCAAAAGCACAGTGCAACATGGACACACAGCTACAGATGTACTAAAATAACAAAATATGTTACAAAATATATACAAATGTGAAGGCTGAAAATGGGTGATTTGTTCGTTTAAGGGTTCTTACATTGTGGAGACCTTCCATTGCAGTGAAAGCCACCTAAACTGATCACAATTTATGACACTAGTATAAACCACTGCCAAATGTTTTACCTATATTACTTGACCTACTGTTGTAACTTATTGTTGAGAACCAAGCGCTCCCAGGACAGACTGAGAGTCTTACTCTGTGAATGATGCCAGCGGAGTGCAGGTGTTTGATGCCGCACAGCATCTGGTAGAGCAGGTAAGACATTCGCTCATGGTCCAGCTCCATCTGAATCACCTGGCAAAGGTTGGCATCCATCAACTCCATGACCAGGTACCTGGGAGAACGATGTAGAGCATAGAGCACTGACATTTACATACACATCCACGGCAGAGCAAACAGCCTGAGTTCCTATCTGTGCAGAAAATAGCACCACCGTACAACAGTTAAGGCTGTGGGAAACTGCGCCACCTAGAGTACAGATGGGCAAGCAGAGATAAGGTTTCTGCAGATCATTGATGTTTGCATCTCATAGTGATTAAGGCTGGGAAAAAATGTGAATATTTTTAAGAAATTCAGTCATTCAACTAAGGCCTACTATAAGAGGACCCAATGATGTCTTGATGGAAGAGCAAGCCAAACATCTTCCAAGTTCAGTGAATTGCAGGGCAACTTGAACTATTCTCTGGAACATACCTTAGAAACATAATTTCTTTGTACAAATGACATGTATGATTTAAAATTACATGAATAAGCACATCTGTGCAAACTTGGTACATTCATAAAGTGAGTTTTGTGGCATTTAAATGAAATTTTATACATAAGCTAAATGAGAATGGTGAGAAACATAATGTTTTCCAGTGAAAGTGCTCTTTGTCTCTTCTGCAAATGGAGGATTTTTTTGTTTGCTGTGATTCCTTAGTATTCCTTTATTATAATTATTATTCTTTCTGTTGTGGTGACCGTGATAACAGTGCAAATCTTACAGCAAATGCAGGCACAGAAAAAAATTACCCACAACAGGTTTGCACATAACCTAACAGCATACCAATAATATTTTGTTATGAGTAGTATAGTTGTCATATGATTTAAGATTCACAGCAATACAATAGTGCTAAGTTTATCTCTATGATTTATAGTTGTATTATTGTTTGTGCTTTAAGGGTAAGTGTCCTCTTAAATAACAACTGAGACAGATTAGCCTTTAGCCATCTTTAAAATTTTATAAACTATGTTTTTACTGTTTGTACTGATTTACAATTGCACACAAAATGGTCAGAAATGTGTTTAATGGCGGAAGTTCATGGACCTCAGAGCTTTGAAAATGTATAATTAATATGCTTAAGATGCTCATTGGTGAACTTATATTTTCAGATTGATTTCTGGCTCTGATTTATATAGAACTTAATTAGTGAAAAGAACAAAAATAAAAGCAGCTGGTTTAAATAGTTGGACTGGTCACCCTGGAAATAAGCATTTGTAAATATGAATTCTCCCAAGCTACAGATGCTGTGAAATTTACCAAACAAGATGAAAGCAAGTAAAAATGTGGGCACCAATACTCCTACAGAATAGATAAGCACGCCTAGAATGCTTTCTGGGACACTCACATATAGGCAAGCCTAGTGTTCTATCTGGGACACCCTGATATTGTACCATGGTTTTAAGCTAATCAGCCCCCTTCCTCCTGTATCTTTCTTTATTGTCATCTTGGCAAAAATCAGAGAACAGATTCAAGACATTTATTAGAATCTTTTTTTCATAATTATTCTGTTTGTCTAGATAATTTTGCAGAATTGGGTCATGATTGCTTTGTAGTTCGTATTAAATTATTGAATTATCTATTCTTGGTCCATATGCTCCAAAATAATTTTTAGGTTGTATAATACTGATGGCCTCTTAATGACAGCTCTTCATGAAATGTTTTAAAAAAGCATATTAAATATGTGTTCCTAGCTTCTATCACATATTCACATTTATGCACATATTCTGTTTGACTTTCAGGGAACAGCAGCACTGTGACGCAGGCTACCCTTTGTCAAGTGAGCCGCACAGCATGATCTAACATCAGTCATTTCATTTAGACCCACTAGTTCAATCAAATAATCAAGTCAGCATGAAGCCACAGGCCTGGACAGCACTTACGGTTAGTAAAAACATATACTATACCAAATACAAATATAAATACTGTAATACACAAATAGATAACAGATAATGTACATGCAGACCTCACAGACTCATTAAAGTAACATGAGCTAGTTTTGTATGATGTATGAACAGACATATATTGCCACTATTTTCATTTAGTGTTATACTCACACATCCTGGAATTCCTCTAAAGATTTCTGTGGCGTAAAAACATTTAATAAGCTGATTATCTGAAACGAAGAAAAGAGAAAATGAGGGTAAGGATTCAAGCTTAAACATATGTAAAATAATAAAGATTTAAACATTTTTAAGGTATCCCTGGAACCAAAAGGTAAAATTCTTATATTTGCTTTATAACTGAAGATTTTGGGGTCCATTTGCTAATACCAAAGATAACATGGATTTGTTTGCGCACACTGACAGCATTTGCAAACCCTATCAGCTCAGTCTTTGCAGGTGATCAACCATTATGTAAATAACTCCAGTTGCAAACAGCCATATCTAAATGGGGGATTTTGAACGTTTGGGGATCATGACAATTGAATGTCCGTTAAAACACGCTTTTCATTTGTACTAACTGCACACACAACTACCTTTTCTAAAATTGCTTTTGGGTTTAGTAAATCACATTTCATGTTCTAAAGTAATAAGCTAATATATTTACCTGACAACCTCACAAAATTTTGTGAACTAATGTAGGGACATCCAATTTTGCACATTCATTCAAGCAAACCGACAGAATTCTGAAATCAATGCATGTTTCATGGATTGTGAAGTTTTACATGTGGTTTTACACACACAACCTTTCAGTAAATCAACCCCTTAAAGTACTTTAAATATGATAAAACGCTCATGATGCTTTCCTAGGTTTTGCTATCGGACAGTTGCTCCTAAATTTCCTAATCATCAGCAATGCCTAAATATCTGTCTACCCAACAGTACTGGCCCAAACCTGTCTCACTGCACAGCTATACTGCATGCATGTTGGATGCTCGGTAGCTTGATTGCTGGGTACAGAACAAAGTCGTGAAAGTTGAAGCCAACATTACTCCCAACTAGAATTAATAGATCTATTTTCGTAAATTATCTTTGCAATGTTTTTGTTTGGAATTTCAACATTTTGAATGCAGCAAGTATAGTCATCATTTGTGCATTGGCTTCTATATTATTTTTAACAAACAGAGCTACTTCAAATGAAACAAAATGATTGCAGCGGTATTGTAAAAATTACAATGGTTTATTCTATTGTTCCCTAACAATTCATATAATTAAACTGAAGTAAAACCTCTAAAGCAAAACATATTTATCACAGTTTGGTTATGAAATCTTACAATAAGTACATTGATGAAAATTTTCTTCAGTTTCCATTCCAGCTGTCTTCCTTCATGTCTGAGGAATAATAAATTCCTCTGAAAGCAATTGTGATGATGTAGTTGAAAGCAACTAACACAATAAACATACATAGGGCAACTGTGGCTACCACAACACAGTATTAACTATTTATACACGGGCCAGTTTCCACGATCAAAAGACTGTGATTGAAATGGCTACTTTTACAATGTGAAAAAGAGGCTAAATCCACATACAGATAACTGCATCTAACCAAGTGGAGTAGTTATAAAATTCATGAAGCATTTTATTGAATTTGTAGGGTGCATATGGAGAGACTCAAGGCTGTATTACATGAGGAAATACTAGGAAATAAAGGAGAGAAAAGTATGGTTTCAGGTACACAACGATTATGAAAAAAGACAGATTACATGGCATTATAATGGAATGCACAGTGAGCAGCATGTGTAGCAAAGACGATGATACAGTAAGATATGATACGCCAATACATTAAAACACTGACTGACTGAACATTGGTGATTTGGATGTGAGTCTTGAGCTGTCTTTTGAAAACGGACAGTGATTCAGCATATCTAATGTATGGAAGGAGAGAAGCTAGAAACCTCCATGCTCAGTCACCCATGGGGTAGTAGAGTTAAGTCACCTTGTGCTTCCTTTCAATATGCTGTCTGCTGTACAACTATAAATGCTACAGTATTAAAATTAAAAAATACCCCTGAAGAAGTCACATTATTTATCATTGCTCCTATTGTTTCATTTAATAGTAAAATAGCTATATCTATGTTTAATAACAAACAGTTTCATTATTATTATTATTATTATATTGTTCAATATGTATGCAGTGAAATATTCAAAAGATAAAGCCACAAAAGACTGTCTTCCGCCCCAGTAACAGATGAAAAGCGCTCATGTTCTCTGAAATAATACAAATTGCCCACACAATCTCCTCACTGGGCCTGCTAACAGGCAGAATGGAGGCTGAGATACATTTGGCGGTGTATAGCGGGGTTTCTTTTCCTTGACTCTACAGCAACTCATAATCACCCACACCACACCACAAATGCTGAGGTAAAACAAAACAAAAAAATAATCACTCAGCAGGCACGCTGCTGGATAGCTACATAACAACAGGCACAGACGCAATAACATGATCCCCTCTCTGCAAGTGGTAGAGTGGGGTGGGATGGGGATCGGAGGTGGGGGGGCTCTGGCTCTGGGTTGGGAATGACCCTGCTCAAGGACACTGCTGATGGGAGAGAGCGAAAGATAGAGGGACAGAGAGAGAGAGAGAGAGAGAGAGAGAGGAGGGAGAGGAGGGACATAGTGAGAGAGAGAGAGAGAGAGAGAGAGAGACAGACAGACAGACAGAGAGGGGAAGGGAGAGAGAGACAGAGAGAGTGAGAAGAAAGAAAGAGAGAGGTGGGAGGGGAGAGATTCTGCAGCTGGGGTACCTAGGGGCTATCGCAGAGCGTAAAGTCAGTTCCATGGAAAATCCAGTACTATCACCTCACCGTGGTCTCACAGTGTTTCAGTCCCCTACATTTACATGTCCTAGGGCCAGGAAATGAGGGAGGTGCATATCTGCTACACTGGCATGATAATCACCTCAGATTTTCAATTAACTTCACCGTCTAGCCTGATGTAAAATAGACAAGGAAACACTGAGGTAAGATTTGTAAAGTAAGCCTTTGACGAGAAGCACTTGTTGCTACATATTAAGACACTATCAGGGGAAGCAACCTTTTTACCCTCATAGGTAAGAATACACTGGAGTTAAAGTGCTCATCAATTAAAAAAATTAGGAGTATCCCAAATATTTTAGTCTACAGTGATCATGTGATGCTCAACAAGGAAGGCAGAGAAATGGTAAGGAAAGAAAGATCCTCCTGAACAAAGACAGGAGACCATAATCCTTCTAGGCATTTTATAAATGTATCTGCCTGTAATCAGGGGATATTGTGAGCTATAATTTTCTACATTACATCATAGCATTTATAGTGCATTTTACCTTTTATGTCCTTTTTTTAGTATTCAGGATATTTTAACCATACTAAACACACCAACCAGATTATCTTCTCAAGGATGACCAACTTGATTAAGGCTTTATGGTGTATAGAATGCTCTCAGGTTGTATCTTAACACAGAGGCCTTTGATAAACAAATTCACACACTAATGCACTTGTTCATAGGCCTGCAGCTGACTCACATTTTTGTGATTGACACATTTCATGAGCACCAGCTCCCTGTAGGCCCTCTTGGCATGGGTCTGGTTCTGAAAGGGTCTGCTGAGCTTCTTGATGGCCACATTTCTGTCGAGGACAGCATCATACCCAGCACTGTGGAGACAGCAAACAAAACACACAATCAGAAAGTGAAAACAGCCATGATAATTGCAAGCAATGCAAAACGCCTCACAGCATAAAATATGGAATACAGGCTGGCTGAGTGGCAATATGTGTTTGGGTTGACAAAACCAAAAGCCGAACTGCTAGTTCTTATACAGTGTGAAAACAGGTGAAACCTGCCTTAATGGAAATAGTTTTGTAAAAAGATAGTTAAAGAAGTAGTTGAAAAGTATAAAAGGCATTTTATTTTATTTGCTGGGTTCATTTAAAGAAACTTTATTTAAAATACATTACATAGTATGGTTTCAGTTATACAGAGAGAATAGTATGGTTTTAGTTATATGCAGAATGTGGAAAAAACAGAGTTTAGGACAAAGATTCCAGGCTTAGGACAAATGCAATCTTGTGGTTTTGACCAGGGGTGATTATAGCAAAGAAATTTGACAAAGACACTGATGTATGACAAAATTTAGCCAAAAAATGTTTTGACAAAAGGCATATCATATATTTTGGCGAGGCATCTACACAAGAATAGTATGAATGTACAATTTTATTTTTAAATCTGGAGGCAAAGTAGAGAGTCGAAGAGAGTCGAAGCAATTGTGAAATAATTACCAGAATACTATCTTAACCATTCAGTCTGTCAATTGTTTTGCTGAGTGCAAGGGCCAGGTATTAATTCATTAATACAGCAAAGGTTGTCCATTTTATAATAAGGCAATACTAACATAAGTTACAGTTCTAATCAATTAATGATTCAAATTCTTTAAAACACTTTATTTTTTTACATTTCTTCATAGACTGCACATAAAGAGTACACTGTTTGTTCCAATACAATTCTGATGGTGCAATACTCTAAAACTAAGCAGTGGACTTGTGCAGTTCTGTGCAGTTTTTTTTTTTTTTTACAATTTTATTCATTGTGCCCTTGACATAACAATAAATAAACCGCGACATGACTTAAGACCAAGTTATGTTGCTCTTTGCCTAACCGAATTCAACTGTATAATATTAAGACCAATAATGCCATTAATGCCTGACCACACCTTATCTTAAGACCAACCTACCCAGATGGGCAGATTCATTGGCTTAAACAACATGGACGATGGATCAGGAAATGAAACTGTCTCACTCTGAAACTAGCAAAGACACCTGCATTTGGGTTACCGCCACTTAACACCAAGTGTAAGACAGAGTCTATAAGATCATATTTCAAAATGGCAGATCGAAGGTTGAGGCACAAGTTCTACTTCGCTCAATGACAGCATGGATTTTCAAACATTGTGCATTTTTCACAGTCTTAAGCTTGTCTTGCCACTTTTCTTTAACTGTCTATTACTCTGATTGAATTTGCATTTCTCAGTACCATTTAGGTTAATCATTGAGGGGTCCACTCTATCAATGTGTCAGAGGGATCACAATGAAAAAGTGCCATATAATTAACCTGTTCGCCTGTTTTCTTGGATCCGTAACGTGACACATTGCACATCTTGGCGAACCTCAAAGCTGACCTTGACTCTCATGGATAACAATTAAAACGCAGTGACACAGCGTGTTGCACCCACATGAATGGCGTGAGGCACAACTTCCAGAAAAAAGTCACAGTAATCTACTGCCATTGGATTATTACTGTAAAATATGAGATCAGGTAATATGCAAAAATACAGCCAGCCATGACTTACTGAAAATGTCAGCCCATGTTAAGCAAAAAAAAAAATCCAGGACCTAATTGACTTTTGCAGCCCAAAGACATCTAAATCCATTTACATAAATATTGTTTTAGGCTGCGCATATGTAATACATTTATAAATAAGGAAATATTTAATAAATTAAACATCAATGAACAGCCATATATAATTGATCATACTTCAACAGAATGCATGAAAAGTTATTTAATATCATACTGTGAGCAAAATGGACAATCATACATTACAGTAAAGAGTAACAGCAGGGAACAGATCACTACATTTCAAACCAAAGAGGAATGGTAACACTTTTTCCACACTTTTCACCTCATTGTGCCATGTTCCGCACAGGCTCACTTTGTTGAAATACCCAAATATCACAACTGACTCAAAAATTCCCCATATGATATGTGTCCTGTTTAAAATGTATCTCATTATGCAAGGATTGGAGCTGCCCCACAATTTCCAATAAACTCATATCCACTGACTGGATGGAAATGTAACATATTTGGGCTAGGGAAGGGTGTACTTCAGTTAATTTTTGATAATGTAACCTATAGTAAAATCAATAAAAATTGTCAAAAGACTCCAAACACCCAGCATTTGACATGTCTCATTTATAATTTCATTCTGATTCAAGAGCTCAGGCTGTTTCACAGTTTTCATCTGAAACATTGATCCAAACTGCAGTTACAACAGACGAAAATAAATGGCCGCTTTCCTTCAAATAAAGTAAGATTGAAACAGTGATTTCACCATCACGTTTTTGCTGCAACCCAGTACGTAAAAAGAAGCTATTCAGCAAGAGGGACCACCTGAGTATGTATTTATGTCCATTCTTACTCTGTACTGACTTTCACCTTTTATACCAGAACAAAGTTTAACATTTTGACATGTTTATTCTTTCCAAAGGCATTATCTCTCCATTTATTCATACATTGTGATTGGACAGGAGGAAGCGGGGGGGGGTTGAGAATGTGGCGATCTGACTCATTCGCTGTTATGCACTGTGCTGCGCAGGGATTGAATTAAAGATTTCTCTTTGGAAACATTTGTCAAGGACAAGGAGATCAAGACATTCCTTTTCTCCTCAGCCTCAGATAACATGTCCGCGCCTATTAGCACTGCGGTTACAGTGCAGCGAGCCGTCTGCTCCTCTCTGCAAAGCACAAGATTTGTCAGGATTATATAAAACCTTGGAATCACAAAACTCTTAAAGGTTTTTATCCAGATGCACAGAATTTAATTTGAAGGCCAGAGGAAAAAAAATGTCCAGAAGTATATTAATAACTATTTACCTACTGCACTGAGGGAAAATCTCTCATGTGAATATTTTCAGATATACAAAAATCCAGTCCACATCATACATTAAGCTTTACAAAGTTTATTTTTATCACAAACATTGGGCTGGAAAAATGTTACATATTTCACAGATACACTGACTCTTGGCTTTATTTGAGCTTTGAAATGAAGCAACAAAAATTCTGGGTTCTCTGAACTGGTATCCAACAGCAGCAATAGCTTTTGAGGCAGAGGCAGTGATGTGTCCCACAGCCCACAATCGATTCATGATTTCTGCTTGTGCTGTCTGTGGCCATCCTACTCATGGGGCACTGGGGCACCTCATAATTGGTTGAAGCATCACCCAAGGAGACAGGAATTCGGTAGGCAAGGTCCTCTCCATGTTCTCCCCCTAGATTGACTCTTAAGGGCAATTGAGTGCCTGTGGTGTGTCTGCAGCAGATTCAGAATCTGTTGTCCCATAGATCAATAGTTGCACAACTCAGCTGGTTTACTGATTGCAGAGTGAAAAAAAAACAGCAACCGGCTGCATACATTTAAAAACTTTAAAATGTTTTGTTGTTTTTCCCTTGTGAGCTCTACACAAACAAATAATTGGGTATTTTTTCATATTAATGTCTGTCTAACTGATCAAGCATATTACACAGGTACCTCATCAAGGTAACTTACAAATGTGTTTGTGCTGGTATCGGGCCATTTGTTTTTACACAAAGTAGAGGGAGTTAATATGTTTGCAAATCATCATCAGAACTGTTGTTAACTTCAGTGGATAACAACAAGCTTTTCTAAGAAGTCCATAAGTGTAAAAGAGGAGACTCTTTTCTATTGAAACTAGTGTACACACTAAATTTTAAGTGTATAAACTAGTGTTTCAACTATGTATGGAACCTTGTGCAGCAGACTTACCAGGGTATGTTAACGCTCTGCTAAAGTTGCTCCAATTACCCTTTATTTACAGTTATTGACAAGTTATCTAGAAGTTATGATATGACAGCATTCCCATGAATACCAAGCCTGGCCTTGCTAGACAAATAGCTAATTTGCTAAATCAAACACACTGCAAATCTCAGTGCGAAGTCACTGCAATATCCATTAATTCAAAAGTTGTATCCTCCTCTAATTGCATGTAGACCTGTCACTGGGTCCATGAAAGATTTTTTGCAGCTGATTTCATTATCTGATTTATGATAAGGGCAGTGCTATTAGTACAATGGGTGTAGTAGAGATTTTCCAAGGTCATGAGAGGTTATCGTAAAGATATTTGTCTATTTATTTTATTTTCTCACATTGCTGATTTTATTATCATGATGAGCCAACCTGCAATGCTTTGGCATTTTCAATTGCATTCTATTAATTATTTTTACATTGAAAATGATATTTTACTTGCACATACATTTTGAACACCCAGTTTCTGTGTTAATGTTGAATGCTGAAAGCTCTTCTGTCAATTCAGCAGGGTGCAGATAAGAAAAAAATTCTCCACTGAAACATGTGATGTCAACTGCTGTTTCATCTACAATTCACCAGTTAACTTCTAACAGACAGTCAGACAGTGTACAGTTCAATAAAAACTGACTTCAGTCTCTAAGGGCATACGCTATTGTATTTTAGAATGAAAAAACACATTCCAAAGGACATGTTTGTTTTTCTCCAGTAAAATATAACACACTCAAAGAAAATGATGTAATGATGTAAATCTGCTTTGATTTAATAGCATATGGCATTAAAATGACTTAGAGCATTTGACTGAATGTGGCTCTCGGCCTCTTAAATACAAAACAGAACCAAATCCTAACACAGTAATGAAAAATAAAACCTTGAATTGCACTAGCTCTGTTGTATGTGTTTCACTCAAATGAATGCAGGACAGACAAACGAAGACCTCCACCAAACGGAGGCTGTCTGGGACTCATTCAGATGAATGGGTAGGAGAGGCTATAATGGTTTCACTGTAACACCATGCACCTTTTCCCTCATCGCTTTACAAAAAGGCTTCCGGCATCCTTGGCGAATGTTGGTGCAGCAGAGTCACTGTTTTTGCAGTTGCGTTATTTTCTTCGCAAACCATTCTGAAAGTTTATGACCCCAACAGACAAGCTTGTCCAAGACGAGTCACTCAAATGCCATTCTGTCTGGTCCGTGAGGCCATTTGAGGTGCATCATAAAATGAAGGACAGGAACCATGGGAATAATGGGCAGAGTTAAATGAAACTTAAAGTTGAGAGTTATGATGTTGGAGATGACAACCCAGCTAACGCACATGCAGTGGATCTCTGATGAACCTCCATTAGTACTACCATTGGTTCACCAGTGGTTTGCGTAATTGACACTATAATGGTCCACTAGTGGACGGTCAAAGTAAGGCAGATGAAATGAGATTAAATTCAGTTGTTAACACCAACGATTTACTAAGAAAGGGTACACAGCATGGTATTATGTGAATGGTCCCGCTGCTAGTGGGATGTTGTAGAGCCAATTTGCAAAACACCAGCAGACTGACAGCTGTGCCAACAGCAGCCCGCTAGTGAGCCACTGCATGCTTGCTAGCTGGAAATAGATGAATTACGTCAGTAGGAACACAGTGTACAAAGTTCCCTCTAGCTGCAGTCATGGGTGCTTTTTAAGTCCCTAAATAGGTACTCCAGGACTGGCCTCAGGCCTTCCAGTCACTTAAGTCATACTTCTGTCCTCCAGTGTCATCTAGGGGACAGACAGACAAGTATTGTTTGCAACTGGAAAATAAATCTCAGACTAAGCCACAGTTACTCAAAATTGACGTAATTCTTTCCCAAAACGTCTTTATACTTAAAATATTCTCACACATCATATAACCGATAATAGCACAGCTACTTCGCTCAAAAAACAAAAGCATCTAGCTGTGGACAGGAAATGGAATTTGAAAAGGAAGCAGCTTGATTTACTGGAATCAAAAATCGTTCTTGACACATCCCACTGCCGCAATGCAATCCCTTGAGCTCGCCACAGAAAATCTGAGCTATGAGGGACAGAGATCATTCTGCCGAAATTGCGGATGAGGTCAACATAGAGAATGCCAATGGGGAATCTGCCCATGGGAATGGGGGGGGGTGATCTCAGCCACTAAAATACTGCAGGAATGGTTTGCAGCATTGTTTATTTGATTGCAGTTGCAAAAGGTGGGTTAAAAAAAGCCGGTAACCATTTTTCGAACAGTGACCTAAACAGTACACGATTTTGATTTGTTTTGTAAATGCAATGTATGACTGGTAAGAGAAAACCAATTTGGAGAATATGTATTAATCTTGGCTCCAGGATATAACAGCATGGTGAGGTCCTGTTTCCCTCACCTTTGAGGAAAATCATTTAATATATTTTTGGAGGTATCAAAATCCAGATTTCCTTCATCCATCAAGAAACTTTACTGTACGTTCCAATAGAAATTTCTATTTTAAAACATGGATGCTTCAGCAAGTACATCTTCTTCACAGTGTAATAGTGTTGCTTAATCCAGCTGTAATGAATTAAGATCTGCCAATGGAAATGTCATGAGGGATATAGATCAGGATGCTGTTAAATTGTGAAAGTAAACCCTATAAAATTAAACTACAAAGGAAAAACCTCAGTACATAGCCCCACTAGTATTTGTTAAGTAAAAACCCTGAAGATGTTGCAGAAGCACAGTCACTGCAATTCCAGAACTCCTAACCTGGTTTAGATAACTGGTTGTGAAAGGTGGTCTTCACATAAAGCATATCTGGACTATAGAAAGAGGCCACTATGAAATAAATAGAGTGCACATGATATCCATCCTAGTGTTCAGTATACTGAAGAATGTAAAAACTGCAATATATATTCTCAATGTATGTTTCTACGGCCAAAGTCTGAGAGTCATGCAAATGACGTCTTCCCATCCACTTCCAAATTGGTTCATGTGTAAGGTCAACTAGCTATGGGGCAGATTTAGAGCTGCAATATTACATCAATAATCAACATCATTAGTCATAATTTTAAAATTCTTCACTGAACGATCCCTTTGTGTGTCAGGGTGGGAAGCTGATAAGGGCATCTCTTATTAAAATAATTATTGCATCAATATTCACTTTAAACTTGAACATGAGTATGGAATAAGGTAATGAACAGCCATGTGTCCCTGTCCAATCACTCCTGCTGGGTCATTGCTGGGTTACTCCTGCTGGGTCACTGTACTCACCCGCAACAGTGATGACTCAGCCGAGCCCAAGGAAAAGCCATTTCTAATCCCACAGCACTTTATATTGCATTTTCCTAAATTTGATATTGGGCTACAAATGTAATAATGGACATTAAGAGTGTTTTGACAGACATCGTCATTGCGAACTAAAACATGCAGGAGAGGGAGACATGCAGTCTAACCACTGCGCTGTGCACAAAACCGGGAAATGAGCTACAGCACCACAGCTACAGTATGTGTGACCATGGAAACTGAGGAATAACCATAACAACAACATCCTACATCAGCCATTTGTCTTGAGTGCGATGACATCATCTGAAACAACTCAAACGAACACAGAGCTCTTATGCCTACAGCTAGGGTAAGCTGGAGGTCAAGAGTTAAGATGTACATTCTAACCACAAATATGTCAAAGTAGATTGCTTTGAGGCTACACTTTCCGAGCTTCTCAGGGTTATCGGCATCTGTATGACCGTTCCACACGTGATTACAAAGACAGCGAGGTGTCTGCCAGTTCATGGAAAGAAATATCAAAATACTGTTTCCACACTGGTGTGTGTCACTAAATGAACAATGCAGAGCTGCAAAACGTATACACACATTTGTGGAGATGTGGTTCGATTTTGGTCAAGTTCATCTTTGTTTTAAGCACAACCAGATTTTTTTTGTGTTGGCATGCAAAAGCAGCACTCAAATTTCATGTTATCTTTTTTATGACTGTATGACTGACTCTTGCTTTCAAGTCATAGCAGAAATAATAAAGCTGCTTGCTGCATCCATGGACCCTGTAATCTTCTTATCTATGCTGTTTATCGCAGGTCTTTATCAACATCCTGTTGTTGTCTTTCAGGCAAATATATCATCATTACATAATGGATTGCATAATAATGTTGATTTTTCTGGATATCATTCAGCATTAGCTACAGGCAAGCTTAACATTCTGTTGTTCTCTGCCTCAGGCCAGAAGAGTGCACCTTGGAATGGGTTACAGAGATGCTACTGCAGCAGCAAGAATTCAGAAGCACCATGTACACATAATCTAAAGGTCATTAATTAATGTAATGGATTCTCACAAACCAGCAGTTGATTGGTTTGCGGTTCTACTGTCACTTACATTGCTGGTCAGTGCAGTTTTTAAATACCGGACCATAAAATGCGTCACTGTCAGAAATTGCTATTCACCAGACATAAAAACACAGTTATCATGCACTACAAGGCTAAAAGGGTCAGCATATTTTTGGCCTCCCACCAATGTTTTGATGCCTTCAAAAAAAAAAAGACAAGCAGCACTGAGTACTGAGCGATGCTGCGTTTTGCTCAGAGGCTACAGGTTTGCTCTCTTGCCGCAGAACAGTCTGGCGTGGGGGAGCACGTGACCCCACAGCTGGAAATGAGACAGAAATTAGATCAGCTCTCTGCCTGTCTGACAGGACAGCATCCCTCGCTTTCCCAAACACGCTCCTTTCTTTTGTTAGCAGCCTCCTCTTATCCGGACGGTTTGCAAATTTACACAATTGCGTTGGAAAAAGGGGGTGGGTGGCAGGAAGGGAGGTTAATCCCAGTCATATTTCACTTCTGGACGTGACAGGCTTTTCAAAGGATCCCACAGAAGCACTCATTGCGGAGGACCGGGGGCTGACGAGGCGGCGGCAGTGACAGTGTGTCAAAAGAGATGTTCCGCCAATCTCTGTGCCATTTTGCAGGGAGGCCTATTGTTCCAGACTGTCTGACAAAGCTCTCCGAAGGTGAATGGATGTGGATTCTTTTCAGACAAATAAGTTTTAAAAATGTAACCACAATGCCTGCAAATTAGCCTCTCTCGCTCCTTGACTAGTCACTTTTGTCTCTTCACAAATGAAAACAAATGGTTGTCTAACTCTTTGATTTAAAATGTGCAATTTTATCTTTCTTACAGAGGCAAGTGCAGAATCTGTTTGTTCTGTTTTTATATTCTGAATTAAGGTACAATGGGTCTGTTGTGGTATAAAAATGTGTAAAAGTGGCTTCAAACAGTCATATGCTGCCACAGAGGAAATCTAAAATGACACAATATGTCCATCAATTTTTAAATTCTGACCAACACTAAAGATACCTTTTGCGCCCTGAAATCAGCAAACTGGATAGCAGATGGTAATTTATAAATACATCAATGTGTTTACTTTGACTGAAAACAAAACCACCTTCCAAATGTTGTCTTTGACTTAAAACCGTACACTAACACAATTATCTATTTAAATGTAAAACTGTATGAATTTAAGAAAAGACGAAACCATGGTAATTAAATTATGATGCACCATATTATGAAAAAAATAATGTTACTGTGTAAAAATAAAACATATGGTCAACAGCATGTTACCCAAATTACTTGGCAAATGCAAATATTTCAACACTGCAGGGAAATTGTTAGAAAATTGTTGCATTTTTATAGTGTTTTTCAGATAAATTAAACAAAGACCTTAAATAACTACAGCCACTACCACAATAGTCTGGAGTTTTTGCAAAATTCCTGACCAGACTCCCAATTTGGCTTCAGTTTCTTTGCTGTGGCAGTATCCCCATCAATTCCTGCCTTCAGTTACCCTACAGTCATCACCAAAATTTGTTATATTAATAAATAACTGCATATCTGCTCATTTTATTGTTTTCCATTCCATGTTTCACATCTCCTCTACACATTATGAAGACGCTGCATTCAGTGGAAGGAATGAAAATACTTACCAGACTATTCCCTGAGCCCCAGAACCAATAGGTTTCAGATTCTGGTACCGTTTGAGAACTGTGAAGGTAGAATCTCCAACTTCCACACTGTAGAACTGGTTGTCCACTTTGCTTTTGCTCATATTGTAATGCTTGGCAATATACGACACATCCACTTGTTTACCAAACCCCTGTGGAAAAAGAATGAGAGAATGAGCTAAATAATTTCCACCATTGTCATTTCTCAAAGAAGTAGCTTGTATTACTATATCAAAAATGATCTACTACATTACAATATACCATATAAAATAGATTAAAATGTCTTGTGTGTGATACTGAACATCACTACATATTCACTTCCAATTAAGGCGACTGGAGATTAATAAAATTCTAGCTAGGCCATTTTTCAGCTCATTAGTTTTGCCATGAAGAAAAAAAATCCTTCCCACAGAGCATTTAAATCTAATGTTTGCTCAGGGGCAATGTTTTAGTCAGTGACACAGACTTTAAAGTAAATTATTCCCATTTCCTTCTTATTGTTTGAAAATGCGCCAGGTTTGTGCTCTTAAATTATGCAACGTCAGCTCAGTTTCACTTAAGCCCAATATTTCTCTTTAGGACAGTGAGATATACTACCGCTGGGTTGGCTCAGCAGCCACAATTAGGCAGGAGCATTAAATTGATTAATGTGGCAGATTAATTGCTGAAGCTTTGATCTAGGATTAATTACTCTAAAAGTACTACAGCTGTTTAATATTATTTAGATTTTTTGCATATGGCTAACGGGATTGAGGGGTATAGCTGTCCTAGAACTTGTTTGAGTGCTAAAATGCCTGGCAAGGTATTTTTTTATTAGGTATTTTTTTCTCAAAATTTTGCCTGTCTCCAGGCTACATTTGGCAATAGAGTACAGAGAAATCATTGTGTCAGAAGGTGCCTTTCGCCAAGGCTAAATTCGGCAAAAGTCAAATTCAACAAGATGTCTCTCATTATCTAAAGAGGATTTGGCAGTATTGGCAATTCCGAATTTGCGGGTTGTGAAATAAACAATTTTTTAATTGGCTTTAGTGTGTGTTATTTTTCATTTCTGTGCCTCCTCCAAAGCAGAATCAAACACTTTCTTGCCCTTTACAGTTTTTGGGTAGAATTTGTGTAAGGCCTCTGAGCTGGAAAATTGCTGTAAATGTGTCCCATCCAAACACTGTTTATTTTTAGCTAGCCTAATTAAATCGATTGTTTCATCCTTTGTTATAGCAAACCATGTCCCCAGTTTTGTCAGCATGGAACATGTAACATTGACGTGTTTAACCTGCTTGCATTCCCCTGTTCATGTTACCTGTCCTTCTCTTCAGTGTTGTGACACACAAAATACCTGCATCAACTTTATCTTAGAAAATAACACAATGATGATATGTGTAACTTTTCAGCCTAATGTACTTAATGAATGATAGGAAGAGTGAAGAACTCTGACTTTTTGAGATATAATTACAGGGTATTTCAACAATGAGTATAGGAACAGACCAGCGATGCTCAATGTTGGTAGTGTCTGAACTCACATAATGACTTCTGTGTACACTGATAACAATACTATGGAAACATACATTTAATGTAACTTCATGGACTGTTATCTGTCTGTTTCTTTGAATGACTATTTCATTTGCATGATGAGTCAAGCATTCAACATACCAATGGTGAGAAGGTTTACTTTAAAGGCAGGCCTACTTGCATGAAGGCATATTTTAATCAGGCTTTCCATTACATAAATTAGCCAAAATCATGCATCAAATAATCATGACCACCTGACTATGAGATGGCACAGTTACTAATGCATCAGATTGTTCTCTGTAATTTAAAATGTTTCATTGTGATTGATCAGTTGATCACACTGATTACAAAGATTGTCAATATCCTAAAACTCTTGGCTCACATTGTATTTTGTATGAAACTGTACTAAAATGTTTCTAAAAGGGAAAGTCTCCCCACAGTGCCCAAACCCAAAGAAAATACATTTGCATGGAAGGTACTACTAGCATGTGAGCCAGCATGGAACGAAGAGTAACATTTGGCAACACAACTGGCTCATCAAGCTATACTGAATGAAGCACACAGGAAGACACATGACATCGCTCCAAATTTTTGAAAATATTACAGGTTTTCAAAAATTGTCAAATGGGGAAAGGTGTAACCTATCAAATCTTTTATTTTTTCAAAAAACAGACTCCATCTGGATCCAATCAATATATCTCCAGACTTCAAGCCTTAACAGTGACAATTGATAGACTGCAGCCCAAACAAGCTAGGATTTGCTTTAAAAAGCTAATTCCTCAGGGAGAGCTCCATGTTTGTCTAAGGATGCAGGCTTTGATATTGATTAATTCTGTTTTCATATTGATTGATTTCATTGATCATCTTCCTTTTTAACAGTTGATGCCTGAAATTAGTTCTCTAAGTGGACAGTAAAATCATCTCCAGCCAGTCAAATGTTAGCACAAACACATTTTGAACACACACAAAGGGATACATTTTGAAATTTGATTTTTGTTAAAAGAAATATGTATTTACCAGTATGGGCCAATGAGCAAACCCCACACAGGTCACTATCAGCCACAAAGGTTGTAGATGCAGACCCAGGATAAGCAATCCTGTCTTCAGTTTTACTACATGATGGCCACTTTCCCATTATTTCACCATTAAAGCCAGATGCCAGTAGCCACAGCACACATTATTTGGCTGTTATTGCCAGATGGCAGAGGCCAGAGAACACGGCAGCCTTCTCCCACCAAACAGAATTTGTAAAGCAGGACTGAGCTTGAGGAAGCCTTCAGTATTAGGCCACTCTGAAAAATATAATGGCTCATACATAACAGACTTCATACTTCATATTCTTATATTTGTTCATGTATATACAAATGTAAGTATATCGCATGTATAAATGTTGCCTGTATATTGTTACTAAAACACATCAATATGTGAGTGCCCCCTCCACCAATTAAGCTTCCTAATATGGATTGCAGTACATGTGAGTGTGTATGCATGTATGTATGCATGCATTCATGCATATTTATTTATGTGTACATCTACCTGTGCATAAAATAAAAAACACAGGTCCTAGGGGATGCTGAATGGCTTGTTAGGCTGTTATGCTGAGTTTAATAGTGGTGAAAATATGGGCCCAATGGTTTGGTATCAAACTCCCTATGCCAGAGCCAGCTGAGGCCAAAGCCCCACAGGCCAATGCATAAATGCTGGTGTGGGGGGCCTCTGTCATTACATACAGTAACTCAGCTCTGAAGTGGCTTCTTTTGAGGTACAGAACACCATTAGACACATGTTCCATCATGGAGACTGCAATGGTTCTGTAGTCTCATAAAGAAACTCAACAAAAAAAGCAGAGCTGTACTGTTAATGGACAATTTAAAGTCAAGAGGTGATCATTTCTCTTTTTGGGGCATTTTTATGATGTTTCATAATAAAGGGTCCAATCACTGAAGGACAAATTGGAGGATGGTTTTCATCCCCATTATCTTTGATAGCAATGACACATCACACAGAAAATCAAGCGGTACAACAGGGAACAGCACTAATGCAAAGCCACAGCGCAATAAAACGATTTGTAATTCTGAAGATTCAGGGGTAAAAAAGCAGATAAACTAAAAGACAAACCAAAATGCAGCCTTCAGCACCCACACAACTGTAGGCAGAGGCAATGATGAGCTTGCTGTAATTGCCTCCTCCTCTAGTTCTTTACTAGCTCAGACATCTGAAAGTCTGCCCAATTACCTCTGCTAAAACCACTTGACTGTTCTTTGGATCTCTACATGGAGCAAAGGTCTGTAAGATTATGCATATTTTCTATTGTTAATGGGGGATAGAAGACTTCAAAGGACATCATCTTGGAGTTTTCCGACATTGGGACACCCTTAAAAACCACATTGAAGATATTTTCAGTCATTTACACTCTATTGCATATTCTGTGTTAATGCTGGATTCGTTACTTTCAATCTACACCAACTGAAATTGATGTGGTTGCAACTAAAGACAAGCTGCGAACACAAGATACCAAAATTCAAAGTGACTAGAGCAGTTTAGTCATCGAAGTTATGAAACCAAAAAAACGCTCTCACCCTTCTAATTGTCAAAAGGACCTCGCACTGCACTACAACTCACACACATTAATATATCTGTTCCTGTGAGGATAACCAATGCTGTCAAAAATTACTGGCACCATTTTGTTGTGAGAAAGGACTGCAATGAGACTGGCCCATCTGTTTCAAGTCCAGACCTCAGTCAAAGCTTTACTAAGGCTTAATTCAGAGCAGGCCTAGCTTTAGACTCTTATGGCCTGATTTACTTAAAAATTTAGTATGTGCAATGATGTTTCGTTGATGCAAAACAACTTAAAGAGCATGTGATTGGTTGGGATAGCTCATTTTCTCCAATCACAAATCACGTTACTGAAATTGCATGTTGAAAATTTTAACATGCACTCCAGGTTTTGATGAATCTGGCCCTCAGTCCGTGCATCTTAAAAAGTTACCCAGCTGCAATCAGTAACACTGATAGGTTTAATACACCAATGTCAAAATGATCTGCATGCCCTCATTGGCTAGCGATGGTGCACTCCGAAATATAATTGAATCATTAATTTTATTGAAAATAATTCTACCTAATGTCACTGTTTCTACAGTAAAATGTCTCTGGCAAATATGGGGTTACCACAGATAAAATGAAATTAAATGTGTACCTCATGTTAAGAACAAAGCACACAGCAGCTAGACTGAATCTGGGAGCTGGGCCTGACTCTGTGTTGACTGAAACTACTTTCCAGTTTTCCACAGTTCTCAAATTTGAACCTTAGCAAACAAACCCTCTCTAGGTTGCACACAGTTGATGGACATGTACACAGTTCACAAAAATCAACTTCCAGCTACAGACCCCTTTTTCACAAGAACTGCTGACAATTAAAATGACAAGCGTAGTTTGATCCCGATTGACAAAGATTTGCTATAATTGGTGTCTGTTAAAAAAAGAGGATCTGCAGCCAGCTCTTATTAGTCATGGCTTTTTTTGTATGCATCAAAATAATCGATTGTCTTTGTGCCATGCTATCGTGCTCTTGTCCATTTTCAGGCAGTTTCCTTGTTGAACATTGAAGGTTTGAACATTTACAACAGGACCAACGCACTATATTCATACATGATCCACACTCAATACATCTTATAAATATGAAACAGAAATGTCTGAATGCTCTAGTAAACTTCATTCTTCAGAAAATTCCTCCAAGGTCACCACAGTCACACAGCAAATGATAAAGAAACTGCCAATCAGAAACAGCCTTTTAAAATTGAAATTGTGGAATTGAATCCAAACGGAACCTTAACTTGATTCCTGCGAGACATAAGGACAAGAGACGCATTTCCTGAAGTACTGCCTTTGCTGATATGCTCGGGTCAGATCCTGTGCAGGGCCATATGTTTGAATCTGCTTGCACTGCAGTCTGGCCCCTCTAATTAATCTTCTCACAGCAACACTTCTCACATGACAACAGTTCCACAAAATCTTTACACAGGCATTTAGAGTCCTTTCTCTTCCATTTGAAATAACAATGTGCAATGTGGCACTAGTCCACCAACAACTAAGCAGGGAACACTGCAGCTTCCTCTAATGCATTCATCTGTGTAACTATTTTCACATTATAAGATATAAATCACACTATAGGATAAATAAGAATGATAAGAAGAAACATCTCTCACTGATGATAACTGGTAACCTGCTCATCTTAGCTGTGTGGTGATTAGCAAGTAGGTGCTTATTCAGTGGTAACCCTTGGAGCCCTGGCTGAGTTAAACCCATCCCAACTTTTTCAGGAAAAATTTAAGAAAACCTAAACAAGTATTAGGTCTAAGGACAGGCAATATGAAAATGAAGCACCTTTACTCCCTAAGATTTCAAGGTTACATGAGGACTGACTTTCATGGTGTGCGGTACAGTCAAACTTGCACACAGAAAGTATGAGTCATCTCAATATAATTACAAGCACCCAACAACAGAAAAAGGACACAGTTCAATGCAAGCTATGATATGACTCCACTCATGCAGGCAGCTGGTGCATATTACATTGGAAATCTAAATCTTAAAATAATCGTACACCTTTTGGTTCCTCACAACATTATAACTCAGAGTAAACTGCACTAGAGTAATATGGTAGATGAGAATTAATATAGTGAATTTATGTTATAATTATTATTGAATTTGTACTCCCTCTCCTCACTTTAAGAGACAATGAATAAAGTAATGTTGTATGGTATGCTGCTGCTGAATTGCACTGTACTGTATTGCATTATATTGCATTAGGTAAGCAGCACTTGCACCAGTGGAGTCATCTCCAACACAAACATATCAACAACAATGAAGGGGAAATGGAAGTGAATGAATACTGTACCTTTTTTACCTGTAAGGAACACACACCTGACAAAAGGCAATCTTCACATCCAGGATTGGTTCGCTGCAGTAATATAAGAAATGTCGGCTCATAAATACCTGCAGAGACAAAATAACAGGAAAGCACATGTTCAGCAAAGTCGCTTTTTAAAATGCTGACATATCACAGAGTCTCTTTGGATCACACGGAACTGGCAACATAAACACCTTGTAGCTAAATGGTCTAGCCCCCGGAGGTTCCAAACTTGAGTTCACATGCAGCAATAGTTGCAGTTGTTATGGCATATTAAAACCAGAATTATACAGCTCAAGAGACTTTAGGATGAAGAGGCCGAGACTTTTTTGTCTTTGGTTCCAGTCCAATACAAATATAAGTATGTTACTTGAACTGCCTGCTTTAGGCTTGTACACGAAGGGGCAATGCAATCCAATTTTCTGGGTATAAATCTATTTTCTTTGCAAAACGCATTACTTTTCTGCAAAAAGGTAATAGCTCAAAGCTGATTGAAACATCACTGCATTACTCATATTAAGCGGTTTGCATACTCTCTAAAGTGATAAAGCATTGTCAGTACAGGCATTCACATTTTGACAGAGATCCGCCTTACTTCTTGCAGAGACTCTGGGGACTTGCGTGAGTGTGACAGTTTCTCAAGACCAGAAGGAAAACAAGAGTCTGTCACAAGTGATGTAGAAAGGGCAGTTATAATGTGTGTCCACAAATGGTGAATAATTAATTCTCTCTTCCCCACCATCTGGATACCCCAGCACAGTCAAGAGCAAGTATAGCGGATTATGTGTGGGTCTGATGGGCATTCTCTTTGTTGGCTGAGTAATATTGCGGGAATAACTGGTGACAATCAAAAGTGAGAGACAAATGCTAATTCATGTTGAGAATTTTTAATTTATCCTCCCTGTATGTTTCAGAATTTTCCCACCGCAGAATCATCACTTGGTGTTTTTGAAATGGAGATGCCAAATTACTGGGATTTGAAAGTTGGCAATTTTAACAATGCTGGCATGCATTTTGGAACTTATACATTCTAGTTTCAAATATTTTTCTTATCCATGGTTACAGGATAATGATATTTATACAAATGTGCAATGTTAAATTAGAGGAAGATTCCCATATTGATTTATGACACCTTATCCCAAAATGGATATACGTATATTTTGTTGTTTTGCACTTTTTTCTCCTTATGTAAAATCTACATTCGCCTGACTCATCAAAGTCCCACGTGTCCCTGCAAAGGAGCACTACAGATGAACCTTGTGTTGTCATTAAATGCACTACAGCTGAACCCTATGTCCTCTTCTGATGCACTACAGCTGAGCCCTGTCCCCTCATACAACATACTACAGCTGAACCATGTGCCCTTGTACAATGAACTACAGCTGAACCATGTGCCCTTGTACAATGTACTACAGCTGAACCATGTGCCCTAGTCCAATGTACTACTGCTGAACCATGTGCCCTAGTCCAATGTACTACTGCTGAACCATGTGCCCTTGTACAATGTACTACAGCTGAGTCCTGTGGCCTTGTACAGTGTACTAAAGGTGAATCATGTGCCCTTGTACAATGCACTACAGTAAAGTACTGTGCCCTCATCCAATGCACTACAGCTGAGCTCTGTGCCCTCATCCAATGCAATACAGCTGAGCCCTGTGTCCTTGTCTAATGCACTAGAGATGAACCATGGGCACTCCAGAAATGACCTTGCCCATGAGCTGCTTAAATGCAGGAGCTAGGTCTGTGGGTGCTTGACACAGTGTTGACAGGAGGAAAATGCAGTAGAGCAAGCAGGTAATCATGTTTTTTTTAAATATAATTTTAAATTATATTATTAAATTAAATTATATATAATTTCAGTCTTGTACCTACCATTTCTGGGTTTAAAAAGTTGTTTGATAAATCATACAGGAAAAGTGACTCAATTAAAGACTAACAAGACTAATTTTCATAGAAGAAATATATTACTGTTTTTTTTTTCATCTGCAGCCAAATTTGGAAATGTGGACACACATCAAAAAGTAAGACATGAATTTTTTATTTAACATAAGAAATACATGCAAAAAATATAAAAACTGTATGTAACACAATGACCTTAAGTTCAGTTAAATGGGTTGTTAAAACAGATTTATTGCTACAGAAACACAGTCTGCAGTACTATTTCCTGTTTAAATGATATTGTGTAGATATTACAAAAATCCTCTCAGGGCTAATACTCAATGCAAACACAAATGTTGCACACACATGCTTGTCTCTTGTAAACTTGGCTAAGGCTAGGGGGAAAGACACCATATCTACTGGCAAGAGTTCTTTGGACAATTCTTTTAGACAGGTCGGTAGCCTATCTCGTTAGTTCACTAGGCTTGACCTCAGCCCTGGACAGCAGGAGTGCCCAGGTGCTCTGCCACCTATAGCAAGCCAAGGGAGCAAACATTCACCCAGCTATGTCAAGGATGACTGTTCCATAGTACAGAAAGTGAAGACTCACTTGGCAGATGTTTCAAGCACATCCACTGAAGCTGTGATGCTGAGGCAGCCAGAGCAGGTTCGGGAAACTAGAACATTCCAGTCCTACTCCCCATTCTGCATCTGCCAATCTTTAATGCCTATTAGGCCTTCTACTAGTTCACGTTATACATGCCTGCCACTACTTTGACATTCAGCCATAAAAATATGTTCAGCTGAAAACCTAAAAACACTTCAAGTGAAAAACATTTCCACAAATCTCAAATTAAGAACACAGTATGCTACTATGATAATGGCAAAATAAAATATAAACTGCTTTTAGTGTACAGAGAGCACATGGGGATCTCAAAAACAGTTTTCTCCATGGTGTTACTTACACTGCATTTATTCAGCTGTGATGAAAGATATAGGATTACTGTATATGTTCTGCCTTCCAGGCAAGATCTGTCTTTTGTGTTTGTGGCGACCACTTTAGCTCCGTGTGCATTACGCTTCAATGGCCACCCTGATACTGTGATCGGTAACTTAGTGTCTTCATAATGTACAGCGCCCGGGGAGAGGGACCAACAAATGAAAACCAACGAGAGAATTGCTTTGTTTACTATAAAGTAAATTGCCACAGAATCGGGCAGTTTTGTTGTTTTATGAAGCCAGAGATCTAACACAAAGCACTATACTGCCATCATAAGCACTGCAATTTATAGTGACATAAGAGACAGAACCAGTGTGAAAAGAGAGCAATTTTCATGGTAAAATTGCTATCTGACATTGCTTTTCATCAGCATAGACCCAGTTAAAGATTAATCCCAATGGTCAACAATAAGTTTGGAGTGGACAGTCAGTTTATACAGACATTTGAATATTTATGTATTTCAACACCTTAAAGTTTAAACAACACTGAATCATCATTATACAGATGAGCTGGTGCTGTCTGCGAAGCTGAATGTTGGTATGAGAGTAACAGTTGCAGGGACTGGGAAAACACTCCTGTGGGAGGAAGGTAAGCTCATTAAAAATCTACACATCTCCCAGGATCGTGCTAACAGAGGTGTCAGTGTTGAATTTCAAATTGAGAGCCTTTAGGATTGGCTGGCATCACTGGTGGTCTCATTCAAAGAAGGGGGAAAAAAGCTCTTTGTGTGCCTTTGTCCTCACTGCTTGGAATGTGTGCTCAATATTCAGATGGCGTGTCATTCATCGCAATATAAAAACAGGGTGGGGAGCATAGCACTCACCATGCAATGCTAAGGCGCACTGCACCAGCACTGAGAATTTACCTGCTCCTGTATAAAATAATCCCCGTGCAGATATTTAGAATGATCGCTACTCACTGGATCTATACAATGGCCTCAAAATATTCAAAGTCTCTTTACAAAACAACCTAAAAGATTCAACAGAAGGGATGCAGCAGTTTCCTCCTCATATGAATTAAAATTAATAGCTTTAGCAACAAATAAGTTCTACATATGATGAAACATTTAAAAAGGTATATAATGATCAAATGTTTTTCAATTAACATAAAACAAATTATGTGAATCCTCCTTTAAAAATTTTTGGATCTTATTTAAGAACTGATTCCTTAACTACAGATTTAGCGAGATTTGATATCTAGGCAGAAATGGTTTGGCTGAATGGATATAAAATAAATAGTCTTGCTAGACCAGAGATTGCAGTTCCCAGATCTCACTTCAAATGAAATCTGTAGTTGGAACTTAAATTTAAAAGTTATTAAACAAAAACTAGTCATTTAAAGAAATATGTGCACAAAATGCTAAGAGACAAAACACATTTTCCAAAAGTATTTGCAGAGATGTTTGATACTTGGAACCTTTCTTAGATTTTTGCAAAGACGCCAATAACAAAAAAGTGAAACAAACTGAGAAAGACCCATTCACACTGTTCACACTCAAAATGATGTTTCAGTATTAAAATGGGCCTTATTTGCAAACTCCAAATCCCAGAGTCATTGAGACATTGTTCAGTGCCACATTCTGAGACATTGTATTCTCACTACTCAAGATTTAGACCCAGATCCACTTCTCAGTGCATGTACTGGTAATGTTTGCTTGCATCCTCTTTCTGACAGAGTACTGACTGCTCCAGAGGCCGTCCACTTCTGTGTTGACGCTACAGAAATAGCTGATTTGGTTTTTATAGCCATCACACAACTCCCTGCTAGGAAATAAATTACTTTTTGCTTGGACAGGTCTCTGACTTTGACTGTGATGATGAATGAAAACTACTTTCACACCCTATGGATCTGTGATCAGTGAAACTCCAGACATTTCCAATTAACTGTAAAATCACATTAAGTCTAAATTTGGTCATATTTTTGTCAATCAAATATGATTTTTGTGATACTACCTGAAAATAACTAATTTATTTATTGATTAAAAATAAAACAAGCTGGCAAAAATGCAATGATTTCTTGTGCAGTGCTGTTTGCAATAAAATTATTAATTCAACAAGACTGTCCTATCACAAGTTTGATTTATGTTTTTTACAATATATGTTTGGAATGGATATATTTGAAGGCTACTCTAAGCAGATCCTCTGGAAACATTTATAGTAAATTGCATACAGACAGTCCTCGCCTTACGATGGGGTTATGTTCCAATAAACTCATCTTAAGTGGAAAATATTGCAAGTCAAAAATGCATTTAATACACCTAACCTACCAAACAACATAGCCTAGCCTAGCCTTTCTTAAATGCACTTAGAACACTTACATTAGCCTGCAGCTGGGCAAAATCATTAACACAAAGCCTATTTTATAATAAAGTGCTGAATATCTCATGCTGCCCTATATAAGGCCAGCTATATTAGGGCAGCTGCTAAATGCTTTAAATGTAGTGCTATCGCACGATTGTAAAGTCGTGTAAGTTGGACCATCGTAACTCGGGGACCATCTGTATAGAACTGTGACCAGACTGTTAACCTAAACTGTGTTAGATACATGCATCGTGTGACATACCAGCTACCATACCAGACAACTAAAGGCTACTGATCATGGTAAGAGCACAGGGCTGGCTAATGTTTACAAATGTGGTGAAGTGGAGATGGTCAGCATTGATAAGAATACAATAAATTTCTATATGTCACTGTAAATATCTGTGGTAAGAAACATGACACATACATACTATGAGATAGGATATGAGATCAGGACCTGCATTTCTGAGGAGAGGCAAGGGCACTGCCCAGAGAGGTCAGATGTCAAAGATAGTACTGAAAAAGACGGATGAGGACACATTCCACACAACCCCAGTGCAGTCCGTTCACCATGTTATCAAAATAAATTTTGTGGTTGTTTACTTGTGGGCATGAAGTGGGCCCACAGAGCTGTCAATATTACCTCAATCTCAGATCTGTCTTTAATGCAAATCATATGCACACAGGCCCTGACCATGGGGTGAATCAAATCAAGTGGTGTGCTCTCATAAGGTTGAATTTTAAGGATGGTATCAACCACTTGTTTACATGCACATAAATCTCATCGATCAAGACTGCACTTAACACTAAGGGCAGTCATTAAAACGCTTCAGACAGGTAACACTGTTAGGCCAATTAATCTTCTGCCCATGAGTGATGTAGCAAATGGAGGATGTCTATCACTCAAAAACACACACACACACACACACACACACACACACACACACACACACACACATACATATACAAAATAAAGGATTCTGCAGTATGCCTTCTGTATGTCCGACCTCAGCAAATATTTTGGTAAATTACATGCATCACTGATCTTTGCAATAATATTTTAAACTGTTCTTAAGTCAGAATAAAGGACTGGAATAAAATGATGCTCTACATTCATCCTCCATACAAACCAGGTTTAGCATTTTTCTTATCCTTAGTTGAATATTAGCAGGGAAACACTGAAGAAGCTTATGAAGTTATTTTTTATTTTCAATAAAAACAATTAAATCATTGAATACTGATATATACCACCAATTCAGAATATTCTTGAAAGGTTTACACATTTAGATATTAATTTAAACGACAAAAACAGGTCTTGGTTACAGCATGCTACATGTGTTTTCTGAAATGGATACAAATCACAAATTATGAACATTTGATGTAAAATCTATTTTAACATCTGTTGTGGATCCAAGGGCAGTGTTGCTAGGGGACATGACATCACACTCTACCATCCAATGATTCTGCTGGAAACACTGTTGTTGGGTATGAAAGGGATATTTTTCTCTCTGATCTAAATACATCCTATGCCCAAGTGCCATGATATGATGTCATGAGTCACTATACTTTAGCTTGTGGGACATTTCATATAATAAATGTACAAAGTGACTCAGACTGGCCATCAAATAACACCAGCCACATATCACAAAAGTATAAGGATGTCTGCTCTGGTGCTCTGGCAATATTCCAAATCTTGCTTTCAGTCTGTTTAATTATCACTGAGTGAAATGGGGAAGAATCATATTATCCACTCTATGACATGGTCTGAGTACTCTTGCACAAAATGGCTCCCATGAATCATCCACACAATGGTGCCTGATCATCCTGGACACCGTTTCAAGGTAAAACACCAACAATAACAGAATGAAATGTGCTGCATTTGTGCTGTTGGTGATAAGGAGATGGTAGACAACAGCCCAACATACATAATTGAATTGCCAATAGTTTATTTTACTTGATCCAAACCAAACTCCCAACAGGGTGGGCACCTGTGTTTATGCATGTTTAAATAGTAGTCCACTCTGAAATCAAACTGATTAACAATTAAACATTTGCAAGCACATAAAATATGGCCTACAAGGAACATACAAGATCCATACCCCAGAAAGCAGACATACGGTGTTAGGATAAAGTTACTCAATCCAGTTACTCAATGCATCGAAATGTTGACTTGAATTTTGTGGAATACTGTGGTATTTGAAGCATGTATAATTACTGAACATGAATATTTCAGATTATTTCTGGAGATATAATCAGCTTTGTATCACAGAGGGGTTCACAAATTTCCAAGCTGAAATGTAGAATTTATTTTAAATTGCATAGAATTATGATAAGGTTTTTTACAATGAAACAAAATTATTAACTTCTCTTGTGTAGTGATGGGTAAAAACTGACTGTGTCCCTAAAACATCATTCTTAATTTAAACAAAGTTAATTCAGTTTAATTTGTTTCATCACTTGCACAACGCGATAACACCAATGGTAATAGTAAAGGATGAAATATGCTCTTGATTGAATTGTTTGCTTAAAGTTAAAGAGGCCTCTTAGGACCCCAGAATGTGTCCACTGAATCTAAATTTAAAGAGCTTGCTGGGGTATTCACTGCTGGCTTAAGCTTCCTGTTTTCCCAGAAAATCCCTTCTCTTTGAGCCAAAACACAGGCCACAAAGGAGCCTTAAAAAGGTCAACGATCCTAATTCAGTGCCAGGGAGCTTTTACACTCATTCTAATACAGAACTATCAATCTATACAGTCAAAATGACACTCACAACTCTACCAGCCCTAAATCGGAGCATCCAAAACACTTTTAATTTCAATACGCTTAATTTCCTTCTTAGCTAATGTATGCTATTCATACGCAGGTATCAGATTCCGTTATGCTGAGATGTACACAATATGTCCCGATCATGAATATTCAAATGTGGTACACAAAGAAAAATGGAGACCATGCAACGGACAGAATGACAGTCGAAATAATTGAGCACACAGCCACCATGGCATCCTCTGATCTCAGAATCACTATGTCTGGTTTATACATCTGAGGCTCATTTCTAATCAAAGGCTTCACCCTTCCTGTCAGTCACATATTATGGACCAAGTAACTGATGGATGCTCTTTGTGTGCCAGAGGGCCCCCTGCTTCACTGCAATTATAACCCCACTCTCCAATGTTGCACCCGCTTCAAATGTCGACCCGTTTTACATTATTTATTTGTGTGGGAGGCGTGCTTAAGAAGGGCGATTTACGATGCAGTTTTTTTTTTCACCACACGCAGTCTGTAAATCATTTCTACAGCACTGAGCATGTGTGGGTATGGGTGTGTCTGATAAGCCCAGGAAGTGGTTTTAAAATGTACAATCATATTTAGCAATTTCACAACTGACCCATAGCATTAGGTCTATTGTGCAAACAAAGGACAGGCTCACAGTGTGTTTTTGGGTGTAAACTCTTCAAAAGTTTAATTAATCTTAAATGAATTAATCTTAGTAAGATGCCAAAATACAATGGCATGGTTTATACTGTTTCTGTGAATGGATACAAAGGGCTCAGTAAAACTGATTGTATCTGATATTTGTTGTCATATGGTAGTGTGCTGAACATTATATTTTTCAGTTTTCAAATCCTAGTACAGATTGATTTTGTATAAGATCTCTAAAAATTGCAATATATTCAATTTCACACTTTAATACTAAGGATATAGCAATAGCAAACAGACTGTTGTCACAAATTTGTATGGAAGAAAGGAATTTTTGTCATCAATCCAAGATAGTACAACATAAAAACTCAGAAAAAAACCCTGAATAGGACGAATACTATCCCTATTTACAATTAATTTCAAGCCAAATATGCTTAGTCCATCCAAAACACAATATGAATTTTTTAAATGATAAAAATGGAATAATGGATGCACATGAATGCTCCGGAAACGTATAAACTATAGTATATACTAGGCTATACTAGGAACAGGGCCACATGTTTCTCCAGTGGCTGAGTAGTGACATGTCTTCAGAGCTGTTAGGAAGCTGACCCACTTTACTCTCTGACATCAGGGATCAAGGCGAGCCAAGAGGAAGTGTAGTCATTCCTCAACCATTGTAAGTATGCTGTTGGTGAAGCTATTCTAAAAGTGAGGTTAATTAAGCTACTGGAAGAAGTTACAGAATGAACTCGGGACAGTAAAAGTGTGTTAAAAATCTAAAATATTAATGAACCTTTACTACAATAAAACTTTTTTTTCCATTATATCTGTTTTACTGTGTATTTTGAAAGCTGGCTATAATTTCAACTGCAATGGATAAAGTTCCATTAGCTATTTTAGCAAGCCAGAGAGATATTATCTGCCGCCCTTCTTGAACACGTCTCACGTGCAAAAGGGATTTTAACCTCAATGGGACTAATCTGGTTAAAAGTCAAATACAGCAAGTAAAAATTAACTAATTTCATTAGAATTTTTAACTAACTTAAAACTCTTTACCACAGACATTACCCTGGTCTTCCAAAATATTCTAATTTCAGGTAAAATTAACTAGACTACAACTAACTTAGCTACTTCCCAGCAATGACTGTTATATATCCTGGTGCAGAGTGACACAGCAACATAGTGGCACTTGCACACCAATGACTACGGACTGAGGCAGTACGGTAGATAAGCATGAGACAATATAAGCTTGCATCGGTGTTTATGCAAAGGACATTTACAGAAATGAAGTCAAGCTAAGCAAGTGATGTTTCGTGCCTCCTTTAAGGGGTGTCAGGGCTGGGAGGGGCTGGTTTGGTATGTTCATTCTTAGCTCATTAAACACTGTTGACAATTTTCAGAATCCAATGTGAAACCTGTCAATAGGGCTGAAGTCTCTCCTCTGCTTGATACTGGCTGAGCTGTCTGCATTCCACAGAGGAGCAGTGAGTGCATAAAAGAGGGAATGGTGTTGTATATTGTATATGTACCTGGAATGCACTGTCTACAGGAAAGGCTTATGAGATTTAAATGTGTGACCTTATGGAGAAATACACCTTGAATGTTCATTAGGGGTTAAGAATAATACCATTTCACTGCATATTTCAAAAGTAGGATGTGACCCAGCTGGCCCAAAGCAGTAATTATAAAGGTTTAAATTTGGACTTCCCAAAATGTCCAGAGAGAGGAACCCAAAAACTATAAATCTCACCACATTATTTGAGTATGACCTGCAGCCTACTTTCCAGAAAATCTGAGAATTACAGAAATGATCTAAATGATGGCGAATTGTTTGTCAGTGATTCTAAATGGAGGGGAGAGTCAAAGATCTATCCTACTGTTTCAGCGCTACAGACTGATTTCACACCTGAGATCCTGACAGATTTCCTCGGTTCGAGCAGCTTATTCAGCAGGCCCCGTGTCAACCAGCAGCACACAGACAGCCTTGAAAACATTTCTCTACATTACCTGCTATCAAAATCTGCTGACAAAGGGCAAAACCCACACTGCTACTTTCTCATTGCTGTTCACCCGTTCCAATGGCTATTTACTGTTCTGCACACTTTGCGATGTATTTGATCAACTTATCCTCGTGGCTGACGCTAACCCAAGAGTGATTGACTTTTAAATTAGACAAAAAAGAAGTTGTTGACTTTCATACTCTCCTTTAATCAATAACAAAAGTGAAGAGAATCCTTAAGAGAAACTAAACACTTTAAATCATGCAACAGGCACACTGTCTATTTTGACAATAAGTCACTACGGTTAATAAAACTTTATGAAGTCAATACAAGACTGGGGAACATAATAATGCATTTTATTCTCCCCTCAATCAATGTTGTGCATCAGTCACTAATTAGGAATGGCTGGAAAAATTGCTATGAGCAGCATAGCATCCTCTGCAGATTCAATATTTAATATCTCCTGCACCCAATCTACAGCTGACTGCCTGCTGTTTCTATGGGCGTCTCTATGTCTCTCCAGCACATCTGAGCATATTATAAGGGAGTGATCTGAGTTTAGTATCAAAGTCAGCCCCACAGTACAATGTCCTAGATTCCATCTGAAGTATTTTAAAGTCAACTTGTTTATCAGTACAAATCCACATTTCCCCTGTGGCTGTCTCCATTTGCCTTTTATCTCAAAAATCCCTTGTGTGTACATTTGAGCATGACAACTGATCTACAGACACTTTTCAGACTGGTTATATTCCACACAAAGTAGTAGTAAAACAAAATACATTACTACAAACAAATGATGGATCTGGCGCCAATCATAGCAAGAAACATTCCCACATTGCTTGTAACATTACGTTCATATACCAATTGCAACTGCAAATATCCAAATGTATTATTACACTTTATCTCTTCTGTCTGCAATCGTAGCTGCAAAGAGTCTGTATTAGTGAATACAATATTTTCTTTCAGTGGGAAATAAATTGACTGATTTCATACTGGATCAAGTCGAGTACTTCGGAGAGGCCTCGAACTACTTAACACCTAGCTGAATCTCTGTCACAGTGCAAGATTAAGCAAAGAAGATATAAATTATAATTTTTAAGTCCTTGGGGGACAGAACAGGGAATTTTTTCACATTCCTCTCTGCACGGTTTCATATGTTCAACAGCCAGGAAATATTCTGAGGGCTCAATAGTGAAGCAAAAATGTATTTGTCTCTTATCTCTATATTCCACAAGGACAGCAGACAAACATAGACAGGAGCTCTATAATTGCTAAAATGTGATTATATTGTTTTCGCCAATGATGTTTAAGTAGCACAGAAATATTTTCTTTAACTTTCTCTTCCATGTGTCTCATTGAAGTTATCAATTCACACAACTGCCATTAAAGGATTACACAGTGCCACCTAAAAACTGAATATACTGAAGAAAATATTAAGGTAAAACCACTAGCCACTTCCTTTGCTTTAGAGACTTTATGCTTATCATACCTATGTTATTTAGTGTTACACTACAAGAAAAATATTCTTTGTTTCGTGTCATCTAGCAACTAAAATGAGCCAATCCATTGGTAGAGTCAACCCCATTCAACAGAGAGAGCGAAAGAGTGCATTCTATACTAAAGGGTCTCAATCACATGTACCAAACAGTCTCACTCACATGTATACAGCATATAATCCAGATGGAACAATACTGCCTTCTTGTCCATAATGATCTTTTCCAGCAGCAGAAATATGTTGCAGTTTCACAGAAAATGACTGCAGGGACATATGGCTTCAAGCCAAGGAAACAGTGGTGATTGTAGAATGCAGCAATATTTATGGGAGGTGGAATCTAAACCTGACAAAGACCCAACCACAGCATGTGTTCATCATACAGAACTATGCTTCCAGTGAGGCTGAATTTACGCTATTGTTTTGAAACTGTACAGGTGGTAAAGTCTCTGGGAGAATAATCCCAGGGGAATCCCTTAAAGAACAGGATTAAAGTATAGTTTTAATGCAGCATCAAAATTAATCTTCACCCAATAGTCCTGCACATTACACTCTAATGTGAACAGATAGTAGTCTTGTGGATGAGGAACAGTGATACCTTTAGATATGCATTTCTAAAGTAATGGAGGACAGAAAAAATAGCAATGCAAAATAAGATAAAACCATTTTTTCTCAATCTACAGGGGTATAGGAGTAAATAACAATCTTAGAATAGAGGGAAAACTCTAAAAAAACAGTCATCATTATGAATATTAGCTGTAAAATAATTTAAAAAAAAAAAGATTTTAAAATGTATAGAATGAGGCTGCTGAGTGGCTCAATCTGCTAAGTCATTGGTCTAATGTGTACAAGGTCCTTTCAGTCTGAATCAAAATGGTGCCAGTGACGACTGTGGCTGGAGGCTATCCAGAGCACGGCACATTGGAATTTCCACCTTGAATTGTGAACCAACCTTTGGACTATCAGGCCCACTTAAATGTAGCACAAGAAGTGTCCTCTTCCTAAACAGTGTCTGAGCAAGCTTAACTGAATGGCAACTTACCTAAATGTTAAGAGGGGTCCTGATCTATTCTGTCACCTTCGGCACTTGGGAATTTGCCCCTCTCAAGGGTTATCTTTTCACTTTTTTGCACTTTGCATTAAAATGCCTTTAATGTAATGTTATGTACAACGCAGCAAAAAACTATTTTTTTACATCACATTATTTAGGGGAGGAGAATATATTTTTGTACTTTCCCTAAATTTGGAATTTCAGCAAAACACAGAAAAAAACTAGGGGTAAAATTCAAGGGTAAAATATAAAACAATATGAAAGGCTATGTATACATTTTTTCCTGTTCAAATAGAAGAATGGCTTGACCTCTGATATTTTCACAAAGATAGTGCACTCACTACATGAAATTCCAGAATAATTACTCATGTAAAGTCAATTTAAGAGACAAACAAATGGACCAGTGAACAGCAAATGACACAGTTTGCATGCATGCACTTACCTGTTTGGCAACTGGAAAGATTAATTGACAGAATTGCCTTGGAATGTTATTGAATGTCCCTTACTTAAAACAAAGAGTTCCATTAATTTGTCAGCACCAGCCCAATCGCAGCTTGTGATGCATGTGTACTCCATGCAGTTTGCATTCATATTGGGTCTTATATTAGGAATCGTGAGAGATTGGACAGAACATTAAGCCTATGTTATACAGACCCACTTGGGTTTCACTGATATATATCCCATTATATATTTACCAGGGTTCATTCAGTAGAAGACTAAAGGCTATCCTCAAGGCCAGGCGGCTTTAAACTACATAAATCCTATGGTCACTCCTCAGAATATCTCTTAAATTCCATGAATCCCTTTTTTATTAGTTTCGCAAGACCAGCGCAATTTATTATTCCTGTCAACATTCCTCTGCTCCCCCATCGCAGAATATTGAATGGATGCAGCATTTAACCCTCACTGTAGTATTTCCAAACAGACAGAACACTTGATTCCAGAATTACACTATGCATTTTATGGTTACATCATGCATTTTTGACATATATTGTTTGGTATGCAAAAACATCTTTCACAGCCTTTCACTACATGTTCTCCAATGTTTTCATTTATCACTTTTTTCATAACGCCTCAGACCTAAAACTAACTTCATAACCCCAGAATAGTGTATTCATTGCCTCCAGAGTGCTTCGATAACCGCACCTTCATCCTACCCCAAATACTGATTTCTTGTCTTTTCAATACCACAACCATTCAATTAGGATTAGCCTACTCAATGATATGTTTTAACCTGTAGGCCATACAATCCTTCACTTGGTTGGAGCAGAGAGTAAATGTGTTGAAATAGTTAGTTAGCTTGCAATATCTCAACTATTTAACAATCAAAATATCAAAATATGATTTTGTCTTTTTTAAATTATTTTTATCTGTGTCAAATTAGACACACTAGTTACAAAAAACTATACACTATAGCAGGCAAGCGAGTATACCTCAATTCCAAGAACAAGCCAAAATAAGCCATAAACATTTGAGTTCCTTCAAAATGGATGATGTAGTGTTCTTTAACAAATGCAAAAAATCGAATGAAATCTCCATGTTACTGCATAGTAATGGTGGTGAGTTCAATAACATAACTGGGAAATAACAGGAATTATACATACTGGGGAGGGACAGCATGAGAAATGGGGGAGAAATGGGGGACTGATAAAGTAGTATGAGGACCTTATCAAGAGTACCATATTGGCTAACATCTGCATTTAGTTAACCTAACATCAACACAAAATACATATAAACATACATAAAATATCTTAAACTATAGAAGAACAACTCCCTATGTGCAATATATCCCTGGCAAAACGTAATGCAGTCACCACCAGACAGACTGTAGCATAGCAGCTATTCTTCAAAAAGCTTGTCTGTGGGTCTTTGTGTCTTGGGGGCAAGAAAAAACAGACTTCAGTGGTCTTTGTGTCTGAGGAGAGCCAGCTATAGATATACTCCCTCATTCCTTTTGTAAAATCTGTTTAAAACAGGCTTCCATGACCTACCATTAAATTATGATTCAGAATTGACCAAATGCTACAGATTGGTTTACCGAGTTCTGCGTAGGCCAGATTGAGTTGTAACAATTATGCTTCTGCTTGAATGATTAAATAAGCCTTGATAATTTACAAGATAAAAAGAAGTATTTTGACTCTGGCAATGTGTGGTTTGTTCAGGGAGGGGCCGAGCAATTCCCTGCCCCCTGTTAAAATGATACACACATAGAAATATTAAGAGTAATTCTTCTCCACACAGAGCACATTGCCCACCAGATGGCTTGTGACCCAAAGTACCAGTATGTAAGATTTAACATCATCTTGTAATTCTTTAGCTAAATAGTTCCCTTCCAGCTGTTTCCCTAGACATGAAAGATTAGCCAATCAGCTTTGTTTGTATTATTATTATGCATTTGCCCCAATTTTCTTGTTTCACTTATTTCAGTGGTATACAATGCAGATGACAGCATATTGTTTTGCATTAATATTCTAAATCTTAAGCCGGCTTCCACTTGAATTGAGATGGCAAAGAGCTAAAAATACCTGATGTTACAGTGTGGTATTGTGAGACACATTGGTTGTGGCAGGAGAGCGGAGGTGTGCAGGCCTGTATGTGGGGGACAAAGGATACCAGTTTCATTAGGGGCCCCCTCTGTGCCTGCTCCACCCTCACATCCCTCAGGCATATCCTCATAATAATTTGATTTTGATACTGCTCTGCTGGTGCCTGACTTAAGTAGGTAATTTTAATATTTTATCCATGCTACCCAGTTCCAACAGGCCTCAGATGTGCTGATCTGTGAATTTGCATACTGCTGCTCAGCGGTGCCGTCCATATGTGCGGCAGTATAGCTTATCGTTTGAGACTGGAACAGGGGCCAATGATTTGAGTACTGCTGAGACGTCACACATAAGCTAGCCTTGACCTTACAGAAAACAGGAAAATATTGTATATTTCCCACCCAAGTGGCTTTCAGATTTTAAAAAGGAGGTTTCAACACATGCGCACTAACTATACGATGGGATATAGTTTCACATGTGAACAACAGATCCTCCGTTTATCATTTTTGTTAGACTGAAGTACCCACAATTTAACCTTTTATCCCTCAGTTTGAGACAATTATATAACCTCCAAGTGAAATCCACAAATGTTTTTTAAAAAGGTTAAAAGTAGTCATGTTTTTGGTGGCCCATGAAGTCCTCTGTATGTGTCAGTGACATGGTCATGAAGCTCAAGAAGAATGTAATGTCAATTATCAAGAATCAAAGAATTAAAAATAATCAGTTTATGGGTAGAATTCTCAATTATGATTGTTTCAACACCTTTTGAGTTTACATTGCTATTACTATCGCTATGAATATGCCACCACAAATATTCCTGATTACATCACATCTGCATAGTGCAATAGTATAGTGCTTCCCTTTGCTCGCTTTTCCTTTGGCTTGATGTGCCTTCAAAAATACGTGTGCAGGTGAACGTCATTTTCTCTGCTGGCTAAACATTGTGTACCTTATAGCTCTATGATCTATAATGTATGGTTCAAAAGTGCTACCTTTACTAATTACATTTAAAAAGGGGCATTCCACTATACTGAAAGCAGATATACAGTGCAGCTGGATTTCATTTCAAGAATGCTGTTAAGATGAGAATACTCTCCCTCCTGTCCCTCTTCAGCACCCACCCATCCCCCGACCTTCATACATCCCCACTACATCTCATTACTGAGATCCATATTTCAAACCACAACACAAATTTACATCTAAATATAATCAACTCAGAACAGACTAACAAGCAGTCTGGACAATATTTGCATTTGCCTTCCAACAGTTAGTCCAGAAGATGAGGAGTTAATGAACTACCAACGAAGACCCACACACCACCTGACTGAGAGACAGAAAGATAAATGGAGAGAGTGAAAGAGAGAGAAAGAGAGAGAGAGGCATTGCCGCACTGAGTACTGCATTGATCATGCACTCCAGTGACAGGCTGTCGATCGGTCGGACGGCAGAGAACATTGCCGCAGCCAACGAGATCAAACAGGCTCCCACAATTAGATCAACATACAGTATCTACTTGAGCAAAATTTACCTGCGGGCCTGCCAACCAGATGCTTGTTCATGTAAAAATACGGGCAGGGTAGAGGGAGGACAGAGGTGCCATGTCAAGCTAAACCATTAGTACGCATCCTCCTCTATCTGCTCTACTGCTAATAACACTGCTGACTAAGAGACCGTTCCCTTAGCCATGCAGCCATACATATACACAACATATTGACTCTCACAAATGCCTCTAAGCTCTGTTACACTCCATTCTCTTATATATTTTCCAGTAGAATTTTAGAGTTAAGTGAATGTCATCGCTAATGTATGTGATAACAGGGGAAAGCATGAATTCATCTGTAGCCCTCTAATTTATAAACCCTGAGATTATGCAACTAAAGAATGAGAGAATCATTTGACTGGATGTACAGGGGTTACTAATATTATTTTACAAGAACTCCTCAATTATGATATGTAATGCATGAAATGCATCTTAAGTACTGACAGACAAGACGATGTTAACAAAAATTGCATAACCACTGTCCTAGATACAGTACTAAAAATCAGCTTTTGAACTGCTTCAGGGATGCATGAAACGCCTTGTCTAATGGCTGGCACATGTCTTCAGGATCACTACAGACACTGCCAAGAAATTTCCACCTGCCACAGGCCTGTCACAAGACATTACCATATCTTGGATCATTTGAAATTATGACAAAACTTTCATTTTACTGATAGATTAGGTTTGCAAAATTAGGATCCTTACCACTACACAGCTGAGAGTCATCCTTTTGTCTAAATCAAAAATTTAGATTTGATTAAATTCAAAACTCAGCCTTCGGTTTTTAAAAACTGTAAATCAGATACAGTTCCTCACAGCAACACATCCTTACGTTTGTTGGTTACAACAGGATGTCCAGTGTAACGTAAAGTTAGCTCATTCCAATTCTAAACAGTCATAGGAGTGTATCTGATAGAGCATCAAACATGTAGCCTATGTTTTATTATTACCATTATTTTGTTGCGTAGGCTACCTGCATTCTGATTTGTGCCTTCAGACATCTGTGGATGGATTTGATTGGCTGGAGCAGTTATACATACCCTTGCCCTTGCCTTGCACTTCCATATACATTTATCAAGAAAAACAGGAATGATAATTATGAGCCTGAAAAATGGGGCTAAGAATTATCTGGCCATACTGCATATATCTACAATATAAGATAATAATGTTCGTTCATATCCTCTGGTCTAGGGCATAAATATCTTTTCTTGAAGAAAAATAAATGGTCTGTTGATGATTTAAGAGGCTAATCAAAGTAAGTTGAATCTCACTGAAATTCTGCAACTCACAATGCTTCTTTTCACCAGGTAGTGCCTCCTAATCGACTGTGCATTGTGTGCAGAAGCCGTCTGAATAACAAAATCCATGAGGGACGTGGAGTAAATCAACAGCATCCCCAGTGAGCGACAATCAAGAGTTCAGTGCCATAAACATTGCCTTCATCTTATCTTCACAACCCACCACCGACTCATTGTCTCTCTAAACACATCTCTCAGAAGCAGCAAAGCCAAATTTTCTCTCCTTTCTCTCCTATGTCCTACTGCAGCTTCAATATAACCAAAGTTTTATCTGAGGAAGAACAGCTTCATTGTGGGAAACCCAGCTCTGGACTAATTGTGAATTACTCATTCAGTTCTAGTGAAAGGATTTCAATGGGATAGTTTACCACACAATGTAATTACACTCAATAATGTTTAATGTTGAGTCTGTTTAGTAGTGCGCACGGGAGATTTACCATCTTGAAATAATGAAGCATCTTAGCAACACAATATTTGAACCATAGGGTCCAGCTTGTCACGTAAAATGGCTTTGTATTCTTCGGCCTCAACTACCATACAGAGTAATAGTAGGGCCAAATTACTTTTATGAGATGACTTCCCATACCATAACAGATTCACCACCATGTTAAACAACTGGCAACAGACAACATGCATTAGAGGCTTCAGTTTTCTCCAAACACACACCCATCCTGGCGCAGGAAAAATCATAAAGAGGCCTCCTCAGATCATATTGCACTCTTCCACTTCTCAGAAGTCCAAGATTGGTTTGGCTTTGGTTCCCCGTGGTTAATTGGAAAGTGTCCATCCATCCCTGTCAGTGAGCCTTGACTTGCAAGCACTGTTTCTCCTGCCAGATGCAGTTTTTCTTTGTTTGGCGTATACTTTCATCATTTTCAACAATATTTCCCTCTACACATTAAATTATGTTTGCCATTTCTGTGACTGACACACCAGCAGCTCTGGGAGTAACTATTTGAACTCTGTCAAAATGTGTTAGATCTCACTCATCATGTGTTGCTGTGGAAATTCACATATTAAAGTGTTGCTTTTAAAATACCTTCAGTAGTAGGAACATATTCACAATTAGTGCTGACGTGAATAAAAATCTTATTTTGTAGACTGCATTTTAGTTCAATCAAAATACGAGTCCTCTTTCCCCATTTTTTGCACTGCCTCCATGAACACTGCTATTTTAATGCATCTATCTGTGTTTTATATGAGAAATGATTTATTCATTACATTATCATTTTCCTCTACTCATCTACCCAATTACCAGACAGATAATTTAGATCAATTTAGTGTATGGCAGTTTTATGGTATTGTCACATAATAGTATGTAATTAATGACTAGTGAGGGGATACTGGCCAAGAATGTGTTTTGGTGGTCTTTAATGATAAATTAAAGTGCAAAATTGCTTTCAATGCAGGCTTTTTGAGTGACTATCTCAGCGGTGCATGTGGCACAGCTTCTCACATCAGCTTCAAAACAGCTTTAAAAAATAAATTACATAAAAGCAAAAAAAAAGGCTAAATAAAATGGCCACCACCTGCAATATAAAACTGCACAGGGACCACAGATTATTATCAATTGTCTGTCACGGTGGTTTTTAATAAAAAAGAAAATCCTTGTTTCTCCCTTTCTCCTCCTCCTCTTCTCCACCCCCACCCTTTTGAACGCTTCGTTCAGCAGCTTCTCCTGCTGCATTCAGTGTGGGCTCGAGATGCAGCCTCACTCTGGAGCAGGGCCAAGGATAGCAGGGCTGGAAAAAAATCGGACACCTGACTACCGCTAGAGTTGCTCCACTGCCAACAAATAGGGCCGGACTTGAGGATTATTAGTAGGCGGGACCATTAGCATGCACTGTTTTCATCAGCCAAAGGGGGGTAAGGTTATGTCATGCAGCAGCTACATACGAGCCTCCATTTTAGAGTGGATGGGTAAAGCTCTCATAAGGAAGGAAATACATGACAATGTGTTTCCGAATGATGCTCCTATGAACAAAGGCAATGGAACCAAACTAAATACAAAAACTACAACACTAAGAACTTAAAACATGCTAGTTAAAGAGGTTTTAAGCTTATTTTTCTTAGTACAATTGACCCGCCCATGTCGCAGCTTTCCACATTGCGGCTTCAATTTTTTGTGGGTCGTCACCAAATAATTAAATGGGAATTTTTTGGAAGCTTTGTGGCCTTGTGTGGTAAACTATGTAGCACTGAAGATAATGCATGTAGCAGACAAAAAGTAAAGAAAACATTTTAAGTTTACTAAGTCATAAATAAATTTTATCGTTTAATACCATAAATATACACACATTTTTTACGTGGTTTTTCCACAAAGAGTGGAAAGAGAGTCAACTGTACAGTTATAAATTTTCTCTCAGAATACTGTTACAAACAACAGTTACAAAACAAATCATATTCAAGCTTGAAAGTTAAAGTGAATAGCTATATGATGTCTTTGGGGCAAACATTTCCCCAAAAGTTGACTATATCCTACAGCAGATACAGGTTTGATAAAGGGCTATTAATAAAGCCATAAGATTTGCTTTCTTTTTTAGGACATTAAAACTAAGATGGCACAATAGCAGGAGGATTTAGGGTGACATTGGCACCTCTGAGGGAAACAGGCTAGTGGGCCAGAGGCTCTGGCAGACAGCTAAGGCACAAACTCAGGCAAGCCTTTGGTTAATCTTATTTAGACAGACAGGAAATGTGGCTATTGCTATCTTGGAGAACAGAAAAAGAAAAGGCTTAATTCACCTCAATGTTTGGTAGGTAACCATACAAAGTTTCTAAGTAACTACCTGACTTTTAGCAGGGTTAGCTTGTGAATGCAGCCCTCATTTATTGGCCAAAGCTAGAATAAAAAAAAAGTACTGTACCATTAGATAGCCCTTTATGTAGTATCAGTTAAATATCCAGTTAATGGCTACTACAAGTGAAACAGAAGAATGTGGTCCCCAGCAGTGGGTCAGAAAAGGTTATGTTGGCATCCCAGCTGTGTGCAATCTGTGCTAGTGATATTAATGGAAAAAACACAAACTCCATGTGTGCTTATTCCTCAAAAATGTTGTGTCGCCCCATATACAATTCATTTACAATTAAGTCATTTACAACGTACATCTATATCTTTTCATTCTACATTCTCATGGGGCATGTCATCACTGATTGGCAGTCAAAGTTTATGTGCTTAATATGTCCAAGTCTGACCTCAACTCATTGTGGAGATCCAGTCATTGAGTGGTTATGACATTGTAAAAAAATTATGAATAGGCTTGTTTACAATGTATCTATTTAAGCAGCCTCAGAATTCGCTAATGTCTTCCGGACCACTAATTTTAATACTGGCACAACTGTTAGAAGCCTTTGGCCTGGAGTGTCAAGCTGTGCTGGAAAACCTAAAGAGAAGTCTCTCCTGCACTGTCATCCACTGCAGTAAGCAGTATGTACAATATGAGTGCCCAACTTGGTTACTTCCACATGGCTTAAATCTGGATTAGGACTTCCTTTTAAATCCTGTGATGACCTCAGTGTTGCATCACTTCATAATGACTTTCTTTCATTTACAAAGATCTCAGCTTTTGGATGACAACTTGTGATTAAACAGCACCCAAAAAGCCAAACAGAAACAGGCTCGTGAAACTCACATACAGCATGGGTAACTGCACAGCCTAAGATGTTTATTTTATGTAAACTCTAGAAAGAGGAAAAATATTTCCAATTAAACAAATGTCAATCTAGATAAGTTTTGGGAAATAAATGTTTTCATTTTTTAATTGCATGTAGATATATTCTTCTTGAATAATTAATGTTTTCCAATCAATAATCTCTAAAATATCATCCACTGATCTATACAATAAACTTAGATAATATTCCTGTAAAGTTGACATAAGCAACATTTTCTGTTTAGAAGCCATCTGTTTATGGAAAAGTACCTTGCTGTTGGCATGTGGATGCCTTCAAACATCATGGTCAAATTAATATTCAATTGTCATGTAGATGTGCTGTAGTATATTTAGCAACTGACTATTAAAATATTATAGCTGTAATGCTTGTAAATACTGATGTTTTTAATGCAGGCAGTTTTTTGGCAACAGAGTGACAAAGGTCAGCACATATGAAACCAGTGAGCAATACAGCGTAAAAAAGGGGATTTCATAACTGTGAGATTCAGTCCATTGTGCCAAGTCCATAGGAGGATTTTGCTAAACTAAATTTTATTTCTGAACAAATGTTTTTTAACCCCAATGAACCAGCCCCCTTTTAATATAACAGCAGTTTGCATAATTTTGTGTTTTGCAACAAAACTTGAACAAGTCAATAAATACACCATGTACCTTTTATGATAATGTAAAAGAGCAAAATAACAGAAAATGGATAACATGCATAACACAGAAGTGATCAGCACAGTTTTTATTAAGACAACACCAACCATTCAAATTTGTTGGTATCTTTCAGCATATCAGTCTCTTCAACTGATGGGAACATGAAGATTTCTCGCTCCACTGTAATTTAGCCTGCATTGATTTTTACTTCTGTAGAGACTGGATGCCTATCGTAGATTCTGACACCTTTGCAGCCTGAACTCTTCCTTCTGAGATGGAAGATAACTTATCAAATGACAAGGTCCTCAGTTCGCATTGCGGTCTCGCCATGTGTGCATGTCTGATTAATCTGCTCTGCTGCTTGATGGCAAATTATTTTGCGCTACATCAATAATCTCTGAAGCCTGCTTACTCCCAGTGAGGATGGAAATATTCCTGTTTTGGGTTTGCTCTGAGTTGAAACATAAGGGGCTGTAAACTATTAAAACCATTTGAGCGTGAAGGGGACAAAAAAAGCACTGCAGTTATTGCAATGTCCTTAAAATTAAATGTTCAGTATCTCCAAGGTAAAGATCCAGGCTTTGAGCATGCTTTATACGTTTTTCATCTGATTGTGTTTTTGAACACTCTGAAATGAAATCTGCAGTACAGTGAGTATTCAGAATCACTGATTTGTGGTCCCAGTAAGAATGAATCTTGCTGTGCTGCAGTACGAGTCTCCAGAGAGAACAGTCTGTGTCGCATGACTGAAATGATTGAAATACACTCCTTCTTTCCACCAGACATACAGTAAACAGGCCCTCCTGATTTACATATTATTTGAAACATCAAATGGTATTTCATAAACTTCAGCTTTCAAGTGGCCTGTTTCCATGCCTCTTTCCAGGAGTGACTTTTTATTGCAAGGTGAACCAAACATATGTGCTGCTTTTTTTCAAAGAACCCACAGCGCTTTCATACAAAAACTGGCATATCAATGCCTCCACACAATCTGCAGTCCTGTTACTCAACTCCACAGCAGTTATATACCTTTCAGGTAAGAGTATGATATCATTTCAGGTATAAACCGGACGTTAAGTCAACCCGACAATATAGTAAACTTCATATGTGCAGTCGGAGTTACATACTACAATGATGTACTCCTACAATCCATTACCTGCAAGTAAATGACTATTTCTTCCACTACAAATTATAAAGTATTACAGTATAGCTAGCAACTAAAAGAAAGGAATTTCTTACTGATCATGAACAGTGTTCAGGCCCCCCTGTATTTATACTGAGTATCACGTAACGGATACTCCCTCCCCCCACCAAAAACAAAAACAGTAAAATGAATAAATAAATAACAGGCCCAAGCCTAACTCTCTCGTTTGAATTTGTCACTGTCACTGATGTCAACATGAGTCCAGTGAGCACTGAGGAATCATAATTTTAATCCTAATCTTAATGTGAGCACAATCCATTCTATGATTTACAATTTACTCTGTGCTGATTCTATTGTGAAGAACACAATGCACTAGGGCATTATAAAATATGACTAACCAATTATCTTAGAATAACTCTAAGATAAAATTTTTAGTGTTTTATGTCTGTTATGATATGTTATCCTCAGTTCAGGATAAGCTATCCATGGGATATGGGCTCTGCATTTTTACTATAGTTAACTTTTTAGCATTTGTCTGAAATTTTCTGTTGAAATGATCAGACAAAAATCGCCACATTCCCACTAATATATTTTGACTTAATATGGGGCAGAAGAAGACTAGATTTGGTTTGGGTGTTTTGCTTCAGGCCTCGCCATTTCCATGGTGTGCAATTATATCTATGTAACGTGTATCTTCTCCTTGCACATGGCCATAATAACGTATAAATGACATCATCCATCATGTGGTGACACATGAGCCTACAGTGGCACCTAAACATTTACATAAATGAATATATGAGAAAGCTAATTAGACAATGGGTATGAACACTAACATTCACCATGAACAATATCCCTGAAGATGCTGAATTACCATTATAAATTCAGCATCTAACCAATATTAAGTGGGTCTCCATTTTATTTCTGATGAGTGCCAAATCATTTGAAATAAAACATTATTTAGGGCATGTCAACTAAATTTAGTGGAAGATCGAAAACTATCTGGTCTCAGTACATAAATCCTTCATCAATCCCTTCTGTTTACAGGCATCTTTCAACCTAAAAAATGATGCATTTACTTTTACATCAAATGGAGATAGCAAGAACAAATAACAGCACGTGTTGCTCTTGTCTGACAGTGCAATAAATAAATGCATTTTGATTTTGGATCACATATTAAACTTCCAGGCAATGAATATCCTAAGTAGAAATGCTATGCGTATTATTTGGCTGCTGAATATATTAGTCACTTCAGGCAATCTTAACCCTTTTCCCCTCTCTCTATGCAAAGAGTGTTACCGTCAGTAAGGAATCTTGTGTTTCACAAGATGGAAGTGACATCTATGCATGTAAACAATCTATGGGTTGTTCATCATCTTAAGTATCTTAATGCTTTCGCAACACAAATTCCCTTGTCGTGCCAATAAAGCACATTTGAATTTGATATTTTTGTTCATTAATTCGTTAGTTCATTAATCCAATAATAACTGGCAATTTCCCTGAATCCTGACTACAGTTCCACTCTGTTATGGTTAACAAAACAGAAGCCTTTGGGTTTTGAAGTATCAAAGCTTTTCTCTCTTTCCAATTTTTGACCACTATGATAGCTAGATTTTCTCAGAAAATGTCTGACTGACTCATAATACTGGAATGCAACATTAATTTCAGCTGGCTGTAGCCTGCACGCAGAAAAATAGTTTATAGCCAGAGGAGTAGATCTTTTAGCGAGTTAACGAACTAGCACATGTTGCCAGCTAAGTTTAGCTACCTTGCTAGTTTAGCTGCCCTAGGGTTTGGGAGCTCAAGCATCATGTTCACCACCTTAACTAACTAAATCTCAAGAATAAACTTTATCTCTAGGATACATCAATTACAAGTAGTTTGGTGTGTCAAATTATGCACGAGGAAGAATATTTTCAATTTGTTTGCATTTTACTGCAGTAAGACAATGTTAGCAAGTTACATATTTATGTGTAGAAGTACAGCAGCGGCGTACTATTAACTGCACTTAAATTTTTTGATTCATATTGCATCAAATTCTGAGGGTAGTAGTGCTTGCTTATGCTTTAATCAATGATGTAATTAGTTTTTATGATTGGTTACAGCTCAAGATTTGGATTGGTAGTAATTCCTTTCTTTCTAAATCAAAATGATGGATGACTTTTATTTCTTTCCATAAAACCATCTTATATTTAGTAAATGACGGGTAACTGTCAGTAAATGCAAACCCTTTGAGCTGCCAGTCCAATGACATTTCAATGTCATTTCGTTGATAAAGTAGCCTGCTATTACATGTAAGATTTACATGTGTGAAAATGTAACATAAATAATGTACTGTATGCCTGGAATAATATGAAGGTTTAAAATTGTAACTAAATATATACATTTAGAAGCCAACACATTTAAAGCCAAAAGATTAGATGGATAACAACTGAGTAACTAGCAAACACAGAGAATAACTCCCAACAAACTAAACTGCATATGTGCAAATATTTATCTTAGTAAATCCACATGAATCGTACAAAGCTGTATAAATTGGATTATGTTTATCATTAAATAGAGGTGGTTGTGTTATGGCTCAAGCCACTGGTTAAAAAAGTCAACATATATGTTTACTTTGGTTCATTCTGGAAAAAATTGCATTTTAATATCTAAAGCTCTAGCATTCATAGATATCTCATAGTGTTTACAGTCTCCCTGATCCCATATGAAATGATATTGTACCTTTTCCTCTAATATGACTAATTAGAATACATTATGGATTAATCATCAGAGGACCTTGACCAGAAATTCCACACATTGAAATGAAACACTTCAAATGTAATCTATGTTACATGTCACTTCAAACAGTGCATCCTTGTTTGTAGAAAACAAGGTAGAGTAAATCATGCTGAAAATTTAAGTAATTTATTTGAATTAACATAGAAATTAAATATTCCTAGGGAAACAAGATTGCACCTGTGGAAGCCTCTCTAATCCAACTGATCATTTGGGACAAAAAGAGCCCTGAACACCGGAGATGGCTAATAAAATTGCAGGCAAAATTAATCTTTTCAGAAAGCCGATTCCAGCATGTTGTATTCTGTTAATCCTTCGCTCGTTGAAGTTTGATAATCCTGAGGTTAATTCAATCACAACTGGTAAAAAGGTTCCCAGGTAAAAATGCAACAGTATTTTCATTTTCAAATTAGTGTTTTACTGAAAGTGTTCTTGTGTAAAATACTTTTGAATGGAGATTGACTAATAACAAAATAATCAAATTCTACACAATATACAGGAAAATGATACATTCTTCAACAAACTTACAGAATGCTGATAAACATGAGGAAACAACACATCAAATGGAGGCAAAGGTATTTTATGACTCAAGAGTCAGACTTCAGTTTTAAAAAACAGAAGTGAAAAATTGGGCGTATGTACGGATTGCTTCAATGATTTCTGTTCTGATCAAACCCAAATTTCGGCGCAGTGGTGAAAGAGCTTCAACAGATCAGCACAAAGACTGTTGTACGGGGAATTATAAATGGTGCTTCCACGGAACCACTCCTTCCTCAATCAAGGGATGGGCCTCCCCTTAAAAGGGCCTGCTTTTCAGTCTCATCGCCATCTGGTAGCCACTCCTTGCACATCATTATCACCAGTGAGAAGCCGCAGAACACACAGATCCCGCTAAGAAAAATAATGGCTGATTTTGATCTCCCTCATTAAGCAGTTGTAGAAAAGTGTTCGTGTGATTATCACTTAATATATTTGCAATGTACAACAAATTGATTTATTTTTAATGATACATTTTCTGGTATTTTATGTTTCCTGAATATTTGATGTTTATTTTTATTAAATAACTCATGGTTTTTTTCTTCTAACTCTGTGATTTACCTGGATCAGTTAATAATTTTGCTGAATTGTTCTTATTCTTATTATTATTGTTGTTGCTGTAAATTGAGTATTCATTGGTTATTTATGTGTTGGTTTGTTTGTTATTACGATATTAAATAGCTTAACTTATATACAAAAAAACTTGCATGGTGGGTTCAGTTAAACTATCAATGCAGAGTAGAGCTGGAGATGGCTCAAAATTTGATATTTATGCAATAAGGATTACTGTGATCTTAGGACTATTACAAACTTTTTTCTTATAAAAGCTAATAGCTTTGAAAAATAGCCTAGGACCTTTTACAAAAATAATTGATATGGATGCTTTATTTTTCAGGAAGTACCACTGAAAGACAAAAAGAGATTTTTTGTAAGTTCATAAGGTTCAATACACAAACACTATAGTTTTTCACTAGAGCAGATCATCTTCCTATGCAGGCAGTTTGGCAAACTTCCCCAGAGGTAAGGGTTTAGATCCAGCTGTGTCTGTGAGTTGCATTTTGTGCGTGCATGAGTCTGTGCGGAGACAGCTCCTGTCAGGCATGAAATATATACCTCTCTCCTCTGACCCACATTGTGTGGCTATGTAATACAAAAGAAATATTTGATCAAGTCCAACACAACCGCCTGGATTCAAGCAACAATTTCTCTTAACTCCTAAAATGAATGCGTAGATAAAGTGCTCATTTTTCCTGAAGGATACCGAAGGAAAACAGCTGCTTGTATTTAGGTGCCTAAATACACAATAAATATCCAACTGTTTTTGTTCTCAGTTTAATAAATCACTTTTTGAAAACCATTCCCAAGAACGGTGCTTTCTTATTTTGGATATTCTCAGTTTCCATGGTTTCAAGAGGATTCTTCTGACCCATCAATGTCAATCTGATGTCCCAAAAGGCACCATGCGTGGATCTGTTACTTGGTAATCCATTACTTGGTTACATTATTTACCCTTTAATACTCATTACACTGTGGATTGAGCAGGTGTGCAATTGAAGTCCCGCTAGGTCCCATGTCCTGAAAGTTTCCCAAGTGAAAAACGTGTCTGAGAGCAATTTAACCTACATGCCTGCAAAATTTTCACTGTTTATGTGAGATAAGTCTCTACTTTACTCAATTCTTGACCCTGAAATAAGAAAATCCTTTTCAAGAGTAGACAGAGCCTATTTTCTAACCTTGCAGCCTATGTCATAAGACATAGTCAACTTACATACATAGTTTTATGGAAAATCCATCTTTGCACAATTATTATTAACTGTAAACTAAATAAAGTGTGACAGTACCCAAGAGTTTATGTTCAAAACCAAATTCTCCACAGTAAAAGAACCTGCATGACCTTTAATATCACAAACTGTACATTTTTACACTTCTGGAAAACTGTCCATTTTTCCCATGCAATGGCTTTTATTCATTGGTAAGTTAAAAAAGGTAGAAAACATTCACAAGTACAGCGGAATCTGTAAGGCTAATTTTACCACAGATAATAGCCTGCACTCCTCAAGATTACTAAAAAGGCTGTGGAAGATGGAGCCATCTGACCATTATGCTAACTAGCTATACTTGCCCCACTGATATCTGGTATTTGTAACTTTCTACATTTACTTTATCTATATGTCAAATGAGTTCTTCAGCCAATAAGTTATTTGTGTAAGAATTTCAGTCAAGACTGCAATTTTATCATCATTTATTTTATCAAAAATTCGGAAGCACTGGTAACTGCAGGCATTGCATTGTTTTGCTTTTATTCCTAGTGGTATATTTCTGTGATTTTGCAAAACACACGTAAGTCACTTTTAATGTTTATCATAAATATTCCTCAAATTTTAGCTTCACAACCATTTAATGAAAGGTTAAAAGATGCAAGGCACATACTTTGCTATTCTGTTTCACTGGCTTCTGCCCAAGCAGAGTAGGCCTCATTGATGAGTGGGCAGTCCTACAAACAACCCTACTGAATATTACAGAAAAATGTATAGTTAGATGACTTTCTGAGTCCAGCAGCCAGAGAATTTTATTAGTATTCCAAGGCTCTCTTTCATCAATGTCCTCTTGCTTTTGTCCTGTGTGCTCAATGCTAAGTTTTAGGCTATCCTGACAATTTTGCTTAGGCTCTGTGCTTATACTGACAAAACACTGCAGTTTGCACAACTGAAGGTACCAGAAGTGACATTTCACCTTCTAAACTTAATTATGGCTAACCTCAGAAAGTCCATTGGCTGGCCATAAAATTAGAAATGCATTGCCAATCAGATTCAAAAGCTTCCAATTTTTCATTAAAAATATTTCCCCAAATTCATTCCCTTGTGGCATAATTTTCCCCATTCAGTGCTCCATGATCCTCATTTCATTTTCATCCCAGCTGCATTTCCTATCCAGTCATTAGCGAACTACAAATAATAATACATATGTAGGTAGTATTGGGAGAAAATGCACGCATGTTAAATATTTAGGTGGATTTCAGTAACCATAAGACAGAATGCAATACTACAGGTTCACTGCAAGGCTATTAGCCAACATTTATAGAGTCAAATGTCATGCACATAAAATGAAACATCCCTGTGGATTATAAAATTAGCTCTACTTTTGAAGCAAGTCTATTTAACCTCAAATTACATTACGCTTATATCATCTATGAGCTGGGCCATTCTGGTCTTTAACAGGGGCTCTTTAACAGGTAACTGGTGAAGGCCAAATGAGATACTAGAAAATAATCAGCTAATAAATAGTAAAAACTGTTGCTGAGAAATCTTAAGCCCTACATTGTTTAGATGAACATGACAACATTTTGTATTAGTTTTACCCAGGAATTTCAAGATGAATAGAGAAATTGAGGCTGCTGAGTCTTTAATAAATATTTTTTCCATGAAGAAAACTACAGCATTTAAGAAAGGTAACAGGAAACGCCTCATATCCTGCATTCTTTTCCCTGGTTTCTTTGTTCTAGCATCTGCTAGTACAAAATTGTGGGCTATGATGCACATGATGAGCTAATTACAGACCCATAACAGGAACACCTGTGTAAAGACATTACTAGAACTGGATTCCATGAAATCTTAATATTCCATAAACCATTATTAATCCCTCATTTGGTTGTCATACAGGACCCCCTTCTGCTATTGACATCACATTTGGATGTAAATTGTGTATTTCAGCTTTCAAATGTGGGCTATTGAAACAGCTGAACATTTAATGATCAGAGATGACAGTTGGATTTGTTACCACTTAACCAATTCTTATTTGTTTCTAATAACTATAGTACAGTTTTGTAAAGCATTGTAAAAAATGCAACCAAAGTGATAACAATGAATAATGCATACTTTGTGCACTTAGCCCATTGACTGACATCTCTGATAAAAGGTGGATCATTTTTACAATGGCTATTCACACCTTATATTAGAATGGCTCTTAATATTATTGCTTTATATTATTTCATTTACTGAGCAGCACAGTCATAACCAACTTTGACCTTAATTACGAATGCCAAGCCATTTAAATAAAATCCCACATATAACAGTTGCCTACCATTGCATAGCCTAATTTGAAAACATAATGCTGTTGCTACCGTCATTGATTGAAATTACAGTGCAGAATAGCTCTAGACATTCAGATAACTGTCATATAGTTCAACAGCACCGTATTATATTTGAAGTGTTTATTAAACGACATATTCACCCTATTTGCTGTTAGACTAAGCAGCAAAGTACAAGGCACAGAGTGAAAGATGTGGGGAGGAAGGCTGAATACTGTAATGATTAAGGAGAAAATGTGGGTCTAGCACACGTATACGGCAAATACGGTGAAGGTATGGCAGGTATGGCACTGCGTGTATATCAGTATCCAGGTGTATCGCAGTACACCCCATCATAGATATATGCACGAGGTGGTATATCTTTCCTTAAATACATTATAACCAGGCCAGCAAATAAGCTAACGCGAAAAACATAACAAGTGCCAATGGGCTTTTAAAGATACGGGCTGTGCAGTTCTGTCTGCTGCTTAAACATATAACATTACTGGTCATATTAATATGATGTTTCAATACCGTCATATTCCGATGGACCCATGTGGCTCAGGTTACATGATAAAATTAATACGAATATCCATGCAAATTCAATTCAAATTATATTTCTTTCACATTTAAAAAGTATCATTGCAAAATATGATTTCTTTCGATTCCCTAAATGCATCAACTAGCTAGCTAGCTTGATGAAGTAACGTTAAAGCCATTAAATCGCCATGCTGATAGCAGGGCTGTTACGAAATTTCGGTGCATAAACATGGGCTGGACTTCACAAGGAAAAACATCAGTGCACTGTGGACGATTACACCGCACTCCAGAGATGTACAAAAATATACTGAGCTCATTTTGGAAATCACTGCAGTTTGCTTTTTCAACGGTTATTCTTAAGAGTACGATTATCCTAGCGGATTTGATTTTCTCCCTGTCCTTTCCACAATGGCATCGCCATCAGTCGACTTCATTAACCTTCGCAGCAATCAATATTCATCACCCCACCCTTCAGCAGGTTCCCGCATCAACATCACCCTCCAACCTACCATTCCGTGCCAGCTGACGACAATCCTAGTCCGGTGACAGTCCTGTTCAAAACATTCCGACGGGCGATTTTCAAGACCTTCGTATCACAAAGACACTTGAATGTGAAGATGGAAAAATAAATGACCACCGATTAAAATAAAGGGGGTTAAATTAGAAATTGCGATGCTGAATCACCCTCCGCTCACCGTCTTGCAACCATTGTGCTGCAAGATGCTGGCTGTACCATTGTGGAACCTACCAGAGGAGAGGTGGAAAAAGGGGTTAGGGAAATGGGTTGCTATGGAAACCGTAAGGAGCACACATGACGTCAAAGCCCAAAGCAGTCTCTGGAGGGGAGGGGGAAGCTAGTCCGATCCTGCACCGTCCTCATCCAGTAGTCCGTCTCATTCGGGTATGCCTACTGAACCTGCATAGAGGCGGGCAAGACAGGACCATCTGCGAGTGATTCTTTCGGCATCCATTTTCTGCAAAGCTTGCTTGACGTTAGGCATAGAAATCAAGGTAATAAATATTTGAGAGACACTATCACCGTTGTGTGTTTGAGCAGTCGCAACCGGTTGGTTCCACAGGCAGGCACAGTCGCAGCTGGTAAAATCGGTTGAAGAAACCCGAATTGCCTCCCGGGTACCATTCACTGGAGGTTCTTTCACATTAAATGGCGCTTTTAGACAGATGGCGGTCTCAATAATTTTGGCAGTCTTGTACAATGGTTGTGTCGTTGTCAAACCGCTGTACTTTTGGTACGATGATATTTTCGGAGACTTATAATAGCTTAAAGCACAGTTACTATAATTAATTAGGCCGCTAATAGTCTAACTACACGTTATTGCGCCTATGTGCATGCCGTTTTAAGATTCCATGGTGAACATGTATGTCTGCAAGAGTATAGAGAGCAGATTGCATGTTCACTGGTCATTTGTTTCATCCCTAACTTTCATCCCTTATCCCAATTCTTATGGTGAATTTTAAGAGTTCTATTCGAATCTATCCTGTGTCCCATTCTAAAGTAGGCCAAACACTTCTTCAGGGTAGAATGTGTTCAAGATAAATGCTCATGACCTTATCAGTTTTTTACTCAATATATCTCTGTTGAACTAAATGACTTAGTTTATATATTTTTGAGTGTATATGTGTGTGTTTGTATATTTGTATGTTTTTTGGGGGGAGGGCATGATAATATTTTGGCAAAATATGATTGCTTTGAGTTAAAATTTTCCTATGCAAAAGTTATGTTTTGCTTCAATTTATATTGTACCCACTAGTTCATCTCCCCAAAACCAGAGTGCTCATAATCTAACCAAATAATTCAATCTTGTCTATGTGAGTGCATTACGTGAGTCCAGCCCCTTGCTGTAGTCTAACATACCTTTTGCAGTTGGCAGCAACTATGTTTGCACTCCATATCTCCTGCATTAAATAAATTTCCAAATATGTTTAGTATTTCATGTATCCCCTACTGTCACTTTACTGAACTCAGTTGCTAGGTAATCAGTTATGCTGCAATATTTTCTGTAAGTCTGTTACAAACAGCATCACAAACTACATATAAATTTAATTAATTTAAAGATGTGAGTGCTCCATGGCATTTATCAGAGTCAGTGTGACTGGCACCCCTGTATCTCTTTTTTAATTGACTGAGAGGGATAAATTCATTTATTGCAATAAGTGATTTTTGTGATTTTTTTTATTTAAAATTACAGGAATTGGAAATAATTAAGCACCAAATAATAATTTCACATTTATTCACAAATGGAGCACTGTATTACCAGTTGCTTATAGGACAGCATTAGTAGGATATTGGACCTTTCTTTGAGATGGAGGGCCTCCAGTACTCTGAGAAATTAAGGAGTTAAAAATCTACTCTTAACTTTCCATAAAGATTCTATGATTTTTAGATTTTTTGGTCGGCTGGGAGGCTGTGGAAGTAGTTTGACTTTGTCATGGTGTTCATAAAATGACTCTTCCATACATTTAGTATTGTATATGGGGACATATTGAATATGGGAATGTATGAAATATGGAAAGTAGAAAATGTGAGTTATACACTCAATGCCTGAATCGAAGGTGTGTCAGTTACAGAAATGTCTAAATTATTTAACGTGTTAAGGGGAGCTGTGTCAAAAATCATTAAAGCACATGCCAAACAAGAAAACACTGCCTCCAAAAAGAGATACAGTGGCCCCAAGTCGAAACTCGCTGACAGAGATAGATAAACACGTAGAAGGATAGTTGATAAAAACCACAAAACATAGCCGCAGAACTGAGTCAAAACTTGAGTTGCCTAATCTGAGTAAAGACTACACATAATGTGTACAACATGAGCCTGACAAAGCTGATATTTATGGCTGGACAGAAAATGTTTGGAAACAAGACTGAATGTCCAACAATTCATAACCTGGTGTAATGAGCAAAAGTCCTGAATTTCTGAGCAGTGGAAAATGTAATACAGTCTGATGAGTCACCTTTTACTCTCTTTTCTGCATCTGATTGGGCCAAAGGAAGCCTTTAACTGATACTGCTTTTTCTGAACTGTTAAACAGGTCTGTCATAATATGGGTCTGTCATAATATGGGCAGCTGTCCTGTGGGAGTCACTTATTTCTCTGAATGAAATTATGGCCAAAGAATGTAAAGCCAGTTTAGGTGACCAGGTGTACCATGTGATGCAAACACTGTTTCCTGAGGATGTTTCCATAATTCAAGATTAGAACACCCCATATACAATGCTAAATGGAGTGGTTTCATAAACACAAAGAAGTCAACACCTTCTACAGCCTCTCAAATCACTAGATATAGACGTTTATGGTAGCCTAGTATATCACTGATACACAGCTAGCTAGGTACTTGTCTGGCTATGCTCCATTCAAATTAGCAATGCACACAAAATATAGGCAGTTACCAAACGCCTAACACCAGGGAGCTCTGATTAACACCCCTCACAACCTGAGAAATCTGAAAAACAACAAACAGTTCACTAACAAGTTAACAAGTATAAGCAAGCAAGCTAGTCATCATGTAAGTGATTATCAAATATAGAATAAATTTTTTTCTTAGATAAAGAACAAACTTTTACTACATAACCTGAACACTCTTGGGCTGTGAGCCATTTTGATACAGATTAGCAGTTAACATTAGCTAGAAGGCTATCAACAGCTGGTAAACATAAACAGATGAGGAATACCGTATGTAGAATATGACATTGGTATGGAGGGGCCATGCTGTGACACAACATGAATCATGATTTTTTCTTTTAAAATTATTTATAGCCAGTGTAGGGTCTTTTCTCCTAGTCTGTGGACCCAACCAGCCCCACCCAGATGCTGTCAAGATGAAAGCTGACCCACCAAACCCTGTGTATACACAGGACTCTGCATCAGTCAGCCTATGTTTATTGGTTCACCTCCATCTCTCAAAGAACTATAGGTACGTGTTAAATCCAAATGCTTGTTAACTGATCAATGTAATAGCAACATGTGTTGCCAGCTGTGGAGTGAAAGGAGCACACAAGGCACCTTCTTCTCTTTTGCTACTTTCAAAGACCCTTGCTATCTCCCAGTGCTTGAAAAACCTTCAGGACCATGGACAGTGTTGGCCTCACCTACAGGCACACAAAGCTGAGGCTGATATGTATTCAGTTAAGCTGTTCCTGTGATTCTCATAAGGGCTGTTTCATTGATGCACTGTTAGCTGTCATGATAAGAGAATGAGGTTTCATAAACCTCATAAACACACTGTTTGGTTGGATCAGAGATTTACCGGTAATGTATGATAGCTCCACCCATTTTTGTCATCATGACATATTATTTTATGTGGGGACAGGTGAAACAGGTTTTACAGGCTAAGTAACATATATCCTTACATAATTACGTTTGGGGCATACGTAGAATACAACGTGTACATCAAACGATGGTCTAAGAAATTAATATTGTAATTATAAATACCAGGGATCAATGTGGAATAGTAGTGGATAATACATATTTTGGTGAATTTCTGAAACAGTTCTATTACAAATGCAGTCACAGCATGAGCAAATCCTCACGATTCATAGAAGGTGAAAATGTTTTAGGAACTGTGATACAAGCTATGTCATGTATCACAAGGGCATCAACCAAATGTTATAACAAATGTGAACAAGTGTCTCCCTCCCAATTATGAATTCAGGTGTGAGCAGGTTAACAATCAAATGGGAAATAAAAATTATTTGTCAAATGTTGTGGTCTTTTCCTTGCTGTTACTTACTTCCTTTAAGTTTTTATTTTATCAAACTTCCATTTCTCCTACCATTTTCTATAAACCCCAAAGGATGGTAGACTCACCACACACCCATCTGTCACCAAGCATTGCTAGTCCTACATTATGTTCTGTTGCAAGTCAGATGTCCTACGCTCCAAACTGCAATGAAGAAATTTTAAGAAATAAAAACATGACAATACATAATGTAATAACAAAATTAATACATCTAGGTTCCTGATTTACTCTAGGCCTACAGTATGGTGAGTCTACATCGAAAACGTTGAAATCATTAATCTCCCCCCTTTTCGCTAAACCAGAATAAATCGCGTTTTTGCTCATAACTTTTCAGTGTAATACCAGGAACTAATTAGTTCGGTTTCCCTTCATTGGTTATCTTATCTTTCTCATAGTGTGGTGAGAAAGCCCAGAACCACCCACAAAACTCTAAACGTGGTCTGATAGGCTTAGTTAACATCAATGTAATCACCTTTGATTTATATTCAGTATTATTTGTGATATTTTCCAGAGTCCTGTTGGCCTTTTTTTATACAGTTAAATCAACTATTACTCCCAGACCATTTTCAGGTTGAACACATCCTAATTTACTAACTCCCAGGGAAGAATCCTGTTTCAAATTAATGTTTACTAAATGTGTAACTTTGGATTATGTTTGGATCTTCTTGTGTTGCACTAGGCAAGCCTCATCACCAATCCATACAAACTTCCCAAAGAACATCGCTCTGCTATGATCCATGCAATGGTTACTGTTTGTATTCCACTTTGCAGCCAGTCTCAGACCATTCTGTAATCATTTCATTAAAGCTGAAACATTGTTTATAATACTGAAATAGCAAACAAAATTTTACTGCAGCAAATATGGAGAGCTATATGAAGCAAATAGAGATGGTTCTGCTTGGTAGTGGGAAAGTGGGTGTATTCTGCACGTTAATAGCACAAGTGCTCCAAAATCAGCCATAGGGGATGTAGAAAACATGGAAATGTATCGATACTGAGCCTCATTTATCAAGCATTTATGCATGTGGGGATTTCTTTTTCTCAAGTAATTTAAATATTTAGGAAGAACCCTAGAAAATTATTTTATTTTATGTTTTCCACCTTGAATACATTTGATTTTTAATGCTATTTTAACATTTTATGTTATCTAACACTTCAAATGTTAGAGTGTTTGGTTTAAAAATTGTGTATTCTAAAACGCTTGAGAAGTAAGTGCCCACTGACTTTCTAAGCTTACAAAAAGTACAGCAAGGATGGATGTAGAAATAATAGCTTGATGAATATTGCTCCATTAATGTATATCCTGAGTGAAGATGTGTCTTAAAGAAATTACATTACAATATGATAGGCTCACTTTAAAATAATAAGTATTTATGTACCATTTAACATACAGATTTTTAGTTTGACAATATGGTTTTCTTTCATCATTGTTTGCTTTCTGGTTTTATTTACCATAACATAACTCTAGATATTGTGTTTTCCATTTTTCTTTATGTCACACAACCTAGGGGTAGACTAATCTCATTGGTAATGCCATTTGGACTTTTCAATGGCCCTGTAGATACATAATTATTTAAAAAATTAAAAATTAAGAGCACTTTTATGACTGCTATTTTTCCTTGGACAGGCAGCTCTCCTTAGACCCATTCTTGAGTTATCTATTCACATCTGCAAGTGCTACAGCAGCCGGTACATAGACTAATGCTGCTGAACACCCTGTGAAGTCACTAACTTGCTCAATGTTATTAGTAGTGATGGCCTCTCAATGGCACCAGGGAATCTGTACACTGTCCATACGGCACACTCCCTCTTCGCAGTGACACCAGCACAGGCGGTGACCTTGCCTTGGTCTTACAGCAGGTGTGTCTCTTGCTTTTCCTCACATCTCTGCTTCTCCTCACCCATTTCTGAAGATTGATATGCCGTTGCAGTAGATGAATGAATGCCTTCAATGAGCTCCTGGATGTGTTAATGAGGACCCTGACCTCCAGCAGCACTCTGTTGGTGACAGAGCTGCAAGTGATTGGGCAGTCATGACTCTCCTGTCAGAGGGCTGACAGGATGGTGAAAGAGAGGTCTATACCAGTCTATATCTGGGCATTTTACAAGTAAGAGTGGCAGCATTGTGCAGCACAGAGAAAGGTGTTAGCAGCTGACAAAGCTTTTCACTGTTTCTGCTAAAACCTTCACTGTGTCCTCAGCACATTTTAAACTGATCATGCTCCCTTTCAGCCACTGTTTTATTAAAGGGGCAGAAACAGTTGAGAAAGCTCCAGAACTATGAGGTACTGCCCAAGGCCCTTCAGGTGGCATGTCAACAGAGGCACAATCTGTTGCTGCTTTCATAACTCCTATTGCCATGGAGGTCAGACAGTAGCAAAATGATCACAGTTAGAGACAAATGGAGATGGACCTACTATACCACAGCAGGTCCTAAATTCTTAGACTAGCTGAAGAAATGTGCAGTATTTGTGGTATACATGGAGGTCACCAGTACATCACTGGATGGAAGGAGGAGAAACATTGACCTGGGTGGATAAGACATATTAAGGATACTAATTTCCACAAAGTGCTGACAGATAATTGTTCTGAAGCCCATTGAGGCACTTGTGATGCAAATCAGCAGCGGGCCTATATACCTGTGGGTAATCAAAACCCCTCACACATCCATGAAAAGATGTTGAATGCTATTACCGGCTTTTGTCAGAGATCAACATTGGTGAGGCTCAGTCTTGCCCAGGACAAATATGGATTAATCTGGCTAAATCAGTCTTATTGCTCTCCAGTGGCCTTCCCCACAGGTTTTTGAACTGATGATATTTTGTCTTTGTGTGCCTGCAGCATTGGCAAGATATTTGGTGTCATATCTGTAGTGTGAGAAAAAGCAATGTTCATCATCATGTGAATCAGAGGAAGTGACATGACTGGCCCCTCCCTGTTGGAGTGATCACACCATTCAGTGTGGGGTGGGAAAAAATGGGGTAAATTCTAAATGAATGAAATCACCAAAGGAAAATCACTGAGCATGTTTACGCAAGTCTGTTTGTGTCACCCTACCATTGGGGATTTGCCCCTCTGTTTTTTAATGAATCATTCTTGTAAAACGCACCATTTAAATTTAATCTTTGACCCTTGCACCACATGATTTACTACCTGTGGATACATTTGATAGCATATACAGCAGAGACTGGATACAAGAATATCTTCACACTACAGGATGTCTTTGAAGTACAGAAATTAAGAAATACATATTTTGTGCTGGAACGCCATTGGTTCCAAAGGACAGCTGAATTTTAGGATGACTGTATAGCATATACTCAGGTAACAATGATTGTTTCAATGAACAATGAAATGACATTTTTTCACAAACATTATGTTCCCTGATATGTAATCACAATCAGTGAAGCCACTCAGGATTTCTGAATTTTCCTTAATTTTCCAAGATACCACCTTTAATACCAGGAAAACAGCAATCACCACAAAAGACATACCAAGTGGCCACTAATCTATGTGCTATTGAATCTAGACTTTACAGGCGATATTGCATTCATTTTTTTAACAAAATTTTATCCAGGGGATTAAAAACACCACAAATGTGTCAGTCTGGTCTTCACTTGATCTACAAATGCTGGAAAACTCCCATGGGCACAGGGATTAATACAATAGCAACTTACTACCAGTATAAAGTTTCAGGGTAATCCAATCTGCACAGGAGAAAAAACTGCTTTGATTTTCATATCAGCAGTCATGCTTCCCTGAGTCTTGCAGAGCAGAGGGACTGGTTTGTTTTGGAGGCATTGGGTTGTTTCATCCAATGAGCATGGGGCTGTGATTGATGTGACTCGCTGCGACTCGGATGTTCCCTCTGATGGCATCTAGAGGTCCTACTCGCGAATCCATGAGGTGCCCGCTGAACCGATTCATGCTAGGGGAAAGAACATCAGATTCCAAGAGGATTACTTTATAGTGACCCACCAGACCATGAGGACATTTCTATCAGAGTTCTGGCACGCTCGACGGCTTTAGGATTACCTGGATTACGTCAACGTTATTTACACGTTGGCTGAACGTTCAGATGGTACCTGATGTAAGCAGTCAAGCAGCTGCAAAAACTAAATGAAAACCTTTGTCACTGGGGACAGTATTTTCCTTCAGCGGAACACTTACTGTCAGTGTAAGGACGGTAGATTCCAGCTGTGCAGGTCTTGGGTTGGGCTTTTGCACCACCTTGGATTGTGTTTTGCTGGTGACTGACAGCTTCACTGCTTTTCTTGGTTTTGGTTTGGGAAACCGTCATTGCCCAAAGCTTTGACAGTGCTGCAACAGGACACAACAGTGCAGCATCGACAATAGATGTATCATGTGCCTCACGCTCAGCTTATGATATTGCAATATACTCCTGGTTTTCCTCTGTATCCTCCTTGTGTATTGAATGGTGCTCCATTTTTCACTGATAAGTCTTTAAGCTGTGTATATTTCTTGTTCATTTTGCATACTTTTTTTCAACCTGAAAAAGGCTGATAAGATGCTACCAGTCAGCTTTCTACACCTTATATCCTTATTGCTACCTTCTTGCCAGGCCTCTCTTGAAAAAGAGACTTTATTCTTAGGGAAGCTCATGTGGTTCAATAAAGGTTAATGAAGAAATAAAGCCACAGTGAATATTATATTCCAGATTCATTTATATATCTTTACCATTTACTGCACTCTCTGGTGGGGGTGGAGTCCTAACAATATCCAATGGCAGTGTGGCTGCTTCTGTCCTCTGATGACAAGGTATGTATACTGTATATCTGTCTGTATGTATTATGGGTTACCTGCCTCTTGCTTTTGTGTTTTTGTTATGCAGTCTATGATGAAGACCCATGTTTAATTTGGGTATTAATAAAGTTTCTATCTATCTACTTAATTTATTTATAAATATATATATAACTGTGTGGCTTTCCATGCAAACTCACCTACCCTGAAATTTTCAATACAGAAAGATGATAGGATTTCTTACTTTTGTGACAGAACTTAAAATAATTGGCTTTTGTAATGCATGACAATCTTTCTGTGTGGTGCAGGCAAACTAATTTTATATCAATTCTTGAATCCAATCAGGAGTGGTGCTATTGGCACATTCAAAACACACAAAGTTATTCTCAGATAATTGTTTCTCAACCATGAAATTAAACCAAAATGCAGGAGGATGTATCGAGCTGTTGACAGCAATGGGATGTGAGCATCAATATGGACACAGATTTTGATTAATACATATGAAATATACTAACTACACTAATATAGTAGTAATATGCTGATATGGTATCTGGATTATTCATCCAACATTAACGTAACAGAGCAACACTGGAATGCCCTGAACCGGTGAAAGCACATGCTTCTTCTAAATTGAGTGTAATATGATTTCCCTGAGAGAAAAACATGTTAGCAATGTGAATGGCAGGGCAGTCATGAGATGTTGCTCATGTCAACTGCATTTCACACTCATGGTATAGTCGTTTGAGATACACTCCAAGAAAATGAACCTGTAGGATTTCAAAGTGATTGTCACTGTTAACTATGGAGGAACCCAAAAAGGCTATTTGAGGAATCCCTTTACCAGGGTGGATTGGATCAATATTGAACTCCTTTATTGTATCAAATTGTATAATTAATTGCTAATACTAATCATCATTTAGTGTAGATGATAAAAAATAATGCTTTGTTTAAACTCATCAATTAAGCGAAGCTAACGTGAAACCTTCTATGAAAGATTTTTCATCACTAATTTAAAATTAATACATCAAAATTCATTTTAAGTATTGCATCAATCCATATATTGCAGCCTACATACATTGCACAGTTACAAAAATCAAAAACATCAGAATCATATCTATTCCCATGTGGTGTCTGGGATTTTAATCTCAATGACAATAACCTTTACAGATCTAAAATTTAAGTTTGGCAGTAGTATAGTAAGTTATTTTGCTTTATTTAATTTTTCGTGTGCTTTAAACAATTAGATTTTTAAAAAATGATAATATGCACGGGCAACATTTTCAACAATGTTATTCTTTATAAACTCCACTATTGCAATTATGATTTTAATCACTAGAGGGCGTGTCATTCTAGCTAAAGAGGGCGGCAATGAGGAAGGAAGTATTTGAAAATGAATTACTTCCTGGCTAAGTGAAAGATTACTTCGAAACAAACAAACCGTCGCGCAAAGTTATAGTCAGTCTGAAATTATACAGGACCGTGTAATTTCTTTTCTTTTCGCTCAGTTTAACACATGTTTTAAAAGAAAGATTATTTTTGCGAAGATTAACATCCCTCTGAAATGAACGAGCCTTCTGTTAGATGCCTAAGTGAAGAATACACATAATTTTAATCACATCAAATGGTATATGACAATACGAAAAACAATTAACATTCCACAACATTGCTGCTGAGAATACCTGCAATGTTGTTCAATACTGCAGGAGACTGCATAGAAATCATATGCTTTGACATGCTGTCACATGTATCCTTTATTTTATTTGTTAAACTTTGCAAACTGTTAATAACTTCATAAAACAGTGTCAGAGTACACGAGGTGACTTCATTTGCCAGTTCTGTACTTTTTAATAGAACGATTTACAGTCAAGTTATTATGCACTATTAATCTGAGATGAAGGACAGCTTGCAAACATTGTTTTAATTTAAGTCAAAGCTGATTAAGTTATTAAACATTTATAGGGAAATTGCATAAAATCTCTCTTGGGCAATGTGTGGGTTTCTACATTGCCGTTTAAAAACTTCAAAGACCTTGCATGTGCAGTCAAAAAACTGATTTCCCATTCTGGTCATTAATATAATGAAAGTATAAAGGGGACATATTTTATCTAGCCTCATTGTATAACTATTCTTTAAAGTAAGGCAGCAGAAATGTTTACATAATTAGATTTGAATATCTAATGCTTAACAGAAGAGACCCTTATTTGCACTTTTTCATTCAAAAACCAATCCAAAGTGCATGTGCTATACTAACAGGTTAATCAGTTACTGGTTCCACAATGCTTATGTTTAGCATAATGAAGTAATCATGGAAGTGCAACATCTTCTCAACATATTTTAGCCTTATGTACAAAACAGCTCCATTTTATATAACAAATACATTTGTGCCTGTTCACAGGAAGAATAATTTTACATGTATTTTTGAACAACGAGCTGAGGACATTAAAGACAATTTCCATAAACTCCATGTGAAACCACAGATGTTGTATGCTTCTGTCTTTCTTTGGTTCTTCATACTTCTTTATTCTAGGCTGGTATAAGACTGTAATTTATACTCCTATTAGACCTTATTCAGGACTGAGAAGGAGCTTTTATTGTGATGAGGTTACTTCCTCCAATCGTGCATTCACATTTTAGGCATCTACCAGATTATCTTACCTAGAGTGACTTTCAAATTTATACTTTTTCTATTTTTATACACACTATTTGTTTATACAGCTTGACGCTTACTTAAGTAAGCCTGGGAATTGAACCTGCAACCTTGCGATTACAAGCTCAGCTATGACACACTGCTGCCTCTATGCTGTGCTGCACTGGATGTATAAATTTAAATGTAAACGCTATGGTGCTATCAATGTAGTTGTCAAAAATATTTACCCAGGAGATAACACATGGTGCTTTGTCACTTTCACAATAAACACTCTGACAGAAGTCCAGAACATCAGTGCATCTCCCAATGACCCTTTCTGATGTCCTACAGTGGTCCCTCCAACATTTTAAAGACAGACCATCAGGTCTCAGGGTGTTTTTGACATCATAGATTCTTTACATGAGTAATCCAACTCTAATCTACAAATAAACCTTTACTACCTATTTAGCAGATTTTAGCAGATCTGTGCCACATACATTTTCTCTATTTGAGATAATTGTCATTTGGTGGAGCAGCACCCTCATCACAGTTTTAAGATTTAAGGCCGCGTCATCTCACAGAAATGGGGATTAGTTAGTCCTAGTCCTAAAAATCTGCCAGGCATTACCATCACAATACTTTTGTAACTGCACTGTCAGTGTCTCTGTATTCTGCAGTGCTATTTTATTTTTACTCACAGTTCCAAGAACCACTCCAGCCATTGCCTGTTAAATCTAACTGCATGTTCTTTGGATAGCTGTTTTTCTGCAGTTCTGCTGAATTGCATTACGCATGATTAATCAGGGTTTGTGACCAAACCATACGTTTCGGCTCTCTGCTCTTAATCTTCCATGGGGAAACACTGGGAGAATTGTTTGCAGAGGTCTGAAGAGGAATCGGACATTCTGAGTTCCTACAGAAAGGCAGTTTGTAACCATAATGCTACAGTATAGCAGGCAACTGTAAGGCCATCATCACCCACTGGAGAGTAAATGTGTTGTGTGTTGTAGATTTTAATCTGGGTCATTTTTTACAGCTTCAACCCCATATACTGTGTCACAGAACAAGGGAGACATTGAAACATTGAAAAGGGTTAGATTTATGAAGACTGCAACATTCTCAAGCTCCATCTTAAGGGTTACAGATTTACAGCAGGACCCCAGGAAAAATTGGTGCACCAGAGAGGCAGTTTAATCGAAAACCATTTCAGAGTTACCCTTAGACTAACTGCCATTCCCTTGGCATTTAGAACTATGGTGACTCTCTAGATGTTACATTCCTGACTGATTTCTTTAATTGTATGAATCACATTTCAAATCTGTTGATTTCTCTCTTTCTTCCTTGCTCAGGATGTTTCCTCTCATTAGTCTCACAAAATGGTGACAACATGCAAACAAATGGGAAAATAAGTGTGTAACTACCACTAAGTTAGCAGTATGACTTGTAGCTCGAAAAGCTAGTGGAAAATCCACTCCCTGGCGATCTTTGTACAGACAAAATCTACCACAGCTGGAGCTGGGTTCAGGTTAGGACTGGAATGGAACCTCCGCTGGCATTTTACAGAAGCTGGAAAATGCCTCCTTCCTTCTTTATGTTACATAACATCCTCCTCCAAGGCATACGACTAATTGTGGAAATTATGTTCTCTGTGTTCATATGCATGAATCAGTTCTGTCAGAAAAAGCAAACACTTTAGGCATTTTGATGCCTTAGCAACATAAGGTTTTTTTTAAAAAAAAAAAACAACACAAATTCTTAAACCCCAAGCAACAAATTACCAAACCCACCAAACTAGTTTTCCATCCATACCTTTTCCTTCCAGGACATCTGCAGGGGTTTCAGTGATTTTGGCCTATGGCAAGATACTTATTATTGTGCCCCATCAACCTGAGAGCCTCGATTTCTATATGAACTGTAGTCCACTTAAATAAATATACTTAACACCCATTGTTTTGATATGCTTGATCCCCAATGATTCATATAGTTACTTCGGACAAGCAGCAAGAGGTATTGTGTCTGTGATTTGATTTAGTGCTAAAAAGCTGTACCTGGTAAGACAGCTGTAAACATGGAAAGACAAATGATATATGGTATGCATTTTCAAATGCAGAACCATTTAAGAGAGCTGGCAGCAATTTAAGTTGAACATCCGGAAGTGCTTTGATGATTACTTTATAACACTCTTCATTTATGAGTACATTAGGCAGCCCTTGTTCTGAGATTTAGGGAAGTGTCTGGATTTTGGATTATTCCCCCAACCTGTAATTAGGCAGTTGTTTCAATTATTAGATTCAACTGTTAGTGTGTAGAAAGTAGTTGATACTTTACTATTCAGAGAGATCTACAATGGATAATCTCTAGCACTGTGACATTCCAGGAACAGGGTTGCTTGACTCTGTACTGGAAGCTACCCCTTCAGATGCTTCATCTCTTCTTTTAAGTCTGAAACTGAGTACAGCTCTCAACAAAACTGCTGTGGTCTGGGTTAAAATAACCAGCATTCTGATTCTCTGGATAATGTTTAGGAGTGAAAAAATGTAAGGGCTGAAGCAAAACAACAGCCTCTGTGTGACATTTTGTTCTTCCAAACCCTGCCATTTGTGGCGTGAATCTTCATTTCTCTCCAGTTAGTCATGATCATGATGGAAATACATCCGTTTACTCAGGGGACTCCTCTTTTTACAGATTATAATCAATTTTTGGTGAGGTGCAGTGTTCATGGCACAGTTGGTACATCCTGACAGCATGTCCCAGACAAAACTCTTTTCTGAACGTGAAGAAAGGGGTGCCAGACTGGAGAGTAATGTGAGTGTGTGTGTGTGTGTGTGTGTGTGTGTGTGTGTGTGTGTGTGTGTGTGTGTGTGTGTGAGAGAGAGAGAGAGAGAGAGAGAGAGGGAGTAGAGAGACAGAGGGAGAGGGTGAGAATTATGCTATGAATAGCTAGACAGTTTTTGTGTTAGTCCCTCAAATCAGAACGTCCATGCATTCCTCCCCAAGTGGCTGTGGTATGGAGCTCCAGTCACAGCCAGTGAATTTTGAAGGAGTAAGGGGGTGGGGCAAACAAGAGGCAAGAGGGTATCCTTTTCAACAGAGCTGTATAGTGCATGACCACAGCAGTCACAAAGAGTTTTGTCACAGTTAAGGATTCTGCTGATTCTGGGAAGATACTGTCAAATAAACAGTGTGTCTGGTTGCAGTAATGAATATTAACTAATGTTTTATCAATCATGCACTGAAACACCATTACAATTTTATGTAGTAGGGCTATTTCTTGTTTTGCCAATAAATATCCAAAAATAGGTCATGGAAATTGTTAAGAACAAGAAACATCCCACAGCAACCTTAACCCTACTGATTCCATCGAGAAAAAGGTGTGTAGGCTTATAGCCTTTACCCAAGTAAAATTTGTATGACCAAACACGTCAACAGCAATGATGAGAGTATCTCATGTACTTGTAAAATTGAGCCGATAATGTTATAAAGGGTAACAGTGAGGGTATGAATGATGGCCTGATCTCTTCTTACTGAACTGTGGCATGGTATTTGCATGTGTTAAACTTTAGTCAAGGCAATAAAATAATGAATTTTATTTTTGTATTGCACTTCTCACAACAATGTGTCCCAAGCTGCTGAACTGTTATAAACGCAAAACACAAAAGCAAGGATCAATGGCAGCCAGTTAAATACAGATTACATGAAATGTCAATCAAAAGAAGAGTTTAAGTTGAGACTTTTAAAAACTATCCATTGTTTTAGCATCTAATAGAATGTATGTACATAATTAGGAGCCTAATGTAAATTACGGTGTCGATATCTTTGTCAGTACAAGCTGAAGTCTTTCAGTAGCTTTCAGTAAGTGCTAGCCACCACAGTGGTCTCTCCAAAATTGGTGTGTAAGGCAAAGATAGGCAAACAGCATTAGACTCTACCTATCAGGCTTGAAGAAAGAGATTGCCTAAGTTCAAATGAGTTCAGTTCAGCCTCAATGAACACATGCCACTTTTAAAAATCAAGCTCTACAAAATTAAACAGTCTTTAAGCCTTTTGTTTATTTCCCAGTCAATGCAACAATAATTCATTTGCTGGACAAATAATGATTAAAAAAAATTTCCTAAGTCAATGTCTATTTTATGCAAGAGTGTTCGCAGTTTGAGATAATGGAAAACTGTGGAGATACACTGCAGTGTTCAGCCAGCAAATGATGGTCTAAGATGGCCTGCGAGGGTCAATACAAGTACAAGGGAAAGGGAATTTCAAGGAGTTCACTGCACGAACATTCCTCTGTGCCTCTGAGACAACAGCTCTCAAACAACTATGACACTGCGTGAGTCAAAAGGGGAATTTTTATTTAGCCATGGAGGTTTATGGAAGCTAGTAAACCTCCTTGATTTACTGATCACTGGAGGACTTCTGGTTCTCACTGAATCATTACACCACATTAAAAGACAGTGCCCAAGCCACACTATCTGAAGACATTGGAAAGTTTAGAAGGGTTACAATCCCATGCTAAATTTAGTTTTGTTGATAGAGAGAGCTACTGTCCAAGAGCTTTATAATCAACACCATTACACCAAGGTTTGAAATGTACAATTTTGTTCAATATTTGATATTATAAATATAACTGTGTGATTAACACACACACACACACACACACACACACACACACACACACACACACACACACACACACACACAGAAAGTGATTTAGTATTTTTTTTAAATTATCTTTATCGGGATATACATTCCATGGGGGGAGAAAATGGCACACCAAAAAAAGAGACACAACTTGACAAGCTAGTCACAAAGAAAATGTACATTAATTTTGTTTGACAATTCATAAAACTAGACCATTAGCTATGCTAACATTTCAGCCGTTTGAGTTTCATTTAGGTAAAGTGTTTTTCAAAAACATACATTCTCGTTCACATCTGTTCATATCGTATAAGCTTCTTAAAGGTTTTACAGTTTATTTTTTGTAGATATCATAAATTACTTATTAATTATCAAAAATACTACTTTTGCTACGATGACATCCTTTTAACTGAAAAAAGAACTGTTAGTAGATTAAGTTAATTTCCTGATCAAGAGATATCCTATTTTTTCACCACGTTGATAAACAACATACGACCAAATGTTGACAGTAGGATATAGACTAATCTGTAATATAATAACTGAACCGGTGTTTACCACCTCTGGAATCCATTATTATGGTGAACGGTGTCTTCATTTCCGCAGATGAAACTCTCATTCAACCAGAACTGTGCAAAATAGTACTTGCCCGGTATATAAGTTTTATTTTCCTCTCTGTCGGAGGTTTCTATAGTAACGCTTTTGCTTGCTTACACGACTGTTCCTGCTTTATCGAATTGAGCCAATGAACTGTGGGAGTTTGGTGTCTGGTTACTCCCAGCCTGCTCCAGCTTGCTACGAGAAGAGGAGAGAGAGAAAAGCTTCGTAGCATAATGGTTACCAGGCTGTTGGGCAAACGTATGCGACTCGGGACTATATAGAAATAGCAGTTAATACCAGAATTACATGGTAAACAGGGGCCCAGCTAAGGACGTTTACTGGAATATCAACTTCATTAATCCACTTCGGAATATACATTGATAAGTTATGGATATCTAAGAGCGAGTTTTTTTTTTAGGAAATAAACCTGTTGCCTGTTCGACAACATCGTTCTTCCATTTCAAGATGTTCCATTGTGGAAGGGATGCTGAACTGTTTCGTTGGTTTGCACGTTTCTAGCTGGAGCTCCGACAACGTTTTAAGATACTTCGTGAGTTTGTGAAACTCATAAGGTGAGTCGGTGTGGTGTTATTGTTGTGTCATTTATTATGTTTATGGGGACATTCCGCATTAGATTTTGACGTAGCTAACTGAATACAGACAGATCATCAACAAAAGCAAATGAACAGTATTGTATTCGAGATTTCGGCTCAGTTTTGGGCTAAGAAGAAACTATTATCCCACGAGCGAAGTTGCTTGCTAACTCTAACCTTTTAAGTAATCCATTGTTTAGGTTGTAGTATGAGCGAAGAGTGCGGTGTGTACGACTTGCGCACAAAGTAGGCAGGAATGTGCTTTGGAAGCCGAATAAAGTGTTGCAACAGTTTTTTCAAGACATCAACTTGAGGTGGAAAAATGTAGTAGCGCGAGATTCTTCATGATTGATTGTTGCAACAAACAGAGAAGTATCGCAAGTTAATTTTTATGTTGATTTAGTCGTGAAGTAGTTACCTACCCTGCCTGTAACGAGGTTTATTTGGAAACATAAGACTTAAACATAATACGTACGTTTATACTTAACCCAACGCGAGCATGTGCATGTCTTCAATGTGCGTTGCTGTCGAAATTGCCTATATGACGTGGTTAGTGCATACATATTCGCTCCAAATGCTGGTAGATTCCCTTTTCATCGAATAAATAAATATATAAATACCGGCTACAGGTTTATTACATCGTTAAAAAGGCAAGGAAGCCTGAAGGTTTGACTCTTCAGAAGGAGACACGTGATAAGTGAAGCGCGTAAGCTAAAGTTTTGAATACATTATGGTGGAGAAAATATTAACAAAGGCTCGGAAATTATTAGCCAGCTACCAAAACTGGCAATGTTAAAGTTATCAAATAATTGATTGAAACTATCTGGAACTATTTATTTCATATCGAAATAATGTTGCTGAAAAGTATTGAACCAATGCATCCTGCATTTTGCAACTAATACTCAGGTTTTCCAGAGGAAGACTTGATTGAAGAGCACCAATGAGAATATTTACGGCGGGTTTTGAATGAGTTGCAAATGTGCTGGACGATAATATCGTAAGGTTATGCTAATTTTTAACTTTAAAAAACGGTTAATTATGTTATGCCTGTGACGCGAGAGTAGATGAACAACTACGTTTATTTTTGCTTCTAACGGGAACTATAACTTCAAGTATCAGCATGAAAAGCTTTTTGAAAATTGCGCAGTGAAGTTGCTTTTTAGAAATCCACGTTGCATGCAATAGCTCTTCATTTCTTAGACTCTAACGTAAGGCTTAATGCGTCGGCCACTCTTGATTTTATACAGTTCAGGCAGGATGTAGTAAGTAAGGAATATTAAAAGGAAGGTTGAATATTTTTCCATCCACTTATCAAGGATACGTGGATTGGATTACGTGTTTGTGTCTGATTTGCCAAAATCGAAGTTTTACCTTCTGGTAGTAATGTAATTGTGGTTCACCATTTTGCTTTCCATCTTGGAAATAAAGGCTTGTAGAAGGCACATTTTGGTCAAATAAATCCCATTCCCACAAAGCAGGAAATGGCAGAAGAGGTGTGTCTAAACAGAATCATATGTGTAGGATTCCAATGAAAGAAATCAGTGCATCTAACTGTATGGCTGTAGGTACAAGTGTTTAAATGAATCCATGCATTTTTAAATCAAAGCTGCTCTATTACAGGACAGAGCATGACGCTATACAAATCTGGTTTCATTTTAGACACGCCCACTTCTGCACTTCCTGATTTGTGGTATCTGGGTTTAGTTATCTTCAAAATTTGCCTGCAGCAAGTTTTTAATGATAAAGCAGTATTGAATAACAAGCACAATGTTGTGTATTCATTTCCTCAAAATGGATGTCATAACCTGTCAAGGCTCAACTCTTAAATAGCCTAAATAAAATAAAATGGCCTAAATAATAGAAATTAGATAACCATTATTTTCCCCTCAATAAAAAAATGGATTGTCTCTCATTTAGAGGTATAAGGACATGTACAATTTTTAGTAAATTTAGGCTCATAATATTATTAAAATAATGTCACGAATTTAGCCTGTTTTTGAGAAATTGTTCACATCAGCACAATTTTGGATTGATGTTGTCTTGAGTGCACGTTTATAGTCCATTTATGGAAAGGAATACTCCAGCTAGTGTGTTGCCCTGATAAAGGAATCTGCTTAACAGGTTATAGCATTCTTTATGATGTGAAGTAGTCAAATAATGTAGGCTGTCCCTTAGTTGGTATTCAAGAAATAAATTCTGCTTTTGACTGATCTAGTGATGAAACTGCACATTTCACTTACAGTACCTTTGGTGACAGTCTGATTTGCCTTGAACATGACACACTAGAGCATACTCATTTTTCTACATGTCAGACGTGATGTACAATTGCCAGATTTGGATATCTTCCTCAAAATTGTTACAGTTGGGCTGACCACTGGAATTTAGTTAGCCTCTATGCATTGCTGAAACCTAAAAGGTAGAGCATTAATGTAGAATGTCTGGAGCATTTCATGAAAAATAGTTGTATTTTCCCTGGAAAAAGTCTGCAGAAGAAAATGTTAAGACACTGATGTTTGAATGTGTTTTCACGCCTCTCTACTGGAAAAGAATGTTCATTAGTCCCTGGACTCCTTTGACTTCCCTACTCTGGGTTGAATAAAAAGATTTTTAAGGAGTGCCTATGAACATAGATGCTTATTTTTCCTTTTCCATGTTTTTTATTTAATGCTGGCCAGCTGCCTCTGAGGAAATGCCATTTCCATAGCAGTGCTTCTGAGAGTGGTGGAGCAGTGGCTTTGAAAATCCATCTGCTCATTTCTCTGAAGCCTCAAAGCATTCTGATTTGTTTTAACTTTCGTGCTATTTTTGCTTTAGCAATGTAAACAGTAATTGGTTTATGTAGTTAGTGGATAACACAGGTATAACCGAGTTTTGCAGAATTCAAGGAATTTTTAGCAAGGTAAATCTGCTCCTGGCTAAAGAGTGTATGTTCGAAGTAGGAGTAGAAAAAAAGCAATTTAATTTTCAGAAAAAATGTATTATTTTAGTACGTGTTTACACCAGTCATGTATAATCAGTTGTACAATCAAAAATGGTGTATGCAGTGCATGTTGTGCTTTTCCCTGTCTGCAGTTCTATATGGAGTTTTATACCTTTGATTACATAACTTCTATAGCTACATTGTTAGTCAGTAGAACTCTTTTCCACTATTGAGCTAGAACTATTGTGGATTGATGAGTTCAGACTTGTGGTGGGTTTCCATGGTCTTTTTTTGTCATGCATCCATGTTGGCTCAGCCTGTTTCTGTGACGGTGCTGGCTTTCTTATAGGCAAACTGTGGGTAGAGCTGGCGAGCTGCTTAACTACGTTGCTTCCGTCAGCACTAAAAGTGGAGGAGGTAAACGCGAAGGGGAGGAAGGCCTGTGCCGCCATCTCTGAACATAGCAGCTGACGAGAGGCAGACAGAAGTAATATGGAGTCTAGATTTGTGTGGAAAACCACAGGCTTGGATTGCAGGAGAAGAGCAGGCAGTCATTTTCATCGTGGCTGTTGCCAGCATGTCCTATGACGTCATTATTCTGCTTGGCTGTGGATAGTGAGAAGGAAAAGGGCTGTACCAGGTCAGCCAGCTTTGGCTCTAGTCTGTGCTAACCTGGTTCCTACTCTACAGTCAAAAAAGGGGCACTTATTTAACTACATGTCCCTATCTTAAAAACCTTTGAATGCAAAATTACTACAAATGCTCTAGGGGCTGAATGGGATTTATTGGACCTTGCGGGTAAAAATAATCGTGGTAAATGATCAATATGTATTTCAATGCAGCCCATATTTATAAGTATATAAAAATGTAAATACATTTTGTGTGGAAAAATGTTGAATGTTTCAGGTTTAGTATAGACCTTTATAGTACAAAACATAATCCCTCATCCCACATCAGCACGCTTTCTTGACAATCAAGGTGTTGCTAACAATACACTAGGGGCAATATGGCAAAATGTTCAAAGATTCCAACATGTATGCAGGTAGCCAAAAGGGTACAGAAAAAAGATGAGTACAACTAAAACAAAAACATACTTGATATATTACACTGGCATAGATCAGAGATGCCTAACCAGTTCCAAGTGTAATGAATGAAAATGTCACCTTAGCACTTCAAAGAAATATGAGATTAGTCGTACTTCATTTAGGCCTAATAACCTTGAGTTTAGGGACAGCGTTGTCTGCGAAAGCAGAATGAACACAGCCAGCGCTGTTTAGTAAAACCATGCAGTGCATGTCATGGTCCCCATGGCAACTCCCTGATTAGCAGAAATGGGAGGATGAGGTTAAGACCATAGAATGCTGATCTCACGGCAGTGAGAAGAGCGATCTGCTTGATGATGAGCCTGTTTGAGAGAGATTTCGAAAAACATGCAGTCGGGGGGAAGGGAACTGGCCTACACTTGTTATAATAGCTTAGCAATTTTTTTTTGGAGTGAGTCATCCTGGATCAAAGCAGTAGTCTGTTCATTCCTTCAAAATATAAACTCACACAGTCAGTATGCCCAAAAATTCTGTTCTTTTTATTTATTTCTATATTATTTAAGGTTATATATGTTTATCTTAGAAAAAGGAATACAACCATAACAATTTTTTTTTTCAAAATGCTAGATAGCTGAAAGAGGAGTAGCTTGCAGAAAAGCTGGTCTGACTGTGTTTTTGCAATTTACCTTTCAGAAGGGAATGCTTATTGCCCTGTGAATCAACTGATTTCCATATCAATAGTTATTTTAAGGTAATGCTAGATATATAAACATTAATAAAGAGCCAGCGTCATCCCTTTGATCACTCAGTTGGATTGTTAGATAACAGTAGTCCTGGAGATGGTCAGTGGCACTTACTTGGACATGAATCTTATCATGCTTATCGTGGTAACTAGTTCTTCTGAGGCATTCAGTTTACATTATGCTCCTAAGACTGAAGCTGAAGGACATAAATGAGTTAACAGTGAAATTGAGTAAAGGCCAGTTGGTTGGCTCAGGATTGTACATTGAATATCATTTAAAAAATATACTGGTTTAAAAATTACTGTGTGATATCACAGTTTCATAAGTAAGATGGCACTGTACCCATTTTCTAAATGTCCAAATAAAATAACGGTCATTTGATTTAATCACACCAGTACCTTTGGAAGAGTTGGAGCAGTAGGCAGAATTTTCCTGTCCCAAGTAGCTAATTTACCTCATGTATAAAGTAAATTAAATTTATTTTGTTTTCACCAAAAATAAGAGAGAACATTCTACATTCAGCACCAGGTTGTATTGAAACTCTTGTTTAGTAGAATCTGCAGTGGAACAACTTGTTAAATGTAGAGGTGTTGAATGCATTGGTGTTTTCATACAGACACATGTATATTCATGCATGTATACACTTTGTATTGTAAATTGTTGTGACAGATATATCCCGTATACATTGGGAATTAAGTGTCAATGTGATGCTAATTTGGACTGTGGTGCTGGAACCCAGTGTTGTGGATATGGGGGGATTGTTGGCTTGTTGTTATTCTGGGAAAAGAGGTTCATGATCACTGCAGCGGCCGCCACTGCTCCTGCTCTACTTTTCCTGGCCTGTGCATCTATTGAAGCATTTTCAGCTCAACTTGGCATTCCATGGCCCTTTTTCCCCCCGCCAGTCCAAATGGGTTTACCAGTCCCAACCTCAGCATAATTCTATGAGAAAATTTAGCAGCTTGTTTCAGATGTTTAAATTATACAGGATTCATTTTTCTCTTGCATATGTTTTTCTGTTGTTTTTATTTGATTGCTTTAAGGGCTGAAGTTTGTTTCAGTTTGAGGAATTCCAGGTTTTGTTAAGATGATGGAAAGTGTGATTATATACATGTGACCATGATGTATGTTGCATGTCGTGGAAAAGGAGCCAGTCTGTGGACTTCTACAGCAGAGAAAAACATATGCCACATGAACAAAATATTGTTTTCATTATTGTTCACTGCAAATGTGAAAGTGAGAAAATGTGTACAGGGTCCCTTTCTAAAGATTACACTTTTGCAGTCCTTGTGGTGGATATCCAGTCTGTGTTTGTGTTTGTTTGTGTGTGTGTGTGTGTGTGTGTGTGTGTGTGTGTGTGTGTGTGTGTGTGTGTGTGTGTGTGTGTGTGTGTGTGTGTGTGTACGTGCGCACGCTTATCTCCCCTTTAAGTTCAGTGCTTTGAGCCCCTTGGAGCAGAACTCCCCCATTGCAAAAGAAAATGACTCTCAAGCTTGAGTCTCTGCTCTGGGCTGCTCCTAAGCCCCTGCATAATGGGGAGGACAATGTACCAATGGGAGCAGCGCTAGCCTCCGTAGCAGCCTTTGGGTGGATAAAAACATTCCACTGTAGGTCTCTGTTGGAATAACAAGGGGCGCGCAAACAATCAGCCGAAGGTCTTCCCCACAGCATTCTCTCACCCATTCTGATGTTTAATGAGCCAGTCGGGTTTCTAACCCACTTTTCCCCTCATCATAAGTTGATCCTCCCATTGATTGCGGCTGTCGCTAAAATGCTCTCATCTGCATAAATATGTGAACCAGGATTTTTCAATACCTGCATTCTTTTTCAAATGCTGAGGCTTAGTATTATCCTATGGCAGTGGTTCCCAGTGTCGGTCCCTGTGTATGCTGGTTTTTATTCCAACCACAAACTCCAACCCCAGAATCTTAACAAGCATTTCATTGTTCATAATTGTTCAATTGTTCATGCTTTCCATGATTAGAGAGTAATGTCAAAAATATACCTATATCTATAATACAAAAATAGACCTATAGCTGTAATGGCAAAATCTCTGTCTAATCATGGAAAGCATGAACAATTGAACAATTATGAACAATTAAAAGCTTGTTAAGATTCTGGGGTTGCAGTTATGGTTGGAGTAAAAACCAGCATGCACAGTGGGTCCCCAGGACAGACATTAGGAATCACAGCCCTATGTGAATAGTCTACTGATGAGAATTGGGATGCTCTGCATTATTTATTTGCTGATCATTCATTTCATGCTGCAAAAATGTTACAGCTAAATATCATTGGAATAAGCCTGTGTAAAGAACTTGCTCAGCAGAAAATAAGTAGCAACAGTTCCTCTGAGTTCACACCTACGATCACTGGCTCCAAACTGCAGATCTCAAACCCTTCGCACCAGCCCCTGCTCTCTGCTCAAGTCACAGTTTGTTTTATAGATGCTGTTTATTTTTTACTCTGGATCTGCTGACACGAATCTTCAGCCTCCTGCAGCTACATTAATATTAACCCCAATGGGAGAGCCAGTAGCTGACTCCCTGTTGTTTCTCCCAGCACAGTGGCCCAAAGGGTCTGACTCCACATTTCAATTGAAATGTGTCACAGAGAACCATTTAGGTTGTGATCGGTTTTGCTCAGTCCAATTTAATCCCTTAAATCCTTAGCTTCCTCTACTTCGCTTGCATCACGTCGCAGCAGGATTTCCAGGATTTAAATGTCTTTGTTACAGCAGTACAGCAGCTGGGTTTTTCTTTTATCACAGAGGTTGTGTGACAAATATATAAACCATGTTTTTTTAAGTGTAACTTTTCTTTCTCTTTTTCTTTTTATAGGCATGTTAAAAACCAATCTTAGAGTGTAGCAGCTAGTGCTGTTTATAGCAATAACAAGACAAATGAAGATGGCTGAAAATTTGTGCACTTGGAAAGTTTTTAAAACATACTAGAGAGCTCTCATACTAGAACAGTTGCCCCCATTCTTAGATTGAAATACAGATTGGTGTAGGCCTTCAGCACATGACTTAGTGCAGAGTCAAAGATGTCAAAGTTCGATGCATCGCCCAGAAAATTCCTAACCAGAGTCATTTCAAACAGTGTAAACTAATATTTCCATGTATTAGTTGTGAAAATGGAAGGACTCCCTTGAGCGATATCATCCCGTCATCCTTCCACTCACGTGTTCTTTGTGCATCTTGTTTTTCTGCCCCTATGGAATGTTAATCAGTTTCTCAGCACATCACACTCGCTGCCTTGTGTAAATAAATCCCCGAGCTCCATTCGGCACACATCACAACCTGCTGCCGGGCTTTGCATGTGACCTTCTCTTCAGCTGAAGTGCATGAAATCGAAGCACGCTCTTCTTGAGTTAGAGCACACGTAACAGCGCGTTTTCTTGGAATTGACCAAAGAGCCCTCAGACAAGCCTGAGATTAATTCCTTTAATGGGGCTATTCAGTCATCATTATGTGGACATGATAATTCTGTTTTTTTTCCCTTCAGTATCATTTTCATCATGGGCATTGCAGAGGAGGGTTTCCTTAGGAAAATTGCATACCTGAGTTTGGCTGCCATTATCAGTTGTCTGCAGTGTTCCTTTGAGAATTAATCAGCAACATTAAAATTTTTCTTTGGGTTATTTTGACACAATATTGCGTTGAATGATACCTCATTGTGGTGAGAGGGCCATTGGTTTGCCACCCAGATTGGTCATAATGGTTGTACAAGTATGACAAGATTTTGTTACAATTACATTTAAAATATATTGAAGTGTAATCAATCATTGTTACCTCTTCTTATTTTAGAGTGTTAGATTGTGATGAAACCATGACGCCATGTATGATGAAACTCATTTGAACTGGTTTGGTTGCTTTTGCATATGTCTCCTGTAGGGAGGGGTTGTGGACTGTGATACCCATGAGCAAGTCCAAGCACTGTTTTTAAACAACCTGGAACATAAAAATGTATGAATTATCGGTAGAGTAATCAGTTTTGCACTGCAAATGTGTTTGTGAACTTACTGGTGTTTGAAAATTGATCTGATGATCCTGCATCTGTTTATGCTTATGCTTATATTAAAATCTAGCTGGTTTACTTTAATAATGTTTTTGCATTGTACCAGTATTTGCAGAATCTTGAAAAGGTATTTGCCCCTGTTTGATTTTCTGCAGTTTCAATAATTTTACACTGCATGTAATCTCATCCTCAGCCAAAACCTGGGCTGTGTCCCTGTCCAAATGCAGAGGCCTTTGAGGGCAGCATTTTAAAGTAGTGTTTGCACACTTTAAAGGTCCCTAACCATGTCAAGCTTCCTTCAAAGTCCATACAAAGTTGCTTTTTGAGGCTTCTTTCTTGTTATTACATTGCCCTTGGAAATGTATTGATTATATGTGAGAATCTTGGTGGGAAAGTAAAGTTTTGATACTTAGTTTATTTATTGAAGAAGGTTATGCAACAGCCGGGGAGTGTTATGGGTCATGGTCTTGGTGATTGACCCAGCTGGGCTTAAGATTCAATTCACAGATGAATGGCCTGACATTTCCCTGTTGAACTCCCTTTTCTATTGCAATGCAGAAACAGTTTCCTAATTGTAATTTGAAACAACATTCTTTCATCTTCACATTGATCTTGTCATTTTGCTATGTAATGAGACCATGACGTGTTTTTTTTGGAAATTCTTGGGAATATTAAATCATGCAGAGGAAGTTTATTTATTAGGTCACTGGATGATAACATTAAATAAATTCTCAGTAACACACCATGATGAGACTCACTACATTGAAATAAAATGCTGTTATTAGCAATAATACTGTCATAATCAGTGAGAAAAGGCCCATTTAAATTTTATGTGGACATCATTTTTAACTGGTATTGCTTACAGATGGATTTCAGGAACCAAGTGCTGTGTCACTAAGGTTTGTGCATGTGCTGGAGGTACGTTTTTCAGGTTGCTTTTTGAAATGATTTTAAGTGAATTGGGAATTAGGATGAGGTATAAATGAAACTGCTCAAGTTTTTTGGAAGACAGGGCAAACAGAAAATGATTCTACTTTGTTCATCAAATCATAACAGTTACAGTGAAGTTTCTGCTTTAAAAGGCCTTGGCAATACAAAAAGTATGAAAATAAGGCCATATTGTGACATTGAGACATTGAGACAGTCTTATTCTGTGTGCGCAGCTTCAGCTTCATCCGTTATGGTATTATGCGTTTAGTGGTTATTTTATACTGATTTTCAAAACTTCAGAAACATTACAAAATGAACAAAATGAAGTGGCTATCCAGGAGCACCTGCCACATTATTGAAAGTTTGGGTCTTCATAAAAAAACTGTATTGTACCAATAAAATTGTGTACTTTTGCATTAGCTTATTTCTTATAAATATAGCTTCAAAGTGATTTTTCTACATTATTCAGGTTAGTGTGTATGTCGAAAAATTCTGGTGATATGATATCCCTTCTTTTCCCCTGTTCAACTACAGCATAACATGAATGAAAACCAAGAGATCTGAGAGTGTTGCTCTAGACATGTCGTGGTAATGAAGGAGCATTCCTCTTTATTTTTCGTTTGTCAAAGACATTTTAGAGCAGGATGTCACAGCTCATCTATATGGGCTACCACTCTTTTTGAAACGGGGTCTTATGTCTATCACCTTTTTAATAGACAAATTCGATCTGCAACCAGCCACTTTAGAAACCTTTTATTGCTAAGTTAAAAAAAAAAACATTGTAAAGAATGGTGTCTTGACATCTTATTGAATCTGTATCACATGAAATGCAGATACTTGGGAAGCAAATTAGTGGAAGAAATACCTTCTGAACAAGTTGATTTGCTCCACTTCTTTAGGTAGCATGTCACATTGGCATACTTTTTTCCAATAAAATTCAATGAAAGACATTTAGTTGCTTGAATTTCACACCTCTATTATTTCTATGCCTTTATATGGGTTGTTTCAGGTGTATTCAGAGATTAAAATTTACAAAGTTGAATGTAATTGCACAGTATTGGTGTCTGATATTGAGCTTTAACTGAACCAGGCTGAAACATGACCAAACAGTATCACATTGGCCCTGAAATATCGAGCAGAGCATGTTTTTGGCTGCAAATCTTTTCTTTTTTTAGGGTGTGGCAAGCCTGTTTTTCAACAAATATAGCTGCTTAATGTGAATATATTGCTTCAGTCAGAAAGCAGAATTATCTTCTGTAGGAACTGGGTGAGTTTGCATTTACTGGGAATGGTCATTCAGTTTGAAACATATGCCACACATTTGTAAAGTGGCAAACCGACAGTATGAATGTGAAAGTTAACATAATTCTCACTTTATTTTATACCTAGGTGATCTATCAGAGGAGAGTTAGGTGAAGATCAAGTGCAGCATTTGAAAGAGCACCTTAACAACAATATCAGGCCGTATTAAACTGTTATGACAGTCAAGCCAAAAAGTCCTGAGCATTTTTTTTTCCTGATGCAACCCTATAGTTTCTTCTGTGTCTTCAGCTCAAAATGGTGCTGTTCCAGGCTTGGGCTTTGGGCCATGCCTGCCAGAGTCAAATTCAGTACAGCAGCTGTGGCTGACAAGATTTTGTTCGGCTCAGCCCAGTAACGCCTTCGCCTGTCTGCCTCGCCTCCACGAAGCCTGGTTTATTTGCATCAGGTTCTGCTCACCATTTTATTAGTCAAGAAGCTTACAAACTTGAAAACAAATATATTTGAATGTATAAAATGTATTATTCATATACAGGATGATACGATGTTAACTGGCTACACATAGGCCTACTGCTTCTGTTTGTGTGCATGCTTTTGCTTACAGATGCTATACATACAAAACATGTATTTGTGAAATTAAAATTCTGAGTCCCAATAGACTTAAATACTATAATTCTAAAGTTTTGGGAAGGCATACTCCCTCACAATGGTATTGATGACATTGGTGAGTTTTGGATGTAGAATTGTGAAAACTCAGGCAACACTACAGTCCTGTAGGGCCAAGATTCTGTTCTCGTGCCTATGGTACATCACTACACTGAGGAAATTAACTTCAGCAGTGCACACCTCCCATTACCCCAGCTTACACTTGTATCACTGGTCAACACTATGCCACATAAACTCACACAGAGAAGGCTCCAAGTGAAGCACATATAGCCCTCTACAGTTTCTAATATGCTTTCCCTCAAGCCTGTTTTCCCATGCCACAAACCACAGAGCTTATTAAAGGAGAGCTAAAGCTGATTGGAGGCGGGCCTCATCTCCTACCAATAATAAGCCTGTAGGCACATGGAGAGTGTCTGGGGAGCAACAGGTACCCACTGTATCCAACATTACTCAAAAATGACAGAAACAAATTTTCACAGCTACTTTTATCTCTGTCAAAGAAATAAGAAATAATTGTTAGCAAATGACATAGTTCAGAAGTTACAAACTAGCAACATTGAGGTTCTCTGTCACAGCCTGTGCTGTGTGAGTCTCTCAGGAACCCATTTATTTTTTAATAAAAAAATACTTTCTCAATAGACATAAAGTGACTATATATAGTTAAAAAAGGTATAACTACTGTATTTGCATTCAGTCTTGATTAGCCTCAGTTTTCAATCAGTCGGGATTTTATTTGGATTCTCAGAAATGTTTTCTCCACTCTCAAAGTATATTATGTGCCCTTGTTTCCACTCTATATGAGAGGTATTAATAAACAAAATAGTAAATAATAGCAGTGGAATATTATTGGCACTAAATGAATTACAAATTAATTGTCATTTTGGTCTCTTAAAAGTATTTTAAAATGCCTCAGAATACAATAACATGAAACATTTGTTGTCTGTGGTTAGTATAGCAAAGTTAAGTCCAAAATCTATCAGTTTAAAAAGTAGTTTAGCCTATGTGACTTCCCAAATTGTGTGTGAACTTGACACATATTTCCCACCTCCCAGAACCATACCAGTTCAGTTTTGGTTATTAAGGACACAAAGGTTTACTGATTTGTCAGTCAGTAACTTGGTTTGCAAAATGTATACAAATGTGTTCCTCACTGTTCCAGTTCATTTTCTGCATTGTTAGATTACAGGGTCAAAGGTCGTGAACTTTACATTTTCATAGTGGTTGGATGAACACAAACCTGATTTTAGATGGTAGTCTTCAAAGAAACATCTGTGGACTTTAGAGATGTTTTAGTTTAGTTTATTTTTCTTAAGCTGAATTAAAGTGTGCTGCGTTGTTGCATATTTAGATATTTACTGTAATATATGGACTGTTTGAAAATATTTTGATGTTGTTTCAGTTATGATAGATTAGGTAATGTCTAGATTAGATAGGTAATACAGCTGAGTGGTGGCTTTTACTTCACCATATATTTATTATCAAACCTCCTTAAAGTAGTGCAGCTTTGTCGAGGCTTTGTAATACCTCTGGTGAGTTCAACTCCCTGACCCCAGCTGTAATAAGTCTGTATGCATCCCCCACACACCTGGGGCCTTTTCAGACTGAGGCTTAGAAGGTCGGACACCTCCCTAAATTTTCCTTAGATTCTCTAAAAATCACATTCCTTATTCCTATGCTGTACTTTTGACTCACATTGGAGTCTGTCTACCCACCAAGGTCTGCCTCATATCAAATATTTCTAGTAGCTCATGGCACCAAAGTTCATGCTGCAGCTTGTTTTGGGGAGGGCAGAAAGCATGGAAGGTGCTGGAGGAGTTGTGCAGAATTAAAAACTCTGTGCCGTTTTCCCCATAGGTAACATGCATGTGTCTCTGGCGGAAGCTCTGGAGGTGCGGGGGGGTCCTCTGCAGGAGGATGAAGTCTGGGCCGTACTGAGTCAGAGTGCTGAGAGCCTTCAGGAACTCTTCCGCAGAGGTAGGCATCTCAGTCATTCCCCAGCACCTGACAAACCACAAGTGTCACCACCATCATGTCACCAAACACCATGTCACTTACTCAATATCCACAAGTCCTCTGGAAATACATTTTAACTTTCATTACTGCACAATAAGCTTAAAGCATGGTTACCATTGTTATTAGTCTCTGAACTAATAGAAAAAGTTAATTAAACTCTGAAAAAGAAGAGTTAGAAAATCCACAAAGGGCAGGAAACGTAATCAAGCACTTTGTTCTTAACATGTCGATGGTACTGTAGCTGTGTTGGTCTACTTTACTCCAAACAACTTGTTGTCATCACTAGTACAGATATTTGTCTTTTTTAGCCACTTCACTGGAAGTGTCATTCATCTCTCATGTGTACACAAAATGTGCTTTGCATATGTTCTATGTTGAATGGAGAGGAGATTTCATTTAAGGTGAGGAAAGGACGAGTCTGAACTCACTATACTGACTTAAACCATAATAATTCTGTCATATTTTCCATCTATATTTTCTTGAGCTGTCCCCAGCCTCTGGCAGGTGAAGGAAAGCTTCAGCTCTCAGCGTTGCCTTGCTTTTCTCAATGTAATTCTGTCTAAGAACTTAACATTACTGTCCCCATACCCACTACTCATTGTTCCTTGAAAGTACCCTCACCTCCTTTCAGAGCAGATCTTCTGCTTCATCCCCTCTTAATGTAAAGATTTTGGTGCACAGTTCAACCTTTGATCTCAGCTCTTACTGTACTTTATATATTTCTCTTATTTCTGAATTTGTATTTATACTTTTTTGAGCCGCATTCCTCCTTTAGCTCTCTTTATTTCACCTGCAGGAGCCTCATCTCTCATATCGTTCTCTGCTGTTTCTCAGAAAATCACCTTAAATGACATCCCCTTTCTCTTATTTATACTAAATTATCTGCACTCTCTTCATCATCTCTATTCCCCAACACACAGGTTTCACACACTCACCCAGAATCAAATGCAGATTGACTGACTCATTCATCTATAAAACTGACATTTTATTTAAAACTAAAATCTACAAGGGAAAGTCAAGTTCAAGTAAAATATTATTTTTTGTTATTCCATCAGGTCTGCCAAAAGTGAATTGCTCTATCCTGATGGTTCAAAACACCTATAATCCTACATATTGGAGCATTAAGACTTTTATATCATCTTGAAGGAATATTGTAACTGTATTTGCCAAGCAGTTTATTACTACTCTCTATGAATTATGGATTGTATAGAATGACTTGGATGAGTGAAAGCTCACAAATGAAAAGCCAAGGGAAATTACAAGTGTGTACAAATGTGATTTCAAATTTCACAAATTTCAGTGGCTGCTGTTTAATCATTTCCAAGACTTTGCTGGACACAGGATATTGCAATATCTGTCTGAGTGTTCCTGATCTCCTGTTCATGGACTTTTCTTAGCATTGTAACTGCTAAAGGATGAAATTTTTTTATGGCAAAATTAATTACTAAATATTTCACACCCATAATTGTCCCTTTAATATACAAATATCACCATGGCAAATCTGTTCCAGGGCCTACATTGTTAGTTTAAGTGAAGATTATGGTGAATCTATGACTTCATAAATAGTTCCATATGATGGCCAAGTGATTAACTTTGATTTTGTAACAGATACTGTTTGGCGTGCTTGCCTCCTTTGGAAGTAATTTAGGAGTTTTGAGGATAAAGTACATACAGTAGTTCCAGCTAGAAAAAGTGACTGAGAAGAAATCTTTGACCCATGCATGCAGGATTAATTTATACTTGAGGCTAATAAAAAATGTAGGTTTTGCTGATTTGCACCTTAATGTAAAGCCTTTCTAGTGCTTTTAGCGGGTCATCTTGTTTCAATCTCATTGCCTTCATTTCAAGAGCAGGTTCCAAAAGAGCAAATCTCTGCTTTTCTATTGCTCTGTCATGATCATGATCTTCAATGAACCTGCCTGATGTCATCTTCACATCAGCAATTGAAAAAGATTTTAAATGTATCAGAGACATCTTGGAAAAATGTCACTGCGATTGTGATGTTCTCATTGGTAGTGATTACCTATAGGGATAAAGCTAACTTAAACTATTTTATTTTTGTATTGTTACTGTCATTGTGTGAATTCAATGTGTGCTGATGACCACATTGTACAGCGTACATGTATTTGTTAACCAAATGAAACCCAGTCAAAGAGGGAAAGTACCCATGTCTATTTCAACAAAACTTGGCGAACAGTCTAAAGTATTATAAACAAGACATACAATCTTAAGGTGACAAATTTAAATACAGACGTAGTGCAGTGATTAAACATTTAATATGAATGGCATAGAGATAACATGAACCATTGGAGGTTTCAGGGCAGCATAGTAGTTTTTTCACGAACATTCTGGTATATCTAACCCTTCACTAATCCTAGCAATGTAATGAGCTCAACTGCCCTTAACCCTACCTCTGTTAAGAGAGCTTTCACCTCACTCTGTCAGCTGTGAATGTAAACATGTTTTTTTTCCTGCATGCATCATGTTTACACCTATACTGTTATGACTGTAGAACTGAATGTACAAAAACTAGTTTCTGTGAGAGCTCTCCACAAACAGTGGCTGGATTGATGTCTTCACCCAGATTTTAAAGTGGGCGGTAACAACTGCCACCTCCCAAAGCAAATTACATCCTTGACTGAAGGTTTATAATTTTGTCTTTCTTGTTGTCACTATATGATTATATTAAAAAGCACAGAATGTATTTTGCCATGCATTATATGTGGGAAGCATGTTTAAGGGAGAATGATCCATTGTTCCTAAACATCAAAATACACACGCCTACTTCCACTTGGACATGGTTAGGGTAAATCCAGAAGTGAGCCTAGTGTTTCCCTTTGGGAAAAACAATACTAACAGTTTATCTATATGTGACACATCCCGGCCAGATAAGTTGATGATGAATCAAATAATGGTCTATAGTAGAGAACCTATGAAACCTGTGTTAGTTCAAAAACATTTAGTAGTGTAAGTTAATATGTAGCCTCAATGTCCATATTGGAGTGTTGGTGTGTGGTATTACACTATGTATTACAGATATTTCTGCCCAGTGTCCATAGTGCCCTAGCAGATAAGGACATGGGGGCTGCGGTAGCACGCTACCACAGACAAAGGCCACATTGTTATCTAGTGCCTGCGTTCACATGGAGGAGGTTCAAAAGACTGTTCTCTGTCTGAGCGGGAGCCAACCTTCCTGGCCACAGACTGGCCATCAATGCACAGCATTTGACATCTTTATTGGAGCTGCTGGCCTATGCTTCTACAGCGAGAGTCTCAGTGAGGCCTCTCTCTCTACAGGCTGCTGGGCTAAGTGGACAAGACCCAGTCTGTCACATGAAAGGGTCAGCCCTATCAGTGCCTCATCAGGCCTGTCTAATTGTCTGTGTGGTTAGCAAAATCCCCAGGGTCTGGGATTTAGCATGCTTGACATGCCTTTTGTGGCTGGAACACAGCCATTGAACCCTTACTATCATCGCCTGACATGACTCAAGGTCTGACCTTGGAGTTCTTTCTGAACTGTGATGAGAAAGAATCCTTTAGAAAATGTCAGTGTGAACCTCCTCATCTGGTTTCATATTCGTCTCATTCTGCTCTTGTCTAAGCCTCATAGCCTCAATACATTGTGAAGTACAAATTTTATTCAGATAATGCTTGTATAAAAGTTCAGATTATTTCAGAATTCATTCAGAATTGTATGCCAACATATTTTTTGTTGCTAGAATGGTTTAAGGAACATTTACTGTAGTTGATGCTCTGATAGTTTTTGGCCAGTGATAACCAATGGACTCTTATTATGTCAGCTACTACTAACATAATTGTAACCATATAACTCTATTGTGGCTACAGACTCAAGTGTATGACTTTGGAAATTTGAATGTTGTGTGGTGTATAGGAAACAGATGTTAAAGTAAACTTATCTGGGAGTTTTAGAATTTGCCAGAACAGGGAGGAGCTTGGATCACTTTCCTCGCTAACAGCACTTGCAGATGATGTCTCAAGTGTTTTGCCTAGTATCCATGCCAAAAGCTGTCACCAATGGATGTCACTTTGGGGTTAAGGTTGGGGTTAAAGAAAAGGTTGGTGGTAGTGGTTGTTTATTTTATAAAGAAATATGAATGAAAATTGTTGTAAAATCAACCGTAAATGCACAGCACATGTGCTGGAAACATTTCCATTCGTCTTTATGGTAGATCAGATTCATGTCTGATGGTGGCAGTTTTGACAAAACACTACGAGGAATGGATGAAGAGGTTTCCTATTTCAGTGTGCTTTGGTTAATGAGAGGTCAACCAAGCTTGTGTATAATTGGTTTCTTCTGTCCTTCCATATGCAGTATTCTGTGTTCTCCCAATCTTGGTTGTACACAGAATCCAAGTAAAGAATGCTACTGAATAAAACCGCTTGTTTTGTGTGCAGTTCAGTACAGATGAGAGTAATTCTTAACCTGTTTAAGATGAATGAATTATTGTGTAGTCAGATTTTTTCCTTTTTTAGTTTTTACCTTTTGCTTCTAAGTAAAATGTTACACAAACATTTACAGGACATGTATATCTGCAAGAATTCTATCCAAAAGCAATTTTGTTTTTTGTTTTGGGGTAAAGGAAAAGGTTACATCCATATCATTCTGTACTACACCGATTTGTCACTGTAAGTTAGAGGCAGGAAACACTAAGTACAATGTTGTGTTTTCCTTTTGGGGACTGTTACACATTGAGTTGACAAAGAAATTCATGCTGTAGAATGAGATAAAGCTCACACCAGTTCTTGATTGTTAAAGTGGAAACAGGAATATTTCAAACAACAAACCTTATGTGTGGTGTATATCAAATCGCTATTGCTAAACTGTACATTTCTTGTAAATTAATACCTGTAACAGTACTGTGCTGCATGCACAAAATTAAGTCTAAATGAAATACAGGAAGTGCATATCTGAATGTCATAGTTTGATGTAGCTTTAACTAGCACACCTTTGGGTATACCTACATAGGAATACTTTTGCCATTGGATTCTGTGCACAGTTACTTTCCCTCGACCCATTTTGAATTGTTTATTGAATGTGCGGCTTTAACAGTCTTCTTTAATTTGACACGTTTCTAAGGAGCGCATACTTTCTCTTGGAACCAGATTTTCTCCAAATGGAATTTTGCAGGGCTCCTTAAACATTCCATTGTGTATTTATAAAACCTTCAGTGAAACATTACCTCTGCATTTGGCCTTTGCAGGGAATGAGAATGAATGGGCTTTTTCTCTGGAGCTCATATTCTGTTATTAAAGCCACACTAGTCTTTTTAAATCCTTTCTCTGTTGTTACACTAGCATATGAGATTGAAATACATAAGCCTGTATCGGTTTATGTACTCATCCCATCCCATTTAGGTTATAGCCAGTCCTTACTAGTGCTTTTTAAGATGATGTTACCATCTCTTTACAAGAAAAATGTGTTTAAAGAGATTTGCTTTTGTGATTGGCATAACTAATTTAGCAAAACCCACATAAACTCGAGGATAAGAACAAAAAGATGGCGTTGAGCTTTTTACACATGCATATTGTTATTTTTGCACTTAAAATCCTAGCTCGAGACAACAACAAACTTTGCAGACATTCAGTAATAAGGGGTATCTAAGTGCTGATTAATTGAACCTGGTGGAGAAAATTGTAGGTTTTACAAGAATTATTATAGTGCAATTTTGTAACTCGTGTTTTTTTTTTTTTCCTCTTGACACTGTAATAGGCATTAAAGTAAATTCCCCTTCTAAGCTCATTTTCGCAAAGCCCACTCCTGAATCAGTATTTTAGCTTGTTAAACCACCATCAAATGTGTCTTGCTTTACTAGTTATGAGACTAGACTTGTCAGTTTGTAAACTGAAATGTTCAAGCTGTATTTTATGTCCGCTGAGTCAACTGTGGCCTCTAGCTGCATGAAAAAGCACAGAGAACTGGGAGAATCATTTTCAGAAGTAGCCATATATTGTTGTGTAAGTATTGTTATTTGTTTAAAAAAGTATCAAATGTATGTAATTAAACCTAATCCAATTTAATATATTTCAGATTATTTCTGAATGGTCTAATGAAAAACAGCCATGTTGTTGGTTCACAATGCAAAAGCACAATGTTTTTTTTTTCAATGAAAACTGAAAAAGGTGATCAATGTGATGAATGGCCTAGAGTGAACTAGTGTGACATGATTAATATACCCATTTCTTATGCGTGTGTTCTGAAAAGCAAAAACAATAACCCCTCAATTACTCTCTGACTTTTTTGAATTGTTGCTGGCTGCTGTGTGGCTTTGAAACAGACTGTTTTACTGAAGGTAAGAGTGAAGGTCTGAAATGAGGCAGATCCAGGAATTCAGTTTTGGGGTGGGGGTGTCAGCACACCCCAGCTGTTAACTATCAGTAGGATATCCACATCTGTATGTAGACTACAGGGTGGGTCTGCATGAATCTGAGGTCTGTTGTTTCTGTTATTACCATTAGTGATTTCTGCTTGTATTGCAAGACCAAAAATATTGCTTCAAGAACTTAAAAAACTGTTTAAACAACCAGGAGGTCAAGGGCATGAAACTCTCTGATGTGAAGTGAAGGGCACTTAAAGAGACTCCATCCCCATTGCACATACTGCTCAGGAATTAAGGTAGAACTTCAGATATACAATCACTTCTGAAAAAGGATGGTTCTCAACTCTGAAAGTGATGTCAACATTCAAATTAAAAAATATGAAACATGCATTTATTTAAATCTTTCTCCTCATTTAACATAATGTTCACCTTGTGTCACATTTTGTCATGGTATTTTTCCATGGAGCTAGGTAGCCAATAATTTTCCTCATAATGCAGAATAGTTAAACTGGGTATAACTATAGTTATTACCCAACATTCTGTATGTTCTTGTGACTGAAAATCTAATATCTAAAATTGGAATTTTCCATCACACGCATTGTATCATAGGCAGTTGACTCTAAAACGTTCATGTCCATTTCGTCTCCTTCACAGACCCCTCGGCCCTGGGCTTTATTATCTCCCCCTGGTCTCTTCTGCTGATGCCCTCTGGAAATATCTCCTTCACTGATGAGAATGTGACTCAGCAGGACCTGAGAGCCTTCACCGCCCCAGAAGTTCTGGAAGGAATTTCCCTGTCCTCCCTCTCCGATATTGAGAAGGTAGCTCAGTCATCTGCCAGTTTACCTCAGCCACTCCTTTCTGCTGCCATCACCCTCTTCCTGGTAGTTGCCCAGGGCAATGATTCATGTTTACTGTACACTCAAGGAATTTTAATATACATGGCTATATTAAAACCCACCTTGCTTGGATCACAATCTCTAAATGCTGTTGGGGTCATTTTCGTAGCTGTCTCAGCTACATTATTTAATATAGACACTTTTCATGAGCCTTTGACTTTGGTCTTTTAAAAGAGGAACCCACAGCTGAAACCTGTACTTGGCAGGGCCTCCCATACATCAAGAGAAATTCACTGAATTATCGGTCATTGTCTTTTTTTTTCCACGGATGAAAGGATGTAGTTATTTTTAGTAGAATAAGAGGTTTAGGCATGGATGCTCAGTTGAGTACAACTGGCTATAGAGAAACAATTCCAGCATGTCATTTTGGTTTATAGTTTGTGAAAAGTGTTTTCTGTTAAAATTATTCAGAGGGGTTAGCAGTGGCTGCATATTTTGGGTCACTGATCTGAGTGAATATGAATGTTGAATTGTTTGTTTACTGGCTGTGAACCCATTAAATGCATTTTCTTTGTATGTATGACAAAGGAAAGAGCTGTCAGTGTTATTGGCAGGAAATGATCGCTAGCATAAAGAAAAACAGCAGATAAACTTCCTTTAACATAGCAAAAACATTTTATCACCTGTATGAATCCATTTATTATGAGTTTCCTTGACAACTTAAAAGATGGTGCTTTAGAATTCAGCAATTTACAGTCGTTGAATTTGAATAGACATCTTTGTGTTGTCTAAAATGTCTCTTGAGAATTAATGTCCACCTTATTTCTAGTAAGATTCCTTCTTTGCAAATCCAGTTGCACCCTAGAGCAATCCAAGCTTGTGGGAAATCATATGTTATGGACTCTGTGTAGTACTGTACGAAGAACAAAATGGAGTTTTGGGATGCTGGCAGCCCACGCGAACTGAATTTGCTGCAGCGTATGTGGTCAAGTAGTGATTGAACTTTGAGCTGGGTTTCTCTGAAAAATTTCAAATGAGGTGCACTTCAATAAATGAGCTACTTTTAGCTGCATTTAGAAAAGAACAAAGGGTCATAGTGTCAGTGCATTACTCAGACTTTTCCACTTCTGTTATCATAAAAAACTATCTAACTGAATGAAACTTGGCTGGCTTTAATGAGATTGAATCTTAAGACTTGTTTAATTTTTTACCCAAACTTTCATTCCTTCCTTGTTATTATTTGTGCATTTGCTGGACTGATGTATATATATCTCAGTTATTTTCAACAGCACAGTGATTCTTTTGAAGGTTATTTTAAAATTAATTTCAATACCATTTCCTTACAGATGCATATGTACTCTCTTGGGATGACCCTGTTCTGGGGAGCAGACTATGAAATCCCTCAAAGTCAGGTAAAGCCCTGCAAAAAAGATTTTGGTCAGACAAAAGTCATTTGATCACCAACAAGGTACCTGTAATCTGTAGTTATTCTGTGAATAAAGACAGAAATAAACTCAGCAGTTAACAGGTAGCACATGTGTTCAACCTGACATTTTCTGTAGCTATCAGCAATATTAGTTCAAAGAACAGATAAAGCAAAAAATAACAAACATTGTTAAATATTAAGGAAAGATATCACAGGCCCTACAGTCTGTATCATAGAGTAATACCCATAGTTGAGAGTTATAAAGACCCTTCTAGCCAGTTAAATATTTGTGCATTATGATATATACTTCTAGTTACATGGCGAATTTTGTCTCCCTCCCTTCTTGACAGAGCAGGCTTGTGAATGCCATTGGGCAATCCAAAGAAATAAAAAGTGGGAAAGCATAAAAGTAATAATTTATTTTGGAATTGTTTTTCCAATTACAGTTTATCCCACAGTAGTATGCTTGTTTAAAATAGCATACTGTTGTCAGATAGCTTTCCAAAAGTTGTATTTTGTAAACTAAATTCCTACTGGGATTATGCTGAAGGTTATCATTTTCATGTTTTCTTGAATTTTTGAATACCCTTTGATAAGCATATCAAGTGTGTGTGGTTTTTTGATTTTGATAATCAAACAATAATTAAACTAAATGATTTGTGGTTGTAAATGTAAATAGGTGCCCAAAGTCAGGGTCTGGCCGTAAAACCTCCAAGATATGTTTTTGCAGTCTCCTGTTCAAAATGTATTGCAGGATTATGGTTCATCCAACCTCTGGCAATAATTAGGTAGCTCACCACTCCAAAACTCAAAGTGAAGTACAGCTATTGTCATTCTGATACTTAAAATGACATTTATTATTAGGGATTACCTTAATGTATAGTACATGCAGCAATGTGAATCTGCTGCTGTTGTTCATCCTTGATTCGTCTTTTATTTGTAAGTCATGTGTGATGAAGCGTCCCCTGTATCTCACTCAGCCCATGAAGCTGGGGGAGCACCTGAACAGCATGCTGCTGAGCATGTGCGATGACAGGACACACGCTCGCATGTCGGTGCGCACTGTGCTGGACGCCTGCAGCGCACACATCCGAAGCTCCAGCTGTGAGCCCTCCTTCGCCTACATCAGGAAGCTGGTCAGACTGGTGCTGGGCAGCCTCTCCCAGGTAATATCCCTACAGGCCGTGCATCATGGCATGCATTTATACACATCAAAAAATAAAACAGCCAGACCATTAATGATACAGCCTCATGTCATTAACTACACATTATGTTGTTAATTTGCTCTTTGCTGTTACATTTTACCATATATCCATGCCGGTGTTCAAAAATTAACATAAACATTCAGTACACTATTAGGATAGGTTATTGTGTTTGATTTCTCATCGTCACTTGGAACTGTGATACTCATACCATGTCATTCAGATCCTGTGAATGTTAGAGTAGTTGGCAACACTGTCGCTTAAATTTCCAGACGTTTCTGGTTTTTCCTCTGTCTAAACCTATAACTTATTAATATAGTTAAAAACATTTTATCATGCTTGGTCTGTTCCTGTCTGCATGTTGTACTATTGGGTAGGTCAAGTATATTCTACATTCCTGTTGTTGTCACCATGCTGCACGGTGACATACGGTGAAAGGTCCATGTCCCTGCACATACTAGTGAACTTCCTAAGGCATCCCAACGTTGCACTCTGAATGAGATTTCCAGCACGTGTCACTCTATGTCAGTAGAGGACAAGACTGAAAAAGTCACCACAGGAAAGCCAGTAAGAGCAGAAGGTCATCTCATCTGCCAGCTCATATGATGATCTAAAGTACTTTGAACAGCTAGGGACTATAAAAATGGCTTTATTTGATATGCTGGTACCTTAGCCCTCAAGTCGTACCCAGAAAATGTTTTTCAAAACTGAAAGGATTCAAGTCAAAATTGTCCTCTTATTTCCTTAGCCCAGCTTTCTCTCCCCCTCTTCTGCTCACAAGGACTTTGTTTGTGAAATGTTACCAGTGCAGGGACACAGTAGTTGCCTTTTATCTGGCGGTTGTCTCAGAATCATTTTTTACCATGCACAATAAATGTGGAAAGCCTCAAAAGCTGGATTCTGTGAATGCGTGGCTTCATTTCTAGTTAGGGGGGATGGGGTGGGGAACTACAGCTTTTCAGAATTAACTCAAGAAATCTGCCTCTGTCATGCAGCTGGACGGACTGCTGTCGAAAACTGAAAGGGAGTCCCTTCCGGAGCGGAGCAAGGAGATCCGGGAGCGGCTGCGGGGGAAAGGCCTGCCGGCAGGTAACCCGAGACCCCACCCAACCCCACCCCCACCCTCCCCACCCCCTCTCTCAAAGACTGTCTTGCACTGGGAGAAGCCTGTGTGTCGCTCATGACTGCAGCGATCAGTGTAAACAAAGAGCACATGCCGCTTAACAGCTGACTGAGGGAACTCTGCCTGATTGTTTGATTAATCTCAAACACTGACTGCTGCCAACCTCCAGTGCAGTCTCACACGTGACCGTTTGTGCTCAGATTGCCTGCCTGATCGTTACGGTAAACCTCTGAAGAAAGGGGACATTAAAAAGCTGTGAAAGGGATCTCTGGAACCACTTACGATGACCAAGTGTCATTTTTTATGTTTCCATTGCACTCTTAAGTCATATTCAAATAGTGTTTTCATACTGACAATATGCAGTATCTGATACTACAAAGATACTGGATTAAAAAAATATAAAACCCTTTCTACTTTTTCACATGGTTTTTATTATATAAATATTAGTTCTACTATTAAACAATTTTGGTTAAATGTGGCACTGCAATACATTGCTATTTTTCCTCACAACAAGCTGTTATCTCCTCCAAAAAACTTCTACTCATGAGTGAACCTGGATGTCATTTCTTTCAGGTGATGTCAAACAAAAAGGCGCTGGTTTCTACCACTTACACAGAGCAGGAGATGTGATTAGGTTTAACTGAGTCATATCACAAAACCTTTAACAGAGGAAATGATTCAGAGTGTAAACAGACAAGGCCGTGGTCCCGACAGGCCTCACAGCGCAGTGCCAACAGAGAGCCCTCGTCAGCACTCTGGAGGGATCAGGTCGGGTTTGAAAGCCAGGCAAATCTCTTTCTGTCAGGAGACACCCAGCGCAGGCATGTTTAGACAGCTCATGTAGACACTTATTTTCAGCCTTTTTTTTATTCAAATGGTGACTCCTGGAACCCTGGAGCAGGGCCAATTCACAGAGTTACGGGTGGGGGGAGTGGCTGAACACCCATGATGTCTGTATTGTTAGAAGCCAAAGCATAACTTGGTGACCTCACAAACCTGAAGCAGGTATCACAAATCACTCAGTACCTAATTTTGTGCCTTCACTCTTTTATATTTTATGTTTTATGTACCCTCTTGTTTGAAATTGCTTTGGGGATGATTTAACAATAGCAAATATCGAAGGGACCACTGAGCTTTAATGAACCAGTCATGTAAAGGCAATTGAAATGTTGTGTGCAGGAAGTTTTTTTTAAGTTATTTGTTTAGTGAGAACCAGAGGTCACAGTCATTATTTTTTACATAATCAGCCATAGGTTCCCTTAAATGAGGTGTAAAGGCATAAAATGAAATCCGACATGTGCCTCCGTGGAGCTGCTTTTCTGCTGCAGCCTCCTCGGCATTGCATGAAAACAGTGAATTACTGTATTTAAAACTGAAACTAGACGCACACATCACCGCAAACTGGGATTGAGTTTAATTTAGGAACATATGACCAAATCTTCCCAGTGGTTTGGGTCTAAAAAAAATACTGTTCCAAGGCCACTGAGAATACAGTCATTGCTCTCAGGTTATGTAACCATCGCATGGTATTGATTAGTGATATGTTTTTTGAGTGCCTTTGGGTATCGTTTATTTTGGTGCTGCGTTCCTCATGCGAATCAAGGGCCAGGACAGGCCTGAGGGTATCCACATGCCAAAGGCCTGAATCATTTCTCCAGTTATTTTGTACCTTTTTTCCAGGTTTTAAACTGAGAGCAGTTCTCTACTACTCAATATTTCTCACATACAATTTGAGATGCACCACTGTTTTCATATAGACCTAACATTTCCTTTGATGTGATGTTGCCGGTTCCGGCTTGACCAATGTATCTAGCCATACCAATCCACGGTGTCCAGTCCCAGTGCAGTGTTAATAGAATGAATAAATGCATCCAGAGCGAAGGTCAGATGAGGAATCTAACTGTATTTAATTTTATTTTACCTTTTCTGTTCTCTCATTTTTGACCTATTTGTACTGTACCCCCCCACTGTTCCTGAAAGGAGCTCCTCTCTTTGATGTAGCTTGTTATTTCAGATTCCATGTGCTGAAACGGGTGCATGTGTTAAGTAGATTAAAGAACCACATGCAGTGTTTTATGGGCCTGTGCTGGTTGCCTAGACCTCTGTACTCTCTGGGAAGAAGGGGAAAAACTCCAGGCGAGTCTACCAAGTCTGGAAATCAAACCCAAGATGTAGGACAGTGAACTGAAAGCACTGCAGTGTCATCCAGCCCAGTTTCAGAAGCTGTCTGGTAATGTGATGTATGAGTGACTGCTTTTGGCTTGAAAGCCACATGAAGCAGTCTCTGAACTCAATACCATTTGCAAGTTAGCAGGATATATTTTTAACGGTTGCAATACATTAGGAACCAAATAAATGTACATGTTTGTATAGATGGAAATGAAACCTCTGCAGTTTTTGAGTTTCATACTTTTTGGGGAAAAAAATCTGAAGAACAATTGTGAAGGCTTGTGGCCTTTTCTCATTTCCTGTTGCCTTAAAAAAGTGATGTGGACTGATTTGAATCTGCATTTCAATCTTCTCCTGCTGCATTGGAATGCCAGTATGCATAAGACACATTTGGTATGTTGGTTTAAATCAGGACTTTGTTTTACCCACATAAAATGTAAACTCAGTGGCACTGTTTGACATTTTTGGTGATAAAATTACTAACAAAACAAACTTTCAAATTATAGCACACTCATCAGTGATTAGTAGTGGGTCAGTTTGTATTTATTTCCAGCCCATTAATATATATTTGATACACTGACTTTTACATGTTTGGAATGAAGTTTTGGTGCATTACCAAGATCATGAGACATTCGGTAACCGTCTGGGTCATAGATAATAATGAATTTACCATGCATCTTATTCTGAGTGATTGAAATCACTACTGTTGAGTTTGGTCTCTGCATTCCTATAAAATGCTTTTTCTGGAGCTCCTTCAGCATCAAGGTCAGGTTTTAGTCACAGTACCTAAAATCTATCTGCAGGACTCGAGCATAGTGAGTGACAGCACAGTAATTGCTGTATCTAACTAGGCCACTCAAAAGCAGGGGCAGAACTAAACGTGGGTTCTCAGAATCACTTAGCCACAATAAGGGCCTCATTGTTCCTGGTCTCTCTCGGCCAATTAAAACTATTATAATTCTTTTCTTGGCAAACATGTTTACATCAAACAGTGTTCAGAATTAGTTACTTTAAATTTATTTGCCGTTCAAAAGGTTGAAAGGAGTGCATTTTCATCCTCTTTGTCACAGTGAACTGAACAGACTGCTGCACCGACTTTAGTGCTTGTACTATAATGTACCATATAGTGCACTTTCATGACATTTTTAGTGTATAGTAATGTGATTCTGCAGATGCGAAATGCCTTGTTACCTTGTTGTATAACAAAGTTCAGTTTTGTTGCATTCCATGCCTGTTTTTTGGTTTTTTTTTGTTTAATTGCAAAGGGAGAAGTGCAGCCTCCCGGGTTCTGGAGAGGTACCGGGCCCGGACTCAGGAGCAGGCCTCACTGAACAGAGGCCTCAGTCGCTCCATGGGCTCCCTGCCCATCCACGACATCCTACGGGGGGAGGAACCCGCCATCACATACCCCGCCTCTGAGTACCACCCGGGATCGGAGGAATCAGCAGAGCTATACCACCAGCAACGCGGCCGGCCAATCGAGCTGGACAGGAAGCCCAACTATTATCGTGCCGACTCGGGCCACCACCGGAAGAACTGGGCCTCCTCCGTGGACCTGGCATGCTTGGACCCAGAGGCTCTCCGTTTTGGGGCCCTGGAGGAGGCACGGAGGGGTAGCAGCGCTCTCAGCCAGAGGTCAGCAGGCAGGCAAAAATCATCCTCCAGGGCCAGGGAGGCACGGTACTCAGATTTCGGGGGGCTGGAACCCAGAAAGGCCCATCACCTCTCAGCCCTGTCTGTCAGCTCAGCCCTCACCACAGCATATGACCGGATCAAGGAGAGGCAGAGAAAACTGCATGTGCTCAGGCAAGCCATGGATGCAGACGGTGAGTCTAGCCACAAATTTGGCTGATGATCATAAACTTTTTCTGCTGAGATTGAATTCTTGATCAGAAATGGCTTTTGATTTAATTCCATCTCAACACTGCATCATTGTGCTCCAGTGAATGTACATTTAACTTCCTATTTACTTCAAATTATGTTTTTCTATTGTGTTGCAAGTCTATTGGCTGAATTGCAGTCAGCTTATGAGTAGCCAGTCTATTGAACACACAGTGAGACTATAACCTAAGTTTAACTTTTTTAGTCCCATTTCTCACTAGTCTGTGCCTGCCTTGTACTATACTTTTTGATTGGAAGTATATGTCTTTTGTGGAAAGTATGAGGAGAAAAAAATATTTTTGTTGTCATTGTTATGGTTATTGTTATAGTTGTTTGCCATACAGGGTAATAAGTATAAATTTGATAAAAGGCAGCAATACAATACATATACACAAAAAAGATCATCCTAAGTAACCTTTTGTTAGTGGGTAAGTTCCTGGAAGATTCCAGCACTGAACTACTGTATGAATAGCTCGAGGCTGCAGAGAGTTACTGTCTCTAGGAGGTTAGTTTTGAGTGGTTTTGTGAAACGTTTCCTGAACCGTTTTGCCAGGGTCCATGAGTCAGAGAGGCAGTGTTTTCCAGATGCCTGGTTCTTATTAGTTGGCTGGATTCTATCATTTTTAACTCCTCAAAATCAACACCAATACAAGTCATCAGCAACTGGATGCAGTGATGCCACGGCAGTTCGTCATATTGACAGTGGACACTTTTTGAAGTCTAGGAAATCTCGGTACATATTTGGAGTCACATGTGGCACTTTAATGTTTACATCTAATTCTTGTGTCTGTTCACCATCTGGAGTCTTTATGGGTCGAGGAATGAATCGCTTCTTATAATAAACCCCAGGCTTTCCTATCTGGCCTCCTCAAAGTTAAATGCTCCTCAGAACTGCAAGCTCTTGGCAGCTATTTTTAACGCCAACTGAGCCACGAACCAAAAGCATTCTTTTCATTGACTGTGTGGCTTTTCCAGGGTTCTTTTGCCAGCTTTACTGATTACTCTCTTTCTGAACCAAACTAATTTAATTTTTATGTCTTTGTGTCAGGATAACTGTTGTACAAAGCACAGAAGTGAGTTGAAAGGTGAAATTAATCAGTGAATCATATATTATTTATGCATGAATTTGGAAACTATTACATTGCTCAATTGGATAATAAAATTATAGGTGAAGCTTATGCAAGGGAATGTCCTTGTTAAAAACCAATGTCTTAAACTGAAACAAATGTTTATAAACATTGAATCTGAATAACATTTCAGTATTCATTACTATTTAACTGTAAATAGAAGGCATAGCACAAAACAATATTAGACCTCTGTAGATGTGTCATTTGGCATCTTCTCTGTACTTTTGAAATTGACCTTCACCTGAAATCGATGCAGTGGTGGAAGAGTTCTCAGGTTACTTGGATTTACATCAAGTTTGAGCGCTCACTCACTTCAGTGGTGACCTCCCCCTTTAACCCAAGGTGCTTCAATCAGCACAAGTTTCCTACCGGCCCTGAGGTCTGTAATTGGAGTCATGTGTAGCGGATGAGGGAATTCCAAACATTATTGGACTTTCCGGTGCTTGGCGTTGGGTCATGTGGCTTGGGGCTGGCCTGTGTAAGCACTCTTGTGGGCACAAACGTGCATGAAGGTAGGGGCCAAGGGGAGTGAGGCCTGAGCATAGGGCTCCCAAAACAAACAACAACATTTCTTCCTTCCCTGGGAGAGCCGCCTTTCCCCTTTTTTCCACAGTTAGCAATTCTGAAGTGCTGGAACGCTTTCCAAAATTCTGCAGTCTATATGTATGAAGACGGTGGTTAATTATGCAGCTTGAAAAGTACACATTGTATTGGTTAATGGAACTGGTGGTTATTAAAATAACCCAAGACTTGTCTTGCTAATTTTTAATACATACGAAAATGCTAGTTATGCTGGTTCAATACTCTGTCTTGTAATGTTTTGTAACATTCTTTGTTTTATAGTTGAATCATTAGCGTAGGGGCTTGGAGACTTATTTTCTGAGCTGTAACATATTAACTACATACAGCCAGGTTTAGAGTTGAGTCATTCTATAGAAGCTGCATTACAGCCCCAGATATATCAGTTTTAAAATCTCAGTGTTTCCTTACTTGTCATACTTGACACTTTGACAACAGTGAAAGTTGGATACGAAGTATATAAATATTACAATCTACAACATAAACTTAATTCTGAAGCAAACAGTAAAAGTTTGTACAGTAGCAGAATTTGTCCTTTTTTTAAAGCACTCACACAATATAGCATGTTGTATATGGCAAAAAGAGAGATGCTAACCAGTTTTTTGATTTCTTGTTTCCCAAAGCAAAGCCTCCTTCAGAACTAAATCTGTACCTACATTGACTCCAGCCAAATAGTTTCATATTGTCAGCTATGACTGTGTGCCCCTCTCCCAAAATTGTATTTTGTTCTTTACCAGCTGTTCAGTTTTTAAGTTTTCTGTACTGCTTGTTCTTCATTGTGATGCATTTTTGTAAAAAGAAATTGACAATAATCATAGAACAAATCATAGAGTCTGTCGCACCATGTTTGTCAAACTTGCAGTACAGAGGTTTTTCCATTAATCTTGGCAGAGACTAGCCATATCTGTATTCACTCTAAAAATTCACTCAAAATTTTGGAATATTCAGATTCATTTCTGGTTTCTTTTTGTGTTCGCGGAAAATGCCACATTAATCAGATTTTTGTTGCCCTCGGCACGCATTGGAAAGCATTATAGTGCAGGGAGAGGGCAGATACTGAAATATGTGTTTTATTTTAATCGTAGGTGTGTTTCAGCGTAGGCTTAGCATGGTCATTTGGACAGTTTCCTCTGCATCATGGCTCAGAGGAGGATTTTCCCTGTGACCAACAGCAGTACCATTAGCCTCCCACAGAACACAACGCCAGCGATGGTTAATGCAGGAGTCATTATGATTTCAGCTTTCTGCACTGAGTCCTCTCTCTCAGCTCAACATCAGCAGAGAAAGTAGATGGTGAACTGAAAGACAGGAAATTCCTGTGGGGAGACCAGAACTGTTTATTCTCTGGCCAAATTCTGCTTTCACCATAGAACCTTTATGGTTTTATTTCACAAAGCCTGCACTGCATAAATCACTGTCTGAACTGAACTTGTTCGATTGTTTGAATGTGTCATTTTTTATACACAGTTAGATTTACCACTATACTCATGGTATTGTTTGACCATCACAGATACTGGCCACTTCTGAAAGATAACTTCAGTCTCAGTTTTTAAACTTTTGAGAAAAGCATAATCTCTTTACTCATGTAACAGTGTTCATCACAAATGTGAGGCAAGATATTGCCTGTCACACACAAAATACTGCTGGAGAACAAATCACAAAACACACTGAACCCCCAACCCCCCCCCCCCCCCAAAGGACTGTTCTTCAAATGAAATCCAGACCACGGCTGTATGAGACCCGGTCAATTTAAAATGCATTACTGTGAATTCAATCAGAAGCTGTGTGGAGGAAGAGCCACACCTTTATTGTATAACAGTTACAGACCTGTCCATAAGCGCTATTGCAGGCTTGTTCCGACACCTACGTATGAGGGGTTACGACAGGGCAGAATGACGTCACCACCCCGCTGCGAGAATGTCCAGGGCGAGTGAATCACTCTGTCTTTGAGGCAGCTGCATAAGATGCAGAAACCGGGCCAGTGTGGGCTGGACTTCCTGTGAAACCAGCAGATAGCTGTCTTGAGACATTGTGTATTGCTGCTGCAGGCGGATGTGCCCATCTTTCTCAGCCTCCCTAGTGTGTGTGGGGGCTTTGTTCGCCTGTCATTACGCACCCCGTGAAAATTTTCTCCAGGTCTCACTCACGCATCAGCCCAGCTGGGGTTCTAAAAACACAGGTATTCTTTTGTGAGGTGGTATGTAGCACCACTTAAGATTTGGTCAGAGATGTGCTACTCATACACATTTCTCTGTGTGTGCTACAGTTAATTCCTATTTTTTGTTGCCGTTTTCTGTATGTGGCACTGTGTCAATCTCCAAGTCTTTTCAGAATAAAAATGATGATGGCGCTAACTAATGCTCGCTTCAGTAGCTCCACTCCCACACTCAGAGATCCCAAAATGTAATATCTGCCCGTGGTTCTGCTTGCTCTTTTGTCATGGAGAGAATCAAGCTCTTAAGACGGGACAGAATCCCAGTGTACCATGACTGAAACCAGTGAAGTGTCCTAAAACATCACTAATGCATTGTTTACTTAAGGCTAGATGGAGTAGAAGTGAAACTCATTGTTCTTGGAGTAGCTAAAAGGTATTTGGAGGTGGTATTGGATGAGCATTGCCCAGAAGAATGGCATACATTCAAAGCATGCAACATGTATCCGTCTTTGACTGGGCTTTCCGGTTTTCTTCAAGTAGTTTTTCCAGCACTGTAGGTTAAAAGTAACTTTTACAAGATAACAATAATGGTTTCTGTTTTATGTATGTATCGATGAGTTTTACTTTTTCCACATGCTACAGGTACTTTAGATAAATATGACTGTATGGTATCAGTGTAAAGATTTCTCTGAAAGAGGTAATGCGACATTTTATTTGTTTGAAGTTGAGCAGCAATTTTTAAAAATCATGAATGTCTTGACTCTGTTGTTTTGAATTTACAATGATAATACATTAACATACAGTGATTTCAGATTGTATGTCATGTTCCTGAGTCTGTAAATGACAGCAGCTTTAATGTTGGGCTAGCATTATTTGGGTTAACTATTTATGTTGCTGGTAAGGTCTCGTCCGCTATTGGTTATTTTTTTCACGTTGTATTGTATTGTTGACTTCCTGCTGGCATGATGGTGTTACAACTTTTAAAGACAAGGAACGTCATTTTTGACTGCCACTCCCAGTCACTAATAGTGTAATTATAGGCTAGTAGGCACCGAGGGAAACACCCACTCGTTCACTTTCCAGCTCAGTATATGTGATGCTGCTTCTAAATTACTTATAGGCTATCCTGTCCTGCAAAGGGTACTCTCCTCTGTGCCCTGGCTCAAGTGACTGAGTGATCTGGGTTAGCATGTGCTCTGCCTCAGACCTTCCCAGTTTCACTTTTAGAGCCACACACATGAATGCAGATGACCAAATGCAATGGGAACTGAGAAATGCACAGTGTGGAGAAGTGCTAAACATCCAGAAAATGAAGTCATGAAAATAAATTGTGTATGCAGTGTTACATTATACCAAACCTTCCCTGCCAAACTACCATCGAAATGTATTTGATGTAACATTATGAACATGAAGCAGAAAAAAAAGATTTTAGGGATGTTGGAATACTTTTGCATCTGATTGGTATTCCCAGCACTTCTCTGTATCTCCCAGGCTTGAATTGTAATTATAATTTAAAATGGCACACGTGCATCTGAAGTACCTGTGGAGCCGAGTGTTGAATGTTGAGTGTTTAAACCTTTGTTTCAGACCCTCTGCACACCCACAGAAGATACCACAGCGACTACAGCTCATCCAGTGAGAGTCCATCTGTTGCATCCTCTGATCCTGAATACAGACAAGGTGATGTATACACTAATGTGACCAAATCTTTTAAGTTCCTTCTCAAGAGTTTCTTTACTCTGAACAGAAAACCAAGCAGTCTTATCTTTCATTGGCAATGCAGTAATGGTTTTCATGTTCCTTTCCAGTCTCACAAAGCAGGAAATGACAGGAGTGGGTGTGCCTAAACCATCACTAATGGGAAGACTTTTAACAGATTAACCCAAACTCCAGGCAGTTGTAGTCCAGCAGTATTTGGGGCAAGGGTATTCATAAATATTGAAATATGCGAGTTACTTTCTTGAATATTAGCAATGAAAGACAGGCTGGATTTACGTATTTTGCAAAGACTTGCACTTCTTGCTTTTTGGGCCATGGATATAATATTGTCATAATGAGCTATAATAAGCAAGTGGTTTTAAATAAAATAATGGTACACAGTCAGAATAGTGATGCTTTCATATTTCATTTCAAAATGAATGCTTGCATTAGCCCTTAAGCAACAATGTTATTTCAGTCTTAAGAAGATCATATGCGATGGGAGTACCTCTACCATTTTTCTCTTTAGTGATAGGACACTGCTTCTTCATGGTTTTCTGTAGACAGTGTGGGTGATAGGCAGTATTTAAGGCTAAGCATATGTTATTTTACTCACTGGATGAATAGTAATCCACAAGGCCTCTACACATTATTCCCTTCTTAGCAGAGGCAATTACACAGCAAACTTCAATCTACCAGAGTGACTCCAGGGACACTTTCCTCAGGGAACATCATCAGTGTGATTCTGCGTGGAACTAAGCACTGATCTAAACTTCTATCCTCATTCGGCCAACTGAATACAAAGGAAAGAACTTTAATAAAAGAGCATTGCTTTTTTCTTTCACAGCTAAGAAGCCAGATGAGGTGCGGAGGTACGGTTCACAGGCGGCCCTGTCGGAGCACGATGCCATGTCCCTCGCCAGTCACACCAGCATGAGACACAGGTACAACCCCGCCACGTATCTTTGGATGAGGCCTTCCATACATTCTTTCGCACTCTTGCTACTCACAGAGCCTTGGGCAAATCCTTTACATGCAATATCCTTTAAGTCGTCATATATGGTTGTTTACCAAAGACCAGGTTAAGTGGCAGTTAATGTTCAGCTAAACGAGTCTTGAGGTTAACATTTTCCCACGCTTTCCATGTAATCTGCTTAACTCCCCAAGCAGTCAGGGGCAAGCTGAGAGGTATGAAAACTGTTGCACAGCTTATAAAGAAAATGTGTTTGCCCAAGAATAAGTATTCTCTTTTAGGTAATCATGTAGTATCCTTTACTGGGCAATTGTCTTAAGCATGCAATAAATCTGGTTGCATGTTTAAAACTCCCATCTACTTCCTAACAACTCACCACCCCAACCCCTCCTCCCCCGCTGAGCAAATGATATCCCCATACTTTGACATATACTTTTGTGGCTCTTCTGCTTCCTCTGGTGGTCAGTGTGTGAATTGCACTTCATACTCAGCAGACTTTAGTGTCATGACGACAGCCTGCTGCTGGCAGGAGCAGTTAATCGGTTTGAGTGTGTTTTCATAATGGATTCCAAGTGTAGCATCACAGCACAGGGACACAGAGCAGATTGTCTTCCACAAACAGCTGGTTCTGCATTAGGTCAGATAGCAGTTTTATGAGGTCACCTAAATGTGAATCACCAAATCTGTATGCTAACAGAAATTTCAGTGAACATTATCGCATAGCAGACGTGTGAAGATGCATGTTTGTCCAGAGGTACAAAACTCTGTCTGCCTACACTCCTGCCCCGTCCCTACATGATGCAGATTGCAGTTTCTACTCTGTTTTTCAACGTCTCTAAAAGCATGGTGTTAAAATTATCCGCCTCATGTTTTAAGTTGATCTTTTTATACCATGAAGGTATCATGTGTTTGTAATCCTCTCAGTGGAGTTAATTCTGGATTTTAAAATCCTTTTATAATTTCATTCTTCATTTAAAGGCACATATTATATGTGCTTCAAAGCTTCATAGCCCTGTAATCAGAGGTTTGGTTTGTATTACTCATCTTTTTTTTACATGCAATGACATCTAAGCTGCAGTGTGAACTACAGTGCAATCATTGCTGAAATGATTGTATGTGTTGTAGTGTCCCTTGCCACAGTGTACTTAAAATTCACATATTGTTTCAGAATTTTCCTTGTGTAATGTTTCTTAACACAGGCTTGATCAGATGAAAGATTGGACATTACTTCAGGGAAGCTATGGTGCGGTTAGCAGAGATAGTGTGTGTGTGACATGGCAGGAACCAGTGTAGCAATGCTCAGAATTGGTGGCATGCCGTTCTCAAAACTGATATGATGGTATGGTAAGCAGAGGTATGTGCAATGATAAGAGTCAAAAATGCAGAGTTGCCGCTTTACTCTGGCTGAGATGGGGGTGATGCAGACAACCACAGTACACAACGCAGCTAGCATCAGGCTAGGCAAGCAATACTTATTCCTTTTGTGTCTTTCTAGCTAAGAAGGACATGTGACAGAGACCCAAGGCACATCACGTGGTTAGCGCAAGGCTAAGAGTGTTTAGTTTTGAAGCTATGCCATTCAGGCTGTGGTGGACTGACATTTCTTCCTGTCCCCCAAGGCTGTATGAGGGGGCGGGGCAGGAGGAGGGGCTGGTCAGTGCAGAGCTGATGCTGCAGCGGCAGGAGGAGGAGATGCAGCTCCTCCAGGCCCACCTGGCCCACCGTTTGTCCCGTGCCAACCTGTACCCCGCCGAAGACCCGCTGCCACTGCGGGCCAACCCGCTCGAACCCTCACTTCCAGACTTCAAGATGCGTATATCAAAGGTACTGACCTGGACCAGACACCTCTTCATGGAATATTGTGATGTATATCCCAACTGGGGTCTTTTTATGAATGCGCTCAGCAAATCACAAAGCTCCTAATGTTAAAGATGCTGCTCAGGCAGTTTTTCCCTTATATGTGACATCTTTGTCATTCTGTAGAATTTCTTTGGTCCTGAATTTGTTAAGATGACCAGCGAGCCATGTGTCTCCCTGACCGTCCCGTCTTCAATAATGGTGAGTTCTCACACTTCACTACTGCATTTTCAGAGTGAAGTTTCTGTCAAACCAGAGCTGAGCACTGCAGAACAAAATGTAATATATTTAGACAGCCTTGATGTACGTAATCAAAACAGTAGCAACTCTGAACCCCTGAAGGAAAGTCACAGCACACACTACAAAAGGCTGTTTTGAAGTGGCAGACTACTGATGACTCATGAAAATCACACAGGGGGATATCTGCTTACCTCAGAAACTAATTACAAACTAGTTGCAAATCAGAACAACACATTACCTGTGAATCACGTCAGACACAAAACAACAGGAATAGTCAGTGCAGAGTCTGTACCATTAATCCTAATGTGACAGAAATACCTAGAATGGAGTGTGAGGTTGGGTGGTTTTACAGTGACCTGTAACTGAAGTTTTTCTATCTCTTCAGAATAAGAAAGGAAAGGTGGAGGAGGTGCAGCGGAAGGTGGGTGTGGTTATGCTGAATGGACAGAGGCTGGAGCTCAGCTGTGACACCAAGGCTGTGTGCAAGGATGTGCTGGACATGGTGGTAGCTCACGTCGGCCTGGTGGAGCACCACCTCTTTGGCCTGGCCTATCTGAAAGGTAAGGATGCAAGAGTTGGGCCTTTCGCAGATCCTTCTTTAAAACCACTGCTAGTAGTGTGTAATATCTTTGTCAAATTGTGTCGATGTTGGCCAACATAAAACACTCTTGATTTCTTTTTAACATGCTTTTCTTAAGACATGCTGTAATCTTGCTAAAGTATATGCTGTGACAGAAACTGGTATAATGTATATGCTGGAAAAATAGTTCCAATCATACCACCAGGGAACTGCTTGTGACAAAACTACTGTTAACAATGGATGCATTTACAGACTTTTTATGTTTGTAAAACATGCAACGATAGCTTCAAAAATCTGAAACAAGTAGCTAGCTTATGCTCAGGATATCCTTGAGGACAGTTTACTCTTACACCTACGTATTTTTCCTGCAGTGTCACCCAATATCCTAATTTTTTCTTGCAGATAATGAGTTCTTCTTCATTGAGCCTGATGCCAAACTGTCCAAAGTTGCTCCTGAAGGCTGGAAAGATGAACCCAAGAAAAAGAAACCTGAAGTCAACTTCAATCTGTTTTTACGTATCAAGTTTTTCCTGGATGATGTCAACCTCATACAGTAAGGGTCAAACTTATAGTCTCACTCAGAGGCAAACAGAAGACTAGTAAGAATTGCCACTTTCAACATTTCACTATATCATGTCAGGATATGCCTTCATGCACCAGATTTAAGATCATCTGTGAAGCAATTATTCAGGAATTAATGTATTACTTTTGCTCTGACTATGGTGCAGACACTGCCAAACCAAAAACACCTTTAATATTGTGTCTCTCTCTCTCCAGGCATACAATGACCAAACACCAGTACTACTTGCAGCTGCGGAAGGATATCCTAGAAGAGAGAATGAGATGTGACCTGGAGAATGCCATGCTGCTGGCATCACTAGCACTGCAGGCCGAGTATGGAGATTACCAGCCTGAGGTACCTCTGACCTGCCAACATCCATTATTCCCTGACACCAGATATTTATGTACCAAGCAGGCAGCACTTGACCTATCATTCCTATTCATTTATTACTTTTGGCTTAAGTGGGGGAATTAAGGTGGAGCTCCTGTCTGATGTGTCATATTAGGGATTATAACCTCAGACCTTCTCTTTTGTCATACAGAATCCCTTTCATTACTCCACATAATAAATCAATGCCTGTGGCTTGAAGCCACAGAGATGGGTCTTTAAGTGCCATTGTGAAGAAAGAATAACATGTCTCTACTGTTGTTGCTGTTTTCTTTGCCATTTATTTGGCAGCTGCTCATATTCAGAGTTGATTATAAAGCAGTCATGGAAAGATGCATCAAATGCATAAAAGGTTTTTTTTTCTATAGAAAAGATATAGGGCCCATGTTCACAGCTGCTTGAGTATTTAAAATCATTAATTTGTTTCAGTGAAAAAATCATCCATGTCAGCTTGTTTAAATGAAGAGTTTTGTGAAAGCATGGCACAACTGGCTTTCCTTCTCTTTGGGAAATGATAATCTGCATAGTCATCCACATACCCTTTGATCTCAATTATCACATGATTTCAAAGGGTTATCTGTTGGAGAGTATTTAGCTCGAGGACACAGTGAGCTATTTGTTTAAGAGATTGGACATACTGTCTGATCATAGTCAGGGATTTCTTTTTCTAACCCCACAAATCTTAATATAAAACCATGATTTTTCTCCTTACTATATTTGGAAAGCAAATGTTTAAGATCTATGAGTTCAAATGGTCCCACCAGCACATTTGCACACATACACTGGGTGCATATCACAACAACAAGAATAGTTACATAGGAACAGAGCAGTTGGTGATCAGTGAAGCATCTCAATTTCTTCAATATTGTTCTCTTGTAACTATTTAGTATTTTGTTTCCCACATCAGTGATTAAACTTAGAAAACTGCAACATTTATGTAACATGTATAACACACCTGGCATGTTGATGCTTTTCCAACTAAACATGTGTTTTCTGTTTTAGCTACATGGGAAAACATACTTCAGGCTTGAACATTACCTACCTGCCTCTGTGCTGGACAAGATGGACCAAACTTCCATTAAAGAGGAACTGCCCAAATTGCACAGCACATATTATGGGGCATCTGAGGCAGAGACAGAGTTTGAGTTCCTGAAGGTACCGTGGCATACTAAATCTGCACCATCTCCCTTCCTCAAGGGTGGCAGTCTGCAGCGCCCTGTCATTTTTCATTTTGGTGAAAGGCTGTGAGATTACCTTTGCCCTACTGAAGAAACAAAGTAGACCCATGATTGACATACTTTATGTCAGCTCTAAGACTAGAGGAACTATGCAAGTTGCAACTTTTAATTCTTTTTTTTATTAAGGGTTACTTGGTCTGTTAAAAGTTAGAAATGGAAGTGAGATTGTGACCTTAAAAATACTTTATTTTTGTTTGGAAAAAAGCATGGAAGAATCTGAACGAAGAGACACCTAAGATCAGACAGACCCAGAATAGACAGTCTATGCACCTAAATAAATAAATAAATATGAGAAAATAATGTTTGACCCCTTCATTGTCAATTTTTACAAGCCACATTTCTTACAGTATTTTATTTCAGTCTGGAGCACCAGTTTTATGTCTATCATCTATCTGTGTTCTATACAGACAAACATTGCATCTGCATGTTGGAAATGTTGAATAAGTGTTACATTAGCTGAACTTAAGTACGATTTAGTAGGAGCCTAGGCTGAATCACAAGGAAATTCTGTGTCTATCCTGCAGGTGAGCCAGAAGCTGACGGAGTATGGGGTTCACTTTCATCGAGTGTTACCGGAAAAGAGGTCTCAGACAGGCATCATGCTGGGAGTTTACTCCAAGGGAGTGCTCATCTTTGAAGTGCTGAATGGTGCTCGCACTCCTGTCCTGAGGTTCCCCTGGAGAGAAACAAAGAAAATCTCCTTCACAGTAAGCCAGCTGTGTCTGTGTCTGCATGTGTGTGCATTCATGTGTGTCTGTGCACATGCACATGCATGCATGTGTGTCTGTTTGCATGAATCTGTATTTGCGTGCATTCATGCACAAGTGTGTTTGCATGCGTTTGCATGTTTGGGCGTGCAAATGACAGTTAAAAACTAGTTTACCTTCTCTCCAGATTATCCAAAGCATTGTGTCCTTTTGATGAATGTTTCTAGGGGTGATGGGTGTGGATATTGCAGTTTCAATCCCAGTTGTGTTTTGTGTGGGTGCGCCTGTTTTCTCAAACCTGTGCATCCCACAGAAAAGGAAGATCAGCCTACAGAACACCTCAGACGGGATAAAGCACCTCTTCCAAACAGACAGCAACAAGACCTGCCAGTACCTGTTACAGCTTTGTTCCGACCAGCACAAGTTCCACCTGCAGATGAAGGCGCGGATGAAGAACCAGGAGCAGCAGGACATTGGTGAGGCTGAGGCTTGTCACTGAAAACGCCTGCACATCGACCCTTCAAGTGAATCACTCTGTGGAGCTGTCATGCAAAATTTTATCCCCCTGCAAAAATCTATCCCTGATGTGTTGTTTACCTCTCAGGGTCCACTGCACTTTGAATAAATCTACTATACAGATCAATAAATAGGGAACAAGCTAATTTATTTTTATGTTTAACCCTTTTAGCTGTATTAATGTAAAATCTGACTTAATTGGTTTGGTAAAATTTGGCATGGTAATTGGTTTTGCTAAAAATGGCTTCATGATCATACAAGTGTATTTTACTACTTATTTAACTGCTTTCTCCTTAAGTGACTAGCTAACATTGAGATCCAGTGTTGATCAAGGTTAAATAAATGACATAAACACACATTTGTTGAATAGAAATGTAAAAATAAATCCATTCAAATTCGCCTTGAGTACCATGTAACTTTTCTGTCTTTATTAATAAGACGTTATAGTTTCATACAAATAATTAACAAGTAGCCACGCTATTTGTCTTCAGCAACTACACACTAATTTATCATACATTCACACTTTTTCCCATTTTAAGTTTATGTTTGTGCTCCAATGTCAATCATATGCTTTTAAATTCATATAACTACAACCCAATCTTCAAGGTATAGTAACCTGGAGAATGCGTGAGACAGCTTTCAAATCTCTGGACTTTGCAACTTTATTAAGATAAAGTCCTATTTACAGTATGTATGGCTACTAACATGGAAGATTCAAATGGAACATTATTTAAAAAACAGCCACCATAAAGCGTTGTCTTACATACAGAAAAGGTCTATGACATAAATTCAATCGATACAATAGTCAACATAGGTTAAGACAGCTAAAACCTAATACAGGAACAGTCTAGATGGAACTAGCACACAAACTTCAATCTGATATGAACCAGAACTGAACAAAATAATTCAGCAACTCTAAATACTTACCATGATTCCTCAAAACTAAAACACAAGAAACTCCACATAAAGGTCAGTTACAAATATAAACAATAATAGAGCATGATGGACAGACAAATTCATGTAAATTATCAACATTAGTAAGACAGGACACATGAAAGGGCCTCCCACATCTCCTGCAAATGACCAGAGGGTCCTTGCCTGCTCGGATAGTCCATCTACAGAGGCAGTGCACATCCACCTCAATGGCGTGGATTGCCTCAGCCATTGGAGTCCTTGCAGTGCTTGGGAGGGTGTCAGGATCCCAGCCTAGAAAGGAGCAAAGAGGTGAGTCCGCATGGCTCTCTGATGTACTGTGCCATGGACGCATCCTCACCTCTGCAGAGTGTGACTGTTTGCAATGGCAAACAGTCCACAGTCTGAGCTACCTGCCTGCTGCTGGATGTTGGGCTGCTGCAGTCGAACACTCTTCCCTGAAAAACTAAGGAGAGAGGTGACCTGAGCAAGAAACTCCTCAGTCCTATGCTGCCCAAGGGAGTCAAACACATTAACCGTACATACTTCACGGCCAATGTTACTTACCTTTACCCAGTGATTTGCAAAGACATTTAAAATCTGTACAAACCCCTTATATGGTGCAGGCAAAGTGGACAGAAGAGCGAGGGAGGTGGTAGAGTAGAGCCCTCCTATGTTCGGATGGTGAGCTTTAAGAAGGGCCTGCGCATGGTCGATGGTTTTATCATCCAACCAAGCATGCTTGCCGAGGACCATGCATCTGAAGCCCTCCACACATGTGCTCAGCAAAGTTGAACAGGTCTGCCCTGGCTGGACACCAGTGATGACAACATCACTGTCTTGAAAGATATTGAGAAACTCACGAGTTACAGATTTGTAGGTATTTGATGGCTTACCTCAGCTGAGTCCTCCTCCTCTGTAGAGCAGATCAGCTCAGGGTCATCTGAATGTACTATCTCAGTTGAGGGGACACACCACTGTCCTGGAGTCCAGTACATAGGAGGGATAAAATTTCACATGACAGAGCCTCTGAGGAAGTGTGTCTTTTGGACCACTCAGCATTGGCTTTCTTATTTGATACATTTATCCCCATCAAAGCTCACCAGCTAAATTGTCTAGCATCTGTTTTATCATGTAAATTCAGGCTCTAAGTATTTCTGTGAAGTGGTAGACATCAAGCCAATTACCCCCTTGGGCATGATATCACAAGCCTGTCTGGGTTTAACCAGACAAAAATAATCACTGTAATTGTTCACCACATGACCTGTCCGAGCCCGCAGTGGTTATTGATTTTAAAAGTTTTAAAGCACACATATCAATGTTCTGTATGTCACCATGAATTATGGGGATGGCCAGACCTGATTGACTGATTTGGGGCAAAGTGAAGAAGGCTGTCCTCCCTCCCTTTCTACAGAGAACTCCCCCTTGGGCAGCCTGCAGTACGCTGGAGGACCTGCTGTTGTGGGTGGAATGGGGCGGGCAGTGAGCGCATCCAGCCTGTCCCCCAGCTCCATGGGCCTCTCCGAAAGTGACCACCTGAAAAGGATCTCCTACTCAGAGGCGGCCCTGAACAAGGCCCCCCCAGGGCGTCTCCAATTGGTGGGGGAACCCCCATACCCTGCCTTTGGAACCAACCCCAATCCCCGACTGCTGAGCCGCTCCCACCACAACCTAGGCCAGGTGCCCGAGTCCCCTGAGAAGCGGGCGATGCCCCCACTCAGCAGCCAATCACAGAGCAGCCTGACCCGGGCCCAGCTCCTGGCCTCCCACCACCGTGCCAGCTCTGACACAGACTCCATCACTGCAGCCCGCAAGCAGGAGAGGTCTGTTTTCACTGGGCATCTTTTCCACCGCTTTCAGTTTAGCTGCTTTCCCACCTGCTCCACTACCTCCCAGCTCTCTCCAATAACTCCATTTCACAGTTCTGTGTCCAGCTCTGTCTGTTTGCTTAAGTGAGAGCTCTTTCCTGGTTTCAATGTGTATTACATTATAGAAATTGACACCATAATGCCTTGAAAGAGAAAGTGCAAATGGCTGGACACCAGTGTCTGCAGTGTGTAAGCCAGGTCAGGGGCAGGGGGCATCTGTTCTGGCCTATGGAGCACTTACAAATATCAGATCATCCCCTCGGGATTGCAGGGAGCTTCTGGCTCCCATGCAGGCTCTTTGTCTGTGCCAGTTTCATTTCCTGCACCTTCTGTGGGTTTGGGCTGATGTTCGGCTCAATTATAGAATAAGGGATCCTTTGTGCAGCCTTTGGTGAGGGTCTGATGTGCTTATTAGCAACGTTGCAAAATGTACCAGCAGTGCAGGCGCTGGCTTTTCTGCATGTAAGCAACTGTAACTGATTGAAAAATTTGGACGTCAAATGTAGCCCTGCTTTTGATAGCTGTCCCAGTTCAGTGGTTCCGGCTGGTGTATTCTATATCCATCCAATCCACCCCCCACTACAAAAAAAGGAATTACATAAAGGCCTCACTCAGCGTTTGTTCTGCTCGGTCGGCTGTGCTAATTGCTTTCCCTCTCTCTCTGCAGTGTGTTTGGCCCCAAGGCCCAAGCCAGCCCGAGCTGGAGTCCCGAGAGATTCAAGAAAGAATCCGACTCCTCCTCCTTGGAAGAGACGGGCCATGCTTACGTCGTAGGTCAGGATCATTAAGAAATGCACCACACCCTTCCCTGCCTCAGCTTCTGTTGCTGACTGCTTTGCAGTGAGGTGAAAGGTCACAGGGTGTCTGAGCTGCTCTGCGGTGATATTGAGCTGTCTGCAATAGCTGCTGCTTTCTCTCTCCAGATCTGTCTGTCAAACTTGCAGGGAAAGCTAAACTAAGAGAAAATAATTACTAACTTGTCTCTGTTCAGAGTTGGAAATCTATTCCTCAAACAAATTATACATAGAACATTTGTCTCTGAGCAACATTACTTTTTGTAATGGCTGTTTATGTACACATAGGTATTGAACTATCTGTCTCTGTATTCTGTGTTTCTGTATAAATGTAATCAATGGACATTCAGTTATATTATTGGTTAAATGTTCATATTTACTAGACAGTGTGCTCTACAAACAGTGTTCCAAATGTCTTTGAATCTAAGAGATAAACCAAATTTCTGTTTTTCCAGAACATTCCTTCTCAGTCTTGTTTCATAGCCATAATTGCACATGTAGTTCTCAAGAAGACTTTAAACACAGGATTTGTTTTCAGTCAGAACAGAGCTTCAAACCCACATACACATATAACTGCCATAACCAACAATCTGGACCATACGATTTTTATTTTCCTCTCACGGACAGAAAATCATGTTGTATTGACTCTTGTTTCAGGGATAAGCATGCACAGTTCTGGTTTGCCTTCCTCCCCTGGTTCTTTGACAGTCAATGGTAGGTTGGTGTTGGCTTATCTCTGGTTTGAACCCTAGATCTATGCTTCTCCTTAATGTAGAATTTAATTTGGCTGAACTGTCTCCCGTCACTTTCTCTCACTCTTACTCTTTCTACAATTCTTGCAGAAATCTGCTGCAGGTAAAAGCATGATTCTTTGATATGTTTTCTTTGGCACATAACTCTCATTTTCTGTCCCACTCTCAGTCTCACTTAGTCTCTCAGAGACACTCGCATACTTATGCACTCATACATACACACACGTTCGCACATACTGCAGCCTTAACTCCAAAGGTTTTTTGCATTTGATTCCTGGAGTTTGTTGTTGAGAGACTGGATTAGCACTGATTAAATTGTCATTAACCCCAAGTGAAGGAGCAGTATTTAACTGTCTGCGAATGACATTTTGCATGTGTATATGAGGCATCGCTAAGAACATCTGTCAACACACTGAAAAGCAAAGCCACATGGGAATGAGCTGTCCATCTTATTTAATTAGCCATTCTAATGACTTAATACTGTCATATTACTGTACTTTCTGTTGTTTCCAAAACATGGTCGGTTGTCTGTTTTCACCTTCACTGATATATCTATCCTGACTATCATAAAGTGAACCACCTGTGAGATTTAATTACATTGTATTTATAAGGGCAGTGGAGGATCGGCATTGCATGCTAGCAGTTTGCAGAATAATTAAAATATAAGTCTATCAGTGATGCATCCATCTTTTAGAGACTTCCGCATGCTAGAGTTTACAAGGATGTGATGATTAGACTGACCTATGAGGGGAAAATGCCTTCTCATCCCTGCTTAACATCTATTAAGTTGGATATCTTTTGATTCATTCCATTCTTTTTGTATTTTTACATTTTAATCAAAATGCATAGATTATATTGTTCTCAATATATGTGGTCTGTTTAAATAGTTGCTCAATAGTTGGTTGGCTGTTGCTTCACCTGTCTTGCATGTCAGTATCTGCAGGTGTGTATAAGGATGCCTTTAACTGAGAGAATGGCTTTGTCACAAGCCCTGACATAGTCTCCTACTTTCCATTGGATATGATGACTATAGAATATGTAAGATATCCAATTCTAATACTGTGCAAGTTTTTTTTCCCCACTGAGGCAGAACTCAACATGCAGGCTGCTCAATTTCAGCTGTTCCACTCTATCAAGTTATACACACAATTCTGGCTTCTGATTCTCAGTTCAACACCATTGTGCTTGGCACAGAAATCAAGACTTCCACTTGCCCTGGGCTACCACATGTTGTTAGAGTCTATTAGCTGTTTTCACTAAACCTCTCTCCTTAAACTGGAGCTGTTTTGGTGCATGACAAGGATATAGATATGCTTAAGACTAAGCCATTTAATCCCCCGTGTAATTGATTCGATAGGCCTGGCAAGGTAATGCAGGCCATTTTGTAGTTGTCATCATAGCTGAGTAATGTGTTAGTCATAGTGATAGGGGAGATATGCCATCCATTTGCACTTTGCTAGAAATTTTTCACAAGTGATTAGTGTTTCCAGTTGAAGGGTTCCGCATGCTGTACTGCATGACCACAGGGCCTCACTCCTCTTCCTTGGAAGAGCCAAATGGCTGAAGCTCAGATACAGTGCTAATAGCGGTATCACAAAACGGATGACTCTATCCATTAAAATGCCAATTAAAAGTATAGCCACTGCATTGTCTTCTAATAATTGTCTGCATTGTCTTCCCACAAAAAACCTACCTTCAAACATTAAACACCAGTTGCAAAACCCGCGTAGTTTACTGAATGTAGCACATCCGACGTTTGGCCAGATATCTAATGAGTTCTGCCTCTTTGGCATTTAAACAGATTCCCTGAAAAAGAAGCTGAATGCCTTGCCGTCTCCAGAGAGGGCAATTACGACAGTAAATCTGAAGAAGGATGTGAAGTACGGCCTGGGTGAGTATGGTGTTTCGTCTTGTGGTGTTTGACAGAGTGGGCGCAGCCACAGATCCATGCCCCCGCTGCAGGCTCACCGATAAACTCCACAGTTTATTCAGTGGGGTTATCAGCCCGCAACCAGATGGCCTTTTCAACAATGTGGAGGCTTATTTAGAATGGGTAGGTGCCCACTCAAGCAATTTAAAACATGATTAATGACCCTGAAAAGAGAGGGGGAAAAGTTATTTTTAAATTTTATGTATACCGGGGGTCCTTGACTTACGAATGAGTTCCATTCCTATGACTTGTCGTAAGCCAAAATTATACCTAAATTAACACCGTAAGTCACTCACACTGTACACACAACACATGAAGGACATATAAAATACAGTAATTAAATGAAACATTAATAAAAAAAAAAAAAGAGAGAACAATTTCTTATCTGTGGTCGTATTTACGAACGAAACCGCTTAGGTCGAAACTAGGTTTTTTAAGTAATTTATGGGAGTGCGTCATAACCACAAAATGACGTAACTTGAGACCGTCGTAACCTGAGGACCTCCTGTAGTATTGCTTAAATCTGATGGATATTTTCTCAATACAAAGTCCATTTTACCAGTTGACAGCATTTCTGTTTGAAAACAAATAGGTACAATTACACGTGTGTGCGCTTGTAAAATTATAGTTTGGCAACATTTTTTTTTACTGTAGCACAGTGTTTATGTGCACATGTGATCTAGAGTGCTTTTGTTGTGCTTTTGTAGGATTTCAGATCGTTGGGGGTGAGAACTCTGGACGGATGGGCCCGGGGACCTTCATCAGCTCCATTTCTCCTGGGGGGCCCGCTGACATCAATGGCTGCCTGAAACCAGGTATGTGGGGCTCTTTGTCACAAGCAGCAGTAGAGATAGCTGGCAGAAATCCTTCATTTTAGCCCAAATGTTATCCCTTGTATGAATGGTCCTGAGTATCTGGCTTGACTGCATTAACCCAGGGGACCGTCTGATCTCTGTGAACGATGTAAACCTGGAGGGCTTCCCTCATGATGCAGCCGTCAAGATCCTGCAAAACACCCCTGATGACGTCACACTGGTTGTATCTCAACCCACCGAGAGGCTGTATGAAGGTATTACATTACACTGCACGCATTGTGCTCTAATGTCCACTTTAATACCCATGCAGTAGTGTAAATATTATCAATGTATGCACAAGTCTCTCTGAAATGTGATTGGCTTCCAGTGTATTTGGACCTTGTCATCAGCATCTAACCTTGTAATTGAAAGTATGAAAAATTGGTCAGTTGCTTTTCTAAAAAAGTGTCTGCTAACTGTATGTATTGTCATGTGGTGGTATTTGCATATGGAGAGCATAATTTAGTCTGACATGGCGGGTTTGAAAGATGATGGATTCTCTGGGTACAGGCAAATGACAAGCCGTTCATAGGTCATTTCTCCTACATGCAATTTGAAGGTCAAATAGTATAACTGCCTGCATAGCAGAAAAACTAAACATTTGCAAGGAGCTGTATATGCACCAGCATGCCATATCATGGTATCTGAAGCATGGAAATGTTCATGATACTTTTTGCTTCCAATTTCAGATCCAAATGCGTCAATGTTTTTCATGTGATTAAATGTGTGCATAATGATTTTAGATTAATGCATATTTTTAATAGAAATTACTATTACAAAAATGCATTAACCTAAATTCATTATGCATCCAATCAAAGATTGTAACCGGCTTCCTAATTTCAAGTACTGAATGGTTGAATTAAGGTCAGTCTTTTGTGTCTTGGCTGCCATATAGGCAAGTTGAAGCTCATTCTGATGTGATGATGGTATCACTTGTTTGCCTGGAAAAGAGAAGGAAATTAAAAAAACACACTGTGGGTTGCCTTATGTCTGCAGTTCCTGGCATAAGGTTGAGTCACATTCCTTTCACGGAATGTCAAACTGGGGCGCAGTGGAGTCGGCCTCCTGTCTCTGACTACTTATTTGTTGTTTTGGGCTATTTTTGTGTTGATGGATTCAGTGAGTAATCAGTTAAATTTAGTTGTGGTGAACCAGATCAAGACTGGAGTATGAAGAGAAGTCTGCTGTAGAGAGACTTGACTTTTAATACCAAGCACAATAACATTTGTTTTTTTTTTATGCTATTTTCACTTTTAATGGGATGGGTGTCATTATGCACAATGACTGTGGATAGTGTCTTTCACCCCAATGTGTAGGGGGCAGAGCAGGAAGGGACAAGTGGGAGGTATCATCTTCAAACTGTAGGCCAACTTTGTGTGTTGGTCACTGACACTGTCATATCTGTGCTTTTAGAGTCTCCCTCAAGCTTGGGCCACTTCAAGGGCAGAGGTCACATGACACCTCCTGGGAAAAGGCAGGAAGTGGACTATGGATCTTCATCTGAGGAGCATGTTGGCACTCCAAGCCCTCCTCCTCCAAATGCCTCATTGGCGCCCCCTGCAGCATCGCCAGGGAGGCGCCAGGAGAGCCTGAGCTCCCAGGATTCACGGACTGAGAGCGCCAGCCTGTCTCAAACCCTCCTTAACGGTTTCCCCCGCAACACTCCAGCTGAAGGCCCACCTCCACCCCTGCCCGTCCCTTCTGACCGGGCAATCACGGTTGATGCAGCTGCCCCAGCGCTGCCACCCAAAACTAGGAAAGCCAAAATCCCAGAGATCCCCAAAGAGCCAGATTATTCTGACAGAGGGGACTCTGACATGGACGAAGACACATGCTCAAGTAGTCAGGAGATGCAAAAGCTTAAGAAGGTAATTCCACTTACGCTGGGCTGTGCGCTTACTCAGTTTGTATGGTTCGGTGTTTTTATCATCGTGGTACGTGGTTGCAGAAAACTCCCTTTTCACAAGGCTGGATGCTTCAATTCCTTCACCCTTTTCTTGTAAATTCTCAGCAGTGGCAAATGTCATATAAATCTAGGTTTTTGTGTATAACAGTCGTTAATACAGGTCTCCATCTAAAGGGTTTGTCACTGCAGATTGGTTATACGGCATTGCGTGCAGTGTTGGTAATGTGGAAAAACGATCAAATTGTTGTATAAATCACACATCTGGAGAACAGTCCCTGTAATGCGTTTGGTTGAGAATATGAATTTAAGTCACAGGTCTCATGTATTGGCTAAGCTCTACAAAATATTGTCTTCAGTGAGCTGTCCACGAGCATATACACCACATGAATGTACAGTAGGTATGTTCATGGAACATATTTCAATCACTTCAACGGTAATTAAAAATTCAATTAACTCACTAATACTCACCCCTCCATAACCGCTTGTTATTCAGTAATACTTTTGTTTGTTCCCTTTGTTATTTAATTCCTATGTGATTGCATTTAGAAAGCCAATGCAATACATGCTGCATGCAGACTTTTTAATGTATGCTTACTACTTCGACTTCTATTAATTGAGCCTTTGACATGTTCTCTTTCTTCTTGCATGGTGCTGCTTGTTTATAATGAAATACTTACTCAAATGTTTTCTGTTTACAGGAGTTATCTCCCAACTGCAGCATGAGAAAATTAAGTGGTAATGCCCACGAGGTCAATAGTCTCCGACCTGGAGATCTATTTGACGTGCAGTTGTCCAAAAAGGACAGCAGCCTGGGCATAAGTGTCACGGTACTGTTCGGCAAGGTTTTCGCGCTCTCTTTTTTTTCCCCTTTTCCTTAACTCGTAACTGTGTGTTTTTTTGTTTGCCCCTAGTTGCACTGCTTGTGAAGCTCTTCGCTTGGCTTCATGTGGAAAAGTAGACAGAGAAACGTTTGCCTCTGTGCATGCAGGGTTTTGAGGCATTTTCATTTTAACATTCGCACACGGTGAATCGATACAGTAGGTACAAGTCCAAGCCCATCAAAACATGGCTTGGGCTATACTGCGATTAAACCGTATGTTATGATGAAATTGTTCTGTTAATCCTACTATCATACTAATACCTGTACATGCATAGATGCGTAGATTATGTTCTGACAACTTTAATTTGCTGGAGTGTGACCAGTTTGATTTCCTCTTGAGTGGTTCTTTGTATCTCAGTGATTTAAAGCATGTGGCTGTCCTCAAATGATGACTCATTCTATTCAGATAACTGCGTTTAGTAGAGGATTCATTACATTTAGTCTGGCACATTATTTGGCACCTTACTCTGCAACATGAGACAAAATGTCCTCACTATCTAACCAGCTCTTTGAGATTCTGAACTAGAAGTGATACTTTCTAAAAAATAATCAAAATCACATACTCGCTCATAGGCATGTGAATCAAGCTTTGAAGGTTTCTATCAATTGTCTTATCTCCAGCAAAATCAAAACAAATAAAGAGCACAAGACTGAACTCAAATCCATAGAACGGTGTCACCATAACGTAATCAAATTTAGATAAGTAGTCTCAATCATGACCATTCATGGGGAAGTTCGCTGTTGTAACTATGCTGTCTGTCTTAGGGTGGGGTGAACACCAGTGTTAGGCATGGAGGGATTTACGTCAAGGCCATCATCCCAAAAGGAGCTGCTGAACTGGACGGCCGGATACAGAAGGGTTAGTGTCTTGGTTGTAGTCCCCATTCCAGTTTCAGTTTGGGATTTTATATTTAGAAGCTGGCCTGGCTTGCTTTCCAAGCATGCACCTCATACACGTATCCCCACCAGAACACATAAAAACACACTTGAAGTAGTTTTGTTGACTCTTGACAGCAATGCACTTTACAACAAACATGCTAAACTGTTGCTGGAATAGAGAGATGGTGACTAAGAGCTATATAATTGATTTGGTGGTAAGCCCGTTGAGAGTCTTGGAAAGTTGTTTTCTCAAACTGTGTATACTTTCTGACAAATCAGTAACAGTACAGTGAATCATCAGGGTTGTTTAGCAGTTTTTTAGCACCTCAATGACTAGACCTTGAAAGTTAAGGATTGCTGGATTCATGCATACATATGAAGTCATTCCTTAGACAGTGCCTGTGGAAAAACTCCTTCAGGTTCATTGAATTATGCAGCTGCATTTTGTTCCACTGTGCATTGCCCTTTTTAATACAGGATCCATAATTAAAATGTCGCCACAATCTTCAATTATACTGTGCAAATGAGCATTGCATTATGCAGAAATAAGTTTATTGTAAGTGAGATGATATTTTCTTGTCACAGTGATAAATGATTCTGGATCACCATCTCTACTGTAAAGCCATAAATTCTCACGCAAAAAAAACTTCTTCCTGTTTGCAACAGTTTGCATAAAACAAAAAATCATGCACTGCTGTTCAAACTGAAAATGAACAGTTTTTCTTCTGAAATAAATTAGTTTAGTACATACACTCAGTGCTACCAGGAGCAACTGACTGCAGCATACTGAAGCCTGTGGCTATATAATGGCTATGTACAAATCCCATACATTCAGTTAATCACAGTACTGGTTTGAAATGGAACAGACAAAAATCTCAGCTCTTAAATTTACAAATATCCATCACAGCAATAATGGGTGGGAATATTTTTGTGCTAGTACCCATTAGCAATGAATTTCTCTGAAACATGAGAGAACTCCCTTTTTTTACAAAAATAATATGTAGGCCCTAATTCTTCTCCTTCATTGTCTTTGTCACTTCAAGTTAAGCCATTGTACCCCTTTGGTTATTCTCATCTCATTTTGTCAGCTGACGGAATTGTGTGGAATGAGCATCAGCACCTGCGTTCTTTGTGCATACCCTGTTTATAACAACACCTTAACTGTTGCTAGGGGACAGAGTGGTGGCTGTCAATGGGAAGAGTCTTGAGGGAGCCACTCACAAACAAGCAGTAGAGACCCTGCGAGATACTGGACAGGTAAACAATATTCCTCTCTGTAGTCCTGTGGATCCTTTGTGTAGTGGTATTAACATTAAATAGAGCATATTTCTGTTCCTTTGAATCTGCCAGCCCTTTAAAATTGAACAAGTAAAATCCGAGCAAGAACTCAAGTGACCATGAGTGTAAGACAGACTTAGGCTGTGTTCCAGTCCGAAGAAATGCTTGCTTCTTCGTGCTCACTCGCCCTCCAGTTGAGGAGGAATCCCCAAAAAGTCCCATATGCAAGATGGCTGCCACCATGAGGGAGATTCCATTCCAGATTTGTTGAGGGAAGGGCGAATTTTAATTTGCTCAAGCCCTCGGTTTTACTCCCTCCAGTGGAGCCAACAAAAATCATCCCTCCAAGCGTTGATATTGCCCAGAATGCAAGGCGATTCTTGCTCACTTGACCACATGTTAAACTTTATTTGAATATTATGCTCTTGATGCCAAAGAACAAGCAAATTTAAAAACAAAGCTTACCAAGTTCAAAGACCTCTGTTGCCAATTGATTATAAAATCCATTTGCTAAAGCGCTATGTTGTTGGTGGTTGTTATTTAATTCGTACAGATTCGAAAGGAAATGCCCAACACTCAATAGCTGCTTATCAAGGTAATTGATGAATTAATTAGTAGTCCAAAAATACATAGACGTTTTGGCCATGAAATTTTAACTATAAGCTCTCATAAGCTCGTGGAGGCATAGCAGCCGCAGCCATGTATTTTGTTAAGAATAACCTACATTTCCTGAATCTTGAAAAGTAACAATTATGCTACACTTAGCTAACTTCAATCGTCCACACAGCATGAAATAGAATTAATGCAACATAATTTCAGGTTAATTCTTCCGATATCGCTGTTGATTTTTATTTTTTGCTTCATCTTTTTACCTATCTCTATGCGAATCACTTTGGGATGCACCCTGCTCAAAAGGTGCTACACAAATAATTATAGTAACTATTGTTATGATTATGATAATTATTTATTATTATCATTAAATTGTGCATACAAATAAGTGGCTTCAGGTCGGAAAAGCTTGGCAACTTAATTGAAAATAACATCCCATCAATTAATAGTAGATAAAAAAATTGATTTAAAATTATTTTATGGTCATGGAAAATATAAGGATTTTGGCATGGGGCATTAACATGTAGCCATGTCACCCTAACATGCATCTTCACTGACTAACTATATTGCTGGTTAAGTTACATAATGTAGCCTAGAGAGAACTCTCTTCATCTTTACATTGGTTATACGGTGGAGAGTTGAACTGGAACAGGTACTGCAGCCTGCAAGGAACACATTGCAGCAGTCCAGTGAGGAAGAACCGTGAGGGTCATTCCAATTTGAAAAGCCACAACCCCTCCCCTCCATTGCTCTCCCTCTCTCAGGAAGGGCTCCTTCGCCTGCTATGTCACTGGAGAGCACACTCGATTGAAGGCAAGAAGTGAAGGGAGTATTTTATTTCGGATTGGAACTCAGCCATAATGCACCTAAACTGAAGACTGTTATGTGATTGTGTTATAACCTACATTAATACTGACTTCTCAGGAAATAATAGTCATCCTGTCATGTTTTCATTCAATTACTGTTGGATACAGATCTTAAAATATGATAATAACTCTTTAGAGGATTTGGTTACTTTTTCAAAAGAAATTTAATATATAACTCAAATTAGTGGAAAACGCATTTATTTTGACATAGCCTGCAGCTAGCTGTCTCTGCAGTGACAGGTTTGAGTGGACTGCAAAGTACTCTGTTTTCATGGAATTCCCCCTCTTTAGTGCTAGGTTTCCATGTACAGTAGATTTCTCTCTCTGACTAGCCCTTTTCTCTGTAATGATAGGCTTTAGTGTACAGTATGTTGTTTTTTTTTTTTTTTTTCCTCTGACCAAAACTTTTCCTCTACAATGATAGGCTTTAGTGTACAGTATGGTTTTCTCTCTGACCAGCGTTCCACTTCTGCAGTAAAAGGTTTGAGTGTACACCATGATTCTGTGTGACCGATGTGCTTTTCCTCCCCAGGTGGTCCATTTGCTCCTGGAGAAGGGTCAGCTCCCTGCTGCGAGTGTCCACGCCCCTCTCACCCCACAGTGCACCCCTCCCTCCGCACCCACTGAGCAGGACACCCAAGAGGAGTCCCGCCCAGAGTTGCCAGGAGACCGCGAATACAGCTTTGTCACAGAAGGTCAGTATGCACGTACATATGGTCAGGTTTATTATACACATGCAAGCCTCAAATGAGCAGTCTGCCCACTGTCTATAATTTAATGTGTTTGTTTTTATCACGGGTGAACTTCACTGGTTTAAACTGTGATTATTATGCATGTGAAGTATTTTCACATTATTCAGTCACCCCACACCCTGGCTGTGATGTCTAAGGCCACTGGATGCTGTCAGAAGAGTTTTTGTCTGTTTGTCCTTTTTGCCAAATTTTTTGCATGCCCCTGAAGGTGTTGCTTTTCCCTCAGTTTCTTTTTGTGTACATATGGGCCAGTACTGCATTCTTCCGCTAGATGGCAACAGGGGTGCAAGGCTCTGTACTTTTGGATTGAGTGTTGCTCACCTGAATGTCGTGTTACTGCAGTATAAGGAAAACCTTTTGTCAACATTTACTCTGCTTTCAGACAATGTGTTTGAGGTGGGCCTGCTGAAGAACTCCTCAGGCCTGGGCTTCAGCTTCAGCCGAGAGGAGGGCCTGCCCTCAGAGCCCCCCGGGGCCAGCATGGTCAGGGTGAAGAAGCTGTTTCCAGGGCAACCAGCTGCTGAGACTGGCCTGATCGAAGTTGGTGACGTTATCCTCCAGGTCAACCAAACGCCCCTGAAAGGCCTCTCACAGCACGTACGTCATTTAAATCGTTCCGTTTACAGGCTGTCCAGCACTTGTTATCCTTTCAAACTTAATTATTTTTGTTGTATCTCAGGAGGTGATAGCGGCACTGCGAGGGACCGGACAAGAGGTCACTTTGCTCCTCTGTAGACCAGAACGAGGAGTATTGCCCGAAATGGACGTCTCAAGTCTGGTGAGAAGAGTTATAGTCCTGAAACATTGGATAGCCTGGACATGTTAATCTACTAATCAGCATTCATTTATTCTGTACCATTTTAAAAGGGGGATGGACTGTGATCTTTCTACAGTTAAAGACTGTGCGTGTGTGCGTGTGTGCATGTGTGTGTGTGTGTGTGTGTGTGTGTGTGTGTGTGTGTGTGTGTGTGTGTGTGTGTGTGTGTGCATGCTTGTATGTATGTATCTGCATATGCATATTTCTGTATGTATTTGTATGATTTTCTTTTTCTGTCTGCCTGTGTCCTCCAGACTCCAATGGCTTCACCACGGAAGGAGCCCTCAGTCCAGCCTGAACCCAACCCTGTCAGGGGGGCTGGGCCACAGAGAGATAACTCACCTGTAGAGGGTGGCAGAAAGGGGGGTTTGGGGCCAGTGGAGGAAGCCCTCGAGAGACTACTGCTGAAGTCCCCTAGCCGCAGGGACAGCTACAGCGACAGCACTGACAATGAGGAGGTGGAGAAGGCCTTCAGCCCTTCGCTGGAGCACAACAGCCAAGCCTGGGACCCCAGTATCTACCAGACCCCCAGCAACAGCATGGCCATGGGGCTCAGCCAATACGAGACACCATGTGAGCTGGATAACACAATCCGCTCTGCATATTTCTCTCCGAACCAGTCTCTCTGCAGACCTGAAGTTAGCCCAAGGTAGGCATTCAGAGTCCTACTCTGTCATAGCCTATTGTTTACAGATGAATGAGAAGAGAGGCGGTTTGAAATTTGTTTTATTATGTACTTCTCTGGTGAAGGAATTCTACAACATTTGGTGTTCTAAAATATGTGTTTGCTATATTTGCTAACATCTGCAGCATAAATAAGTGTAGTATTGCTGTCATTTTGTAGAAATCGTTGTTGCTTGTATGAACTTGTGCTCTGTGATTAAAATGTTACAAAAAAAAAAAAACCAGTGCCCTTTCAGCAACTGGAATTTAGTTCAGGTCATTATTTAATTGGCTGCACTGAGAAATCTGCAGGCGCCCCCTGTAAGGTCAGTAACCCTCTCCTCGTCGATGTCATTCAGGCTCTCGTCCTCTGGACGGTCGACTGATCCAGAGCGCACACCACAGGCCATGGCCTCCTCTCCAACACCCCCAGACCACAGTCACCTCAGCCCCAGCCCGGAGCCCCTCCCTCCCCCGCTGCCAGTGCCCTCTTCTCTCTCCTTTACTGACAATGGACAGGACCTGGAGGAATTTGTGCCTGTAAGAGCTCAAGAAGTGTTATGGGGTAGTTTGTATATCACTGTCAGCAAGATTTTTTGGGCTCATTAAAAGTTATATATAATATAAATGTTAATTTCCTGTTCTAATTCACAGAATTTTGCAGGGGTCATGTTATGAGTACCTTTGATTCATTCTCTTCATTCTCGTGTAACAAAATTCTGATTTTACCTTAATTTTTTTCCAATCTTGCAGGAAGTAGAGCTGAATGTGTCGCTTGTCAAGTCAGAGAAGGGAAGCCTGGGATTTACATTGACCAAAGGAAATGATCTCAGCTGCTACATACATGACATCATTCAGGATCCTGCCAAGGGAGATGGTAGACTGCGGCCGGGGGACAGGCTGATAATGGTACCCACACTGCTTATTGGTCCAGTATATGAGCACTGTCTGTCACCGATGGCACAAAACTCTGGATATGGGGAATACCCTGTGTTTCACTCAGGCATAAGTGATACCTTTTGCTAATGTGATTTCCCTCAATTGCCATGTGATTTCCTTTAATCCTGTGCAGTTAAATTTTGCACATTGGAGTATTTAGCAACTATAATGGTGCTCTGCGAAACAAAGCCAAGGCTATTACAAGCATTTATCAGCCTCATTTGTGGTTTCGGGCACTTCTATACAGGGAATTAAAGCAGATATGAGCTCAAAGTAGATGTCTATTTCAGATGGTACTTTGTAGGAACTAAGTTTCTTTTTAAACATTGCTTGGTGTAAATGTATGCTGAAATGTAAAAATTCTCATTTAAACCAGCAAAGTTGTGCTAAAACCCTGGACTTCTTTCCTCCAGGTGAATAACTCAGACGTATCCAGCATGGGCCACACTGAGGTGGTCAACCTTGTCCGCGCCGCCCCTAGAGTGGTGGATCTGATGGTGGGTCGAGTGCTGGAGGTCCCCAAGCCTCCCATAGAGGCCCATCTGCTACCAGACATCCCCTTTCAGTGCCAAGAGGAAACACTAGGTAAAAGGTTTTACAGGCCCTGTCTTGTTTATAAAGGTTATAGTGTGTTTGTACACCTGAGTGTGTATGTATGTGTGTGTACCTTTTGTAATTTTACATCTCACCATGATACCTGCCTGAGTGTTGAAAAATTGAGTTGCGTCACAACAATGACCACCAGAGTAGACAGATGCCTTTTTAAATATTGTTTTATTATTTAAATGTTGAGCACTTTCCAATAGCACAATATGTTATTATGAACAGACATTGTTTACAGGCCAGCATATTTGAATTATGATGATGTTTGAAAAATATTTCACATTCCATGTTCTAGACTTGAATGAATAAACGTGTTCAAAATAAGCTCTTTGTTGTTCTGGGAAAGGTCTCCTTCTGTATGTGTTGGAAGCTGAGATGATGAGCACTGATAATGAAACCTGCCCGTAACTCACGAGGGCAAGCGTAGGATTCCCGGTGATAAGCATTTCTCAGGCAAGCATCGGGTTACAGTCTACCAGGAGCTCACATTGTCAGGGAGATCAGAGTCAACTGGGTGTCTCCTAACTGTCAAGCTCTGTTAGCAAACAGGTTGCTCACTCAGAAGGTCAGGTCCCTTTGCTAACCTCACAGTGGTGTGACAGCTTTTCTGACCTATTCTGTCTTTCACTTGCCAGGGCTGGTGTTGGAGGGGGGCAGAGACAGCCTTGTGGGAGTGCTCTATGTTAAGGACATCTTACCGGGGTCAGTGGCCGAGGCAGAGGGCAGCCTGAAGCAGCTGGACCTGGTGCACTTCATCAACGGAGCCCCCACGCAGGACTTGACCCTCAGCGAGAGCCGCAGGCTGCTGGAGCTCTCCCATACCAACCTTGTGCTCAAGGTCACCAGGTAAGTGAGAAGATTGTCTTTCGTGTGACATTTCAGATGACATTGTGCATTAAAGGGCAGTGCATGCATTATTTGGTATGTGTCCATATTGGTATTTGTCAATGTAAAAATGTCTTGTATTTCAGAATCACAGACGTAACTTTTCATTTGTTGTAAATTATACTATTTCCTGGATCGTTTTCTCAGGATCTAGGGATCCTAGGTTTTTTTTTTTTTAATATTTGCCCTGTGTGTTCTTTTTTCTCTTTCCTCTGGAAGTCTGTTAAGTTTGTGCATGTTGAAATAGGACTGTACTAGTGTGTCTTAATCCTGGTGCCATTGTGCAGTTGTGCAGGCTCATTTTAATTCCAGCCAGGCTCAATTAAAAAGCATCAACTGCACTTGTAATTGAACAATGATCTACATTTCACATCACTTATTAATTAAATGTGCTAACAGTAAAATTTTTCTGAGGAATTTAGGTGTGGAAAAATGTGTTGTTAAAGGTATTTTCTTTTGTTCTAAACGTTAATATAAAAATATTGTATTATAGAACTTAATGGGCTATATATTCCCTCTATATCAATTTTAAAAAAATGTAAAATTGGATGCCTAATTTAATTTTCACATGCTATTCAGTGAAGAGAAGAATGAATTTACCTATGCCTGTTTTATTCCTGGTCAGTTTTTTTATAGTCACTGTTCTTCCTTACAGGGATGGTAAACCTGTGAGTCCAGTGGAGAGAAACATGTCTTTGCTGAACAACAACAACAACAGGCCAAAAGTGAATGCACCTACCAGTATAAATGGTATGTCTAAAAAAGGCTTAAATGTATGCTGTAAATACTGGCTACTCATTTAAAAGACATTATGTGGTGTTATGTGCAACATTTGGAAGTTTTATTAGCAGTTATTTATTGTTAAATAAGCAAATCATATTTTGTATGTAAGCACATTTCTATAAGCACATTTATCAACAAAGTTCAGCCTGCCAATTACTTCCTCACAGTGTAATTATAGGTAAGCCTGGATTAGTGAGTAAGCAAATTAATAATAATGGAAATTATTAACTTTATAGCCCCATAATGCACATGTGCAGGCCAAACAACATAACACTAAATGATTTTTCCTCTCACACTGAAGGTTATCTCCATGGAGGCGAATGCAACCAACCTGAGGGAATCTCTGGCATATGTCCCTCTGAGGTAACATCAAATCGTCATCCTTTTGTCTTTGTTCTGTTTGAACTGGCAGGTCAGATAATATGTTCAGATGTTTGTGGAGATCAGAATCCTGTGTGTGTTCTGTGATGTTAGCACATAATTTTTACAGAATGAGTATGGCTTTCTGTCATAAAGAAGATGAAAACCTCCTAGTCTAATATTTGGTATTGCACAGTTCATGTTCCTTCCTGTCACATAGGAATACCTTTATAAATGATGGGCTTGTGGTTCCTACAGTGAAGCTTAATGTTTCATCTAGCCACAGTTTACTTTATTATTAACTTAGAGGGACAAATATAAATAAGGGGTGCCTTTATGAATATTTAATAGTGGTTAGGGTTATAAAGTTGGTGTGTTTAATTTATACTTAATGTGTTCAGTAGTTATTACCAAAATGAGAAAGATTGTTAATGACAAGCTGTAAGACTTTGATAAATGTGTTCGTCTAAAGCTCATTTTGGATGAATTGAATTCTGGCCTCCGTCCATTTATGCTTTATTAATATTTAATCATATTTGTTTTCAGTTAAGGTTACAGTTTGATGGAATTCACAGTCCTATTATAGGCAGGTATAGCTGTTTTCATGGACAGGAAATCTGTATTTACAGACAAAAGTTTGTGTCTGGAAGGATTGATCTGTTTCTATATACTTTAATACAGAGTTGTACAGTTTTGGTTCACAGAAATCTCACCTGATTCTGAAAATAATCTAGTATTATATAACTTTTGTTGATTATGTTGTTGGTAATTTGTCAGCGGCCATGACCATAGCCACCCACTCTGTCCTCAGGAGCAGATCATTCATCTGGAGCTGGAAAAGCCTTTGACTGGAGGCCTGGGATTCTCTGTTATCGGGGGAGAGAGGGGCATATTTGTCAAATCCATTACCCCTTGGGGTACTGCTGACAATGCAGGGACTTTACAAGTGGGAGATAGATTGCTAAAGGTTAGTTTACTCACACCAGAGCATTAACTCTTCAGTCCTGTTTTTAAAGGGTTTTACTATAAAAAGCAGCATGGCACAATAGACTGATTTTGTTATGCTTGCAGGTTAATGAGGAGTTTATGACTGGAGTGTCACACACAAAAGCAGTCACCACAATTCGCAAAGCCAGGGGTCTCGTTCAACTCATAGTATCCCGACCACCTGACCAGACTCCCAACACCTATCTTGACTATCTACCCACCAACGCTGACAAGTGCAATGGGAATACTGGTAGGTACAGTGAAGTCCGGCTTTGTCAAAATCCAGGAATACATCTCAGTGAGTCATGCACCCTCTGTGGTCAGGACTGGACAGTTTCATGAAATGCTATATTTGCATGAAATCCAGTTCAGTGCATTATTTCTGAGTTTTTCTGATTGGTGCATGTTGTTTGCAGATGCCAGTGAGGACAGCGGGGTGAAGTCTAAACTGTGCAGTCCAGCAAATGAGGAAAAATCCAGCAGAGAGCAGACCCCACCACCATTGCCCCCAATAGGTATGTATTGTATCGTGTTGTAAATCCGCTTCGTTTATGTCATTGGTACTTTAGATCCATCATATTCAGATACTCCTGCCTGTAGACTGAATAGAGAAATATACAAGGAAGAAATAAAAACGTGGAGAAGAGTCCTGTTTCTCCACTCCGCGTGTCTTTTCATATCTTCCCCTGTTAAAAATGAAGCATGCTTTTTGGCTTTCATGTAGCATAATGTCCTCGTTGAAAGCTTAATAATGCAAAAGCTGGCACACAAATGACATGCCCAGGTTTAGTGAAAAAGCAAAGTCCTTCTCTAACACCAGTTATGTGTGTATATCCCCAGATTACAACTCAGGAGAGCTGGAGAGAGAGAAGAGGGATGAGAATGCAGAGCTCTCTGAGGACACAGACTGTGATGGCTCCTCTCTGCCTGAGGACTCTCCAGAGGTGATTTCTTTAGGGGGACATGTGGGAACCACTTAGCAATAACTTTGTGTGACGTACAGTTGCAAGATCTTGTCTTACATTTTATGAATTTTGATTGCAGACCTCCCGAAAGACTGTTTGGAAAGAGGAATGTGTTGATGAACCACCAACAGAGAGGTAAGCAGGCCTGTCAGAATTGTGTGCAGATACTGCAAGCACATCTTTGCTTCGGGTGAACCCTCCAGTTGTGTGGTGTTCTCAAAGCCTGTTTATCCATATGCCCACAGCTTCCCCCCGACAACTGTGGGCCCCCTGGAGGAGGATGAGATCACATGGGGCAGCGATGAGCTGCCTATAGAAAACATAAACTCCAAATTCACAGAGGGTGAGCAGAGGTCATCGTTCAACACTCCTGCCATGTTACTCACCTGGAACACATCTGTAGCTGTTATCACATTAGGTCTCAAGAGAACATAGAATTATATTAATAACTGATAACCTTATGAAAGGAAACAGTGCACTGAAAATGCTTGGGTTAAAACCTATAGGTTATGTAAGAATCGCTTTTCAATCTACATTGCATCTAAATAACTTTAATTCATAACATTTGGTGAGTGACCATGAGCTCACTGAGAGCTCATAGGTAGTATTCATGAAACTTAATTGTAAAAAAGCTTATGGGTATATTTTCTACTTACACAGTGCGTCATGGAGATTTTTTGTTTGGAATTGTAGACCTAAAGATTTCTGATAACATGTCCCTAAATATGTTGTAGGTTGAACATTGGACCATGTATTTGACTGTGTGATATCCATTTTTCCAGATGGCCTCATTATTACAGAAGATGAGCTCACCTCTCTTCCCTTGGTGAAAGTGGTTCCTGATGGTCAGTACACAGGAAACAAACTTAACACCGTCGTCCGCATGATGCGTGGACTCCTGGAACAGAAAATACCCCTTCAGGAATTTGAGGTATTTTTTTCATACCTTGCTCATATACAATACTGTTTTGTTGTTTCTTTCTAAGCTGTAATCTTACTAAACTAAATCTATGTTGATGTGTAGATTTTATGTTAACTAATGCAAAAATTAAACAATCAACACATTTTCTACTTCTGAGTATGTTGAAAGAGATATATAAAATCTGCCAGATAATGTCTCCACAGACCCTCTGTGCAGTAGCCATGACAGATGGAAAACAATTTTTAGATTTGTAAAACTGGTTAACAACTATAAGGCAACTTGATATAGTTGGTGATTTTTGGTGAATTGCCTTTTCGGATTATTTTTTGACAGAATCTACAGAATTTGCAGCCTTTGGATGATTGTTTGATTGGGCAAACAAAGGAGAACAAGAAGAAAAACCGTTACAAGAATATTGTCCCCTGTGAGTGGAATGACAATATTACAAAGCGTCGTCTTATTAACTTATCATAATCTTTATTTATGTTCTGTGGTTATATATTACTTGAGACCATAGTTTAAAAGTATTACATAGAAGTAAAACCATGTATTTTTTATTTCCAGTTGACACCACCCGCGTAACTCTAGGGAAGGATGGGGGCTACATCAATGCCAACTTCATCAAAATGCAGGTGAAGGATGAGGGCTTCATGTACATTGCCTGCCAAGGGCCCTTGCCAACCACCCTTGCTGACTTTTGGCAAATGGTATGGGAGCAGAAGTCCAATGTGATTGCCATGATGACCCAGGAGGTAGAAGGTGGAAAGATTAAATGTCAGCGTTACTGGCCTGACACGCCCAAAACTGCTGAAATGGTTGACGAGAGGTTGCAGATCACACTCATCAAGGACCAGCACCTGGACAACTTTGTCATACGCCTCATTGAAGTCAAAGATGTCCAGGTAGCTCTTAACACTGTCTGAAATTGTTTTATTTAAAATTTCAATCAAGATGTGTACCTGCACAAGTGGCCTGTTTTATTCCCAAAGCAAATACAATGTTTTTGTGTTTCCAGACCAATGAGTTTCAACATGTCACCCACCTAAACTACACTGGTTGGCCAGACCATGGGACACCTACTCAACCGGAGCAGCTTCTGACGTTCATCTCCTATATGAGGCATATCCATCGATCAGGGCCCATAATAACCCACTGCAGTGCAGGGATTGGCCGTTCAGGAACTCTCATTTGCATAGATGTGGTTTTGGGCCTTATCAGCAAAGATGCCGATGTAAGTATGATCCATAGTAATACATTATTATCTTAGCTTTCCAGCACAAAATTCTCACACAGCAAAGAAGATAAGTTTGGTGTCATACCATAGCTAAGACTTGTTCACTAGTTCACTTGTTCACTCTTTAAGTCTCCTAAAAAAAGTAATATTTTATTGCATGTAAGTTCTTACATGTGATACATCACTTGTATTATGACTTAGTATTCATAAGCAAATCCTGTACAACTAGGGCTCACATCTTTCCTGCTCTATACAGTGATTCCAGCTGGCTTCACCACCATCCAGAGCTCTGCATTACAGAAAAGAGACAACAAACTGAAAGCCTTGCTAAAAGCTGCTTTAGCAGATAGCTCTCTGGTCACTTTAGACTAAAGCTGTCAGTATGAGTTTAGCCCTGTTTTATCTCTGGTAATAGTCATTACATTTTGGCTATGATTCTTATTGAAACCCACATTGATCACACAGAAGTCATCCATCGGCTCATTGGGATAGATTTGGTTATATTTATGAATATACAGAAGCTTACAAGCTTCAATAATCTTCAAATCTGATGGATAATATTTGTTTAGTCCCCTTTTTGTGCCAGGACTTATAGTGTTTACAATGGGGAAGCAGGGATGTGCCTCAGCCACCAGCAATGTGTGGCATAAACCTCTCTGTGGCTGTCTGCTCACTGGGGCAGTGTTGTTCCACTTGGGCCAAAGGGAAAGCAGCTTTTGATGCTTCATCAGCACAAGCCCTAGCAGCTACTTAGCTTTTCAAAAAGTACTAACAAAAACATCCAGTTATGCTTACATTACTTCATCTGGCAGGAAGAAGTCACATGGTCTTCTGATTTTGGCCTGTCAGCTATAGCTAAACATGAATCTTATGTGCTTTTGCAAGCCCATGAGAGAAACAACTAATAGGCAATTTTAAGTAGGACCAATCAAGATGACAGCTCTGGCCCTCGGCTACAGTCAACTGAGTAGACTATAGTATTCATCAGATAGGCGTTCATATTATTTTCCTATTAGCACATGTCTTGATTCCTCTTAGTTGCCTAGCTTTTAAATCTGTCTCTTTGTCTGCATTTGTCACCATGCCCAAAGTGTAAACTGAAATACGTAGCTTTTCTGTAAATGCAAGGTATGTGTGTGGAAAAAGCATTTCTAGAAGGGTTTGGTATTTTCCCATTTATTGTAGTAAAAGGTTATGAATAGTACTTGCATTATGAAAAGGAGGTGTTCAAATGGAGGGTTCATAGAAGTTGATTTGGAGTACTCAATTACATCAACAAGTTTTTGATTCGTTAAAAAAATCATCAATCACATTTTGATTTCTTGGCTTCCCAAAAATAACCAAGGACTAATTCCTGTACATTTCAGTTTTTGAAAGTGTTTGGTTTTTAACACTAATTTTTGTGCTCTGCTGTAGTTTGATATTTCAGATGTTGTGCGTACTATGCGGCTGCAGAGACATGGAATGGTACAAACGGAGGTAATGGCACTTATTTTTCTGATAATACCAGGAATATTAGAAAAAAACACCAATGCCGTTCAGACATAAGATACAGGTTCTTATATTGGAAAATGTTTCTTTCTGTTCCTCTGTTTCCCACTTCACTTCGCAAACCCTGTGTTAGCGTTGAAATGCTGGTAGGCCAATAGTATACAAGGTGTGGCTATTAAATAACGAGACTGGGCTTATGTAAGTCAAACCACAGTGTGCATGCATAAACCACGTGGTATATATTTACCAATGGGCAAGCATAAACAACCCCTGAAAGTTTCAATCCACTCATGTCTTCAATTCACTGTTATGCTTCACTTGAAGTAGACATGTATTTCTTGAGCATTAGTCTCATTATTTAATAGCCGCACCTCATACATCAACTGTAGATTGAAGATGATTTCGCACATGAAGTATGTTGTGTCAAATAACTGTATGCTATTTACATATGATATTGCAGTGTATGTTATTGACAAATTAATGGTTTTCTCATTATTTCCTCCAAAGGAGCAGTATATTTTCTGCTATCAAGTGATCCTGTATGTGCTGCGATGTCTTCAGGCAGATGAGAAAATCTCAGGATAAGGAAAACTGCTCACCAGCCCCCAGTGAGACTCTGTGGGAGTAGCACAGTGACACTGAGGTGTACGCAAAGACACATTTTAAGCAAATGGAAGCTTTTGTTACTGAGGGTTTACAAATATTAGTGCAGATTTTATAGCTGGTCTTACAACATTCTGCTCCATGAATTTGAAGTAAATCCTAAGGGATTCTGTATAGTTTTTTTTTTTCTGCTTGAGTTCCTTTTCCTGGGCTGCTGCTCTTTTAAAAACAAAATAAAATTAGATTTTATATGTGACATATCCAGCAGTAAAAACAAAATGCCTTTTTATAAATTCTTTGAAATTAAGCAAGTATAAAAGTTATAATGAATTCATATCATATGTGGAACAAAAATCTTACATGTATGTATTTTAAAGCTATAAGATGCGAAAAGTTGCCTTGACAGAATACGATGACAGTATTTGCTTTGTAAATCTATTATAATTGCCGACTGCCAGTGGTAATCATGGAAATTAAAGTGTATATATTTATCAAATGAAACTGGATGAGTTTTAAATTGTTATTTACAGGACTGTTTGCAATTTGTAAATAAAAGAGTATCATGTCTTTACTTCTTGCCTTGTTTTATTTTGGTCTATATTACTGCCACTTCTGTCAAACCCGTATATAACTGCAAATTACTCTGATTGTGTGTATAAATGATCTTCTCCTCAACCAATGGAGATTCTCCATTCTGGGAAAAAAACATTTCACAGAAAATAAAATCACGGTAATCAACAATAGTGGACAGAATGAAAGTGCATTGCCTTTGCAGGAGCCCAGAAATACACTGCTGGCATGCAATCCACCATGACATGCTGAGTCATTAAGACAGTCTACTATACATTTTCTCATTTTCATACTCTTGCAGTCAATACATTTAAAATCCCTATTTAATCATTATGCTAGCCTAAGCATCACTCTTCCATTCCATATCGTCCCTCAAACCCATGCAGGTTGATTCAACAAGTCAGCTTCATCTGCCACAAAAATGAAAGTAAAACCAGTATACCCCCAGGTTTTGGATACTGTCTATACTTGTTCATCAGAAATGTATTGCTTGTTTATTGTTTATGAGTTCCGTTTTCAGATTATGTTTCAAAGCATAAGAATCTATTCCCAACTAACTCAAGGGAGTAAATGCGTAGGAAAAAGACAAAATGTATATATTGGAAATACAAACATCATGTATTGTATTAATAATAATAAGGCTACTGTACATTGTAAAACTGTTCTTCCCTGCACTGTTGCACTAAAGAGCTAAAATAGACTTGGGCCTTAGCTAGCTGATGCACCTGCAGTAATATGTTACTGCTTTTCCAGCATTATTACAACATAAGCAACACCTGCACAGATTAAAATGGTCTGATGGATGTCATTTTTGCTTTAACAAAAAGTAGACTGGATGTTCGTTCAAGGTAAATCCTTAAAATGCACTTAAAAGTAGTGACTGTATATCCAGGCTGATGTTCTTTGATCGGTCAGCCATTTAGCTTTAAGTGACCTGTGCAGAAAAACTTTTCTCTAAAGCATGTACTGAAATGTACTGAAGGGCCTGTTGAGGTGAAGTAATGAAATGATTTTGAAAATGACAAAACTTTACATTACACCCTCAAATCACCTTGTATATTTCATGCCCGTGGCACAGGTAGCAGGGAGTTTCATTAAGTGCCTTATGAGTATCAATTACATCACCCAGGGAGGATTTCTAAGAGCTCTATGGTTGTGTACTCCAATGCTAAACTGCACCCCTACAAGCAGATTACAGAGGAAGAAGCTGGTTCTGCAACTGTATATAAGATTCGTGTGCTAGTACATGCCTTCCCAAAATAAAGAAGCTTCTATGGAGAGACTCACCTCTAACAGAGGAAACCTTCCTGTATATCAAAGGTTATGGGAACCAAATCACTATAAAAATTACTATAGGTACATATTTGGATTCAGTTCATACACCTTGGTTGTTAGCCTATCCTTATTTGTTGATTTTCAAAAGATGTCACCTCCAAAAGCCTGTTCATGTCGTTTTGGATTTGCCTTCTTCATCACACCCAGAAGCAAGTATGCCCCCTAGTGACTGTCCAAAACGACCTCACTCCATCAGTAACTGATTTGCTTTCTTTTATCATCTCTGAGGTTCAGAGGTTTGTAGATTAATCTGGGCTATGCACTTTCAGATAATAAGAGACAGATATAAGCAAGTAAATGCTTACTGAAATGCCTTCTTCTAGGCTTCAACAGTCCTCAAAGATTTAGTATGATATTTGTAACATGGTATGCCATGGTAATCATACAAACTAAGGGACACTATAGAGATATAAGACACTAGAAATTTTAAGCATGTCTATCCTAAATAGAAATTAGTCCACAGATTATATAGTTTGTGCATTACAATGCCAAAAAAAAATGATTTGTACAATATTGGTCACGATTGAAATGATGGGGTAAAATTCACCACACATGCATCCATTCAGCTTTTTTATGGTCAAGTCAATAATTTGTTAAAAACTTGATGCAATCCAACATTTTATATAACCACAATTATTTTCGGTCAAAATCCGATGTAGAAATCAAGCAACTTGCATGGTATGTCGCACTAATTGCCAGTTTGTTTTTCCGCAACGCACTTCTGCGAAGTTCGATTTGACCCTGTATGTTTGCCGTACAGTGCTGGACAATATGGCGACTTTCATGTAAGCCACGCTGGTATTTGGGAAATGCGTTTGCACTGTAAACAAATTAATTGTACATAAATTCATTTCATTTGTAGTTATTAACTGAGCGCTGAAAATAACGAAAGCGCAGCCATGTCGGGAAGACATAACAACAAGTTACCTACAAATCTGCCACAGCTGCAAAATCTTATCAAAAGAGACCCTCAGTCCTACACGGAGGAGGTGAGTGGAATTCTACATAGAATATTGAGATGCTAGCTATGCAGGGCTAACAAATGACAAGTGAATTTAATGAAATTAAGCTTCTGATTTGTGACATTAAAATATTGAATGGAAAGACATGCAATTTTGTCTGTATATGGGGGTAGCTAGTGTGGTTCCTAATGTGCTTGTATGTCTGTACATTGAGTTTAGCTTGCTAAGTAACTTGCCTAAAGTAATTCTAGTGTGTCAGTATCGAGAAAATGTCGCCTCTTTCCAACCGGGAAATAACATAGGGGCGTCTGCTTTGGGAAATAGTCTTTCTGTGCGTGAGCTCCAGTATTTGACAACACGAAGGTAGGCAGCTAGTGAATTTATCCATGATAGATGTCCCTCATGGATGGCTTGTGGGGTCATTAATGAAAATAGCGTATTAGGTCTCAGTTATATATTTTTTTTTATTGATACACATTTGTATCTCTGTCTTCCCCACAGTTTTTGCAACAATATCGACATTATCAGTCCAATGTTCAAGTCTTCAAACTTCAGCCTGACAAACCCAATAAGGAGCTTTCAGATCTGGTTATGTTCCTTGCCCAGGTGAGATATTGAGTCGTCTGATATACAATGCTGCGTTGTCTGGCCGCTGTAAACCGGTCCACAGTCCTTGTAATCACATTTGCAGCATGGTATTTGGTTTATAATTTATTCTTTTTGTTTTTCAGGTTGGACATTGCTATCAAGAGCAGCTGTCCAGTTTTCCTCAGGAGTTAACAGACCTTCTGTTAGGTCACCATACTGTGCTTGAAGCTGACCTGCGAATGGTAAGAACAACTGATGACCATGCATTGTATCAAGACCAGTGTGTATTCAGATGTTATACCACAGTTCTGGTGCTAATATGATTATACTTTCCTAGACAATCATAAAACAAAAAAAATGCATTTTTGTCATTTTATGCATGTTTTAGTAGTTGCATTTTTTTCTTATGCCAAAATGTGTACAAAGGTCATACAGTGGTAAGGATGTTTTGCGTGACCATAATAACAAAACAACATCCTTATTTTATTATATTATTACATTGGAAACTGTTTTTTCTTATTGTGAATTCCTGTTAAGGACATGGATATATTTGTGCATCATATCACCTCCTCTCTCTCTCCCCAGACTTTCTGCAAAGCCCTCATCCTTCTGAGGAACAAAGACCTCATCAACCCAACGGGGCTCCTGGAACTCTTCTTTGAGCTCCTGCGCTGTCATGACAAGCTTCTGAGAAAGGTCCGCCTTAAACAATATCCACCCCGTAACCACCAGTCATCTTCCCAGCAGCCTTTGCTTATGCTTTTCCCCTTCTGTCCCCAGACATTGTACACACACATTGTGGCAGACATCAAGAACATTAACGCCAAGCACAAAAACAACAAAGTGAACACAGTAAGTTTACAATCTGGTGTTCTCTTGGACTTAAACAGACTCTTAAGTTAACAAACTTATACATGTTCATGAATTTGTTTTATGGCTACTTCAGACTTTACAGAACTTCATGTACACCATGCTGAGAGACAGCAATGCTGTGGCCGCTAAAATATCCCTGGATGTGATGATTGAACTGTATAAGAGAAACATCTGGTGAGTGGGATCCCTCAGTAACGATTGCAATATTTCCACAATCCTGGCTCATTGTCAGAAGGTATCATGTTTACACGGCACCCACATAAGAGTACAACTATATTGTAAGGCGTAATAATAATATTAATAGTAAAGTGAATAAGGTATAATGTTGCATTAAGCATATAGTATTTATCTGGTATAAAAGGCTGTGTCAGAGGCAGAGCTTTTGAAGGAGATTTGTTGCAGTATAAAATGCAACAGTATGAAATTTATTTCACAAATACTATGCATATTGTTTTGAGCATTAACAAACTATTTAAGGTATTTTCCTTTTTACTGTTGTGTCTTTGCCAGTATTCTTTTTACTGCTAAGGTCAATACAAATAATTTAACCAGATACAAGGCGTTGATTAAGGCATATGAAAGGACATTTTATTGTAAGATAGAAGGAATAGGGCATAACATAACTGGGGAAAATATGCACCTTCTTGATATTGGGCAAATGTTTTGTATTTTGCTTATTTCTCCCCGTTTTATATCTAGGAATGATGCCAAAACAGTAAACGTCATCACAACAGCATGTTTCAACAAAGTCACAAAGGTATGATTCGATTTCCAACCTTGCACTGTAATGTGGATTTTCACATATGCATTATGTAATTTAAAAATTGATCATGCTGCACTTGGACTTAAAACAACTAATTTCCCCCTTAAAATTAATAGAAGGCCAATTTATATGATTCAGGCCATTACTCTTGTCAAACTGACCTTTCACAGTGGTATCATTAGATGGGAAATGGGAAGTATGTAATGTAAGAATCATATTAATCTTTTCTTAGATTCTTGTGGCAGCCTTAAAATTCTTCTTGGGTAAAGATGAGGATGAGAAAAAAGACAGTGATTCAGATTCAGAGGTAAGTGTGAATGACAATGACTGAGTTACTGTTTCAGGTAAAGTCTGTCTGAAAGATGACAGAAAAGTTGTCCATCGCAAGACTTGGCTGTGATTTCAGCAGCCACATCTATCATATCTTTAGGAGGAAGGGCCAACAGCAAGAGACATCATGGTGAGATATTCAACTGGGAAAAAAAGCTCCAAGAACAAGAAAAAAATGGAAAAAGCCATGAAAGTCCTCAAGGTAAGAAGTGTTAAAAAAAGTCTTTCACCTGGCATTGCTGTAATCTTTCTTGCTGTCCGCAATGACTGTGTTTCCACCATATATGAGGTACTCATTGTGTTTTTTTTTCCATTACTTTCACACTTGACAGAAACATAAAAAGAAAAAACGAGCAGAGGTCTTCAATTTCTCCGCTATTCACCTGATTCATGATCCACAAGGTAGGGTCTGAGTAATGGCAACCCCTGAATCACTGCTGTGTATGCATTCTGTTTTGAAGGTATGTGACTGTATTTGAAAAATAGTGGTAACTCAGGATCCTATCCTTTAAATGAATTCTTTTTCTGTGTAGATTTTTCTGAAAAGCTTTTCAAGCAGCTGGAGGACTCTAAAGAGCGCTTTGAGGTCAAGATAATGATGATGGAGCTGATCTCCAGACTGGTGGGAATTCATGAGGTAAGAACCCCAATGAATGGCTGTCTGTGATGTAACGTAAGCTCTGTCTGATATGACCACAAGGATGACTGGGTATGGTCATGGTGATCAGCTTTATGGAAGCAGTACATTATACTGATGTTTCAACTTATTAATGGATGCCTAAAAGAAAGCATCCATGTCTTTGTTCATTTTGATTCTGCACAAAAATGTTATTCACATTTTAATTAATTTTATTAACAATATTTCCAATCAACAGCTTTTCCTCTTCAACTTTTACCCATTTGTGCAACGTTTTCTCCAGCCCCATCAAAGAGGTAAGCCTGTCTGTCCTCCTGGGGTTAAACGTACCCTCAGGCTCATAGCAGCTGTTTGGAGTAAGAAAGAATTTTTTTTTCCTTTTCCCTCATTTAGAGGTCACCAAGATTCTCTTGTGCTCTGCCCAGGCTGCACATCAGCTGGTTCCTCCAGAGGTGAGGTCCTTCTTCTGTCAACTCATTTCATGAATAACTTTGCAGATAGTGTTTTTATTACATTTAGGACAAGGCCAAATGGTTTCTTACTGTGTTTTATATCACTTTTGCAGGTCATTCAGCCTGTTATAATGACAATTGCAAACAACTTTGTCACCGACAGAAACTCTGGGAAGTGATGACTGTGGGGTAGGTGTTTTTGAAATTTTAAATGGTGGTAACAATGATTTGCACTGTTAATGTTGCAATTAATTATTACATGTAGAATGAAAAGCCTCTCAGACATGCAAGAAGAGGATGCACAATATTCTGTATGCAACCAAAATTGTCAAATACTAAATTCAGATGAACCATTTTGAATATTGAAAAGCTGGACTGGCTGTCTTTATTTGTCAGTATGTATCAGAGTTTTCCATCTGTGAATACAGTTGTGTAATGAAGAAATGTTCCTTTAGTGTCCTCTAGACTGATTTTTAGCAATGATGCCATTCTAATTACTGTCCCTATCAATGTCTGCCTAGCATCAATGCCATCAGGGAAGTGGTGGCCCGTTGTCCCCTGTCAATGACAGAAGACCTGCTGCAGGACTTGGCTCAGTACAAGACACACAAAGACAAGAGTGAGCCAATTTATTTTATACATATTTTATACATATAAGGAAAGGGGCAGGAAAGCTGTATGTAAATGGTCTTAAGGAACTTTGCTCTATTGCAGTGTCAGACTGTATCTGTTACGTGCTTAATATAGTGGTTTCTAATCAGTCAAGCTTTGTGAAGTTTAATGAAAAACTAAAATCCATGATGATACAGGCCACCAATTCTGAAATGCTGTTACATCCAGCTGGGCTCTCTCTGTCAATTTACAGAGATGTTTGTGGTCTACCTTCTGGGTAAATGTAGATTTTTTTTTTGATTGTTTCCAGATGTGATGATGTCAGCTCGAGGACTGATCCAACTCTTCCGGAATCTGAATCCCCAAATGCTACACAAAAAAGACAGGGTAAGATTATAAATGGTGTTCACATCTTGCACCAGAGCTTTGTGTTTTTATATTTTATATTTGTATGTTGTCTGGAATACTTTTGTTTCAGTCTGAAATGACCTGCTTATTTGAAATATGATTTTGTGGTTATTTTCCAAGTCTCATTTCCTGAACGTTAGGAGGGTAATTTCCGGTAGCGCAGTGGTTCTATCAAACTCCATAATCTCAAGTTTAACTTTTTTGGTGTTGCCAGGGGAAACCCACAGAGGCTTCAACTGAGGCTCGAATCCAAGGTTATGGAGAGCTGGAGGCCAAAGACTTCATCCCAGGAGCCGAAGTCCTGGAAGTGGAGGAAGACAAGGAAGGAGGTGAAGCAGATGAAGGTGAGGAAGGAATTCCAAATGTGTGCTCCACTGTAAATTCATCTAAAGTAATTTTGTCTTGGGAAACACATAATACTGCATTCACTCATATTTGTGGAAGAGTTCAGTTCTTGATTTCCTGATTGGTCCCACAGAAGGGTGGGAGAGTGCCAGTATGAGTGATGACGATGATGATGGCGAATGGGTGGATGTTCATCACTCATCTGATGAAGAGCAAGGAGAAGTCGTATGTACAAAGTCACAAATCCTACTCCCGTTGCCTTTTCCCTGAAACAAAGGGTTGAGAGTGTTTGAGGATGTGTAATTGAATTATGTGTGTTGCAGGCAGAGAAACTGCAGAGCATCCCTCTGGAGGAGAGGAAGGCCAAAGCAGCAGTGGTCAGTGCCAGCCGGCTTCTTACACAGGATGACTTCAAAAAGATACGCCTTGCACAGATGGCCAAGGAGGTCAGCTCTGCCCCGGGGAAGAGCCAGAAACGGAAGAACGTTGATGACAGCGATGAAGAGAGCAGGTGGGCAGCGTGGGTGACTCTGGTGCGGTCAGTCCAGGAACCCTCTCTTTTCCCTCTGCAGGGTCCTAGTGTATCCCTGCAGAACAGATTCTTCTGCAGTAGGTTTCTGCATTTCAACAATATTACAGCACTCATGTTTTTTCTCTGTGAGTGCATTATTTTTTTTTCTTCATAAATGACACACCCATTAATTGTTGCGTTTCATTGGTCAAATGCAAAGACATTAGGAGATTGCACATTGTTTCTGACAGTGAGCACAGTTGAATTATTTATCAACTTATGTACTTCTTTATGTATTTTAGTTAATCTTTTCCAGTACAAATCCCAAAAGAATAAATGCAAATGTATGTGATCCTAAAAAAGGAATTTTCTACTATAAGCAAGCACTTGAAACTGTTGTATTCATACCAAGCCTTCAGAGGATTGCCTTACATAATTTCACATCTAATCCAATGTATAATATATTAATGTCATCCAATTTATTTCAGAGGGGAGCTGCTTACATTGAGAAACATTGAGCGATTGCATAAGAAACCGAAAGATGATAAAGAAACACGATTGGCAACAGCTATGGTATGTAATGTTATTATAACTAATTCCAGTAAATAGTCTATGGACACTACACTGAAATATGGTGTAAATATGCAGCTGCCAAGATGTAAATGGTGAAAGGAAACAGTGCTTCTTGTGATGAAATTTAGATTTTCTTCAAACCGCAAGCCAAAAAAGATGGTTTTATTTATAGTTAAGAAATACAATATTTTGGACATGTTTTTTTTTAATCCATTGCTTGGCATCTGGTTTGAGAACTCTCATAGCGCAATACATGTGGACCTTGGTGGGAGTCAGAGTAGAAATGGGAGATGTATCATCAGCATTCCGCTAACAGGAATAACCATGGTTAGAGATAACACTCAAATCCAAGTAAATGCAGAAGGCCAGACTCTAAACCCTGAGGGGAATTGAGGGAAATTACTTCTGAGAAGGAGACAACAGAATGGAACCTGTCCAAGAAGTAGTATGAGCAGAAGACTCTGGTGGTATATTGTATTTTTCAGAAAGGGAATGTTGGCACAATTACAGGTAAGGGACTCAGCTCATTCAGCTCAGACTTCTTCATAAACACCCAAATCTGTTCAGTATTCATCCTGAAAACCAGAAAGTGGAGGGCAGACAAGGACAAACGGCAGTGCCGGTTTTAGCTCCCATGATGCCCTGGGTGAAGCATTTTCTTTGTCATAAGCAAAGAAAATTGTAACAGTAGGCCTATGTCAGAACCTGCATGGTTTATCAAGAGTGGAGATATTATATTGCTTTTTATTTAATTGTATTTATTTAAGCACTGTACAAAGTTAGACTTGTTAATAGGTAAACACCCCCACTCCCCCTTTTTGGGATCTGCAGTAGGATGAGAGAGTGGACTTAGGTCAACCCACCCTACCCCTCCCCATCGTCAGGCTTCTATTAAGCACATCCAGAGGGGCGATTAGGACAGTTTGGAGCTCATTGCACGTTTCTGTCAGCATCCTTTGTGTTACAATGGGCCTTTGTAACGTAACTTCAATACCGCGTTAACTAAAAAAAAAAAAAAAAAAACATCCAACATTGTTGTGCATGTGCCCACGTGCTGCCCCTGGACGCAGGGGTCACATGTCAGGGCTATGACAGATCCCTAGCAGTAGGCACCGGCCCACAGATAAGGGCTGTTTGAAAGGAAGAAGAGATGAGACGAGCAAAAAAGTGGAAAGAGTACTTGATCAGGATAGTGATTGTGACAACACCCCTTCAGATTACTGTAATATCCTGCCACCTCTTTTGGGCAGTTTTTCACTTTTTTTCCTGCAAGAGGTAACGGGTAAGGTTGCAAGGGCTGCCTTTCATTTTGTGAGATAAAAAAACTGAGACGATATTAGGTTCTGTGAGTGTAGACTGAAGGTTAACAGAAAGAACAGTTGAGGGTGACAGTTTAAGATGGATGATGGGTAAAGAAGCATGCAGAAATAGACACGTCCAAAAAAACTAGACCTGCTACAGTAAGGGACTATTAGAATTGTCCTTTGACTGTCATGCTGTAAATAGCTGGGTATGCCATCAAAGGATAACGGTAAGAGACAATTCTTGCAGTGCAAAGCTATAGCAAAATTTTCATTCATTTTTGGGTAATTATATTGTATTTGACAGTGCCATATCCCAGTTCATTCAGTATTTTTGTTTTGTAATGGCATAGCCCATCTGAGTGTTTTAGCACATAGTAGTTATTTTATTTGAAAATAACTCATACTTGTTTTTATAAAGAAACAGACAGAAAATATGCTCACCTGCGCAGGATTACTTAAACAAAATGGTGCCTTAACATTGTATTGATTACAATAATGTATGAAACTAATTTTGATCTGAGTCTTCATGGGCCATTATCATAATGCTAGTTTTTATGGAAATATCATAAAAGAACCCACAACCCATTTGGCAGTTTATTGAAATATTAATGATAGGTTTCTGGAAAGCATGAGAAAAAGGCTAATGGTGTGGTTAATACTGGGGTGGAAGGCCTCTTGGTGTGTTTTCACAATGAATACAAGCCATTACACATTCCTTTTGTGGCACTTGTTTGGCTAAAACAATAATCAGCGATATTGCTTCTCCAAAATAACCTAAACTTAAATGAAACGTTTTTTTGTTTTCCAGGCGCCGTCTCTTGCTTTTTCTGCAGCCCTTATCCATTGTTTTTCATTTTAAAAAGAAACTGCTTCATGTGTACTTACAAACGTGTAAATCTCATTTTGATTGGATTTAGTTAACTAAGTTAGCATTAGCATTAGTGGGCATTAATTCAATTTAATAAGATAACAGGACTGTAGAGACAGTTAATCAAGTGGCCAGCACATCTATTGCTAATAAAACCAAAAAAATTCCATCCACTGTACCCTGAAGAACATAGTGATGCCATGTAGTTAGAGAAAGTGGGAGTACAAGAAATCTTGATAAGAGAACTGTTGTAACAGTTAGTTGCTCCCCCTTGGATTTTTGGCATTGAGAGTGTGTTTTTTTGCAAAAGTGAGAAGAGGTAGGAGACCTTGCAACAGTTTGTCTTTTGACCACTCTTACACAAGAACAGAAATTCTAATAAAAAGCTATAGTAGACAAGGTTTAATCTTATACATACAAAAACCTCTCACATTCCTCAGTGCAAACCAGTGTAAATGCGGTGCTTGCTTTACATGAATAACCTCATGATGACTGTGTACACTGTCCCTGGATGCCCACAGGCTGGAAGAACAGACAGGAAGGAGTTTGTTAAGAAGAGAAGCAAGCTGAATCCCTACGCCAGCACCAGTAACAAGGAAAAGAAGAAGAATAAGAATTTCATGATGATGAGACACAGTCAGAAAGTTCGCACCAAGAACAAACGATCCTTCAGAGATAAACAGGTACATTTCTCGATCATAGCTGGCTGTATATCATGAAAAACTATGCGTGCATGCATAGAGCATGTTTTTAGACGATATACCTGCCAGCACATATGTTGTAAATGTGGTTTGATTAGCTTGAGATGAAATTGGATGACTGTGTGTTTCAGTTCTATGTAATACCACCTACTACTGGGGTAGTTTATGCTAGTATGTTTACCTCTGAGCCATTGTATTATGTTACTTATATTGTCATGTGAAGCTAGCTGTGTATCTGGTTTGAAATCACACTGTTGCTCCGTGTATCTTTGGTGAACTCATACCAGCATGTTATTCAATGATAAATAATCCAGATTGTTGGGATTATTATCAATTGTCACCATTTGAGTAACTGTCACATAACTTTTTATTTTAAGTAATGGGATTCGCAAAATGTAAAAGACAACATTTCGAATGAGGTTAATGTCTCGCTCCATTTGCATGGGTACAATGTTGTCTGAACTCATAAATTGTCAAGATTACGGTTGCTTGACAGTGATACAAAATAACTTAACTTAATAATGTAACAGACAAAAAAACAGGCCGGCTAAAATAATAGTACCCCACAAAAATAAAATAATGACTGTTTGATTAATCAATTGTGTAAGAGGGCCTAAAAACTTTTCAATGGGGGCCTTGTTAACTGCTGAGACACATTTATTTACTTTTTGTTCTCTGTAAAGACTTATTACTTATTCCTTAAGAAAAATAATTTTATTTTTTTCTTTCAGGTGGCGTTAAGAGATGCTCTCCTGAAGAAGAGGAAACAATACAAGTAACAGCTCTGGTGCTGAAGAGTGATGAACACCACCCCTGTGGACGAATATATTTTATATATGGTCATCAACCTCTCCATGACAATGTTGCTATTATAATAAGGCTGTCATTTTGTAATACCTTTTGTCTCTACCAGGTAATCCCATTTTGTACAGGATTGTTAGTCATACAATAAACATTTGAATTTGTTCTTCTCCAACTACTTTCTTTGTGAACAGTGTAATGTTTGATGTTGATTAAAGAGAGTGAGTGGTCATGTGTGAGAGAAATTACTGTTTTAAATGTCATTTACCAAGAGCTTATAGTTCAGTAAAAGCTGCCCTACTAGTTTTCATGTCACCATTTCATCATTTTCAGATCTACTCAAATTTGTATCATCAGTAACGCATTTCAGTGTTAATAATACAGTAAAGTATGATATACAAAGTCATTACACTGAGTCCTGCATACCAATAACTTAACCAGACTGTTAAAATAAAGACTAAGATGAGTCGGAACTAGGGAAAAGAGAGAGGAACAGGTAAACTTTAGGATGTGAATCAATAGAGTCAGTTTCAACTATATAGGAGAGATCTTGGGATGTGCAAGGTCAAAAGAAAATATCCCCTGTATTGCTCTGAGTGTGTCCCTGTAAAACAAATACTTCTGCAGTAGGTTTCTCTATTCTGACCATATTACAGAACTTTAAAGAATAGGCAATGTGAGACTGGTAGATTCTGCACTAATCTTAGCGACACTAATGAGTGGTAAACACTAATCAATAATTTGAAGTTTATTTGTGTGCCTTCAGAGTCAAGCAGAAATGGTACTGTGGTGTAAGCAAGTCTGATTTATTGAGGTAATCCTTTTTTCCCCCCTCCTTATTATGTATTCAAACTCAGCTGTATGGTCTGTATTAACAGCATTACACTAATCCTGCCTGGACAACATTTGCTCTTATCTCCATTATGCTTGATAACTAATCTACATTATATAAACTTTTAGCAAAGTTTGATATATTCCTTCCCATAGTTTGCTTAGTTTTGAGATATGTGAATTTATATTGAGTGTGTCAGTGAAGAGATCCTTCCAGGAAAAACATTTTTAACTAACGGTAAATTAATCTGATTAACTGTTGCCAGTAGAGACGGGAATTCCATTGACCACAGATTTCCCTCTGCAGGGCTCTCTGCTGGAGGGTCGGGTTCAGCACAGGGGAGGGGCAAAAGCATGGAACATTGGTTATTTGTCCTGTGATTTCACTCCTTAGCTCCCAGAGCACCATGTTGAACTGCAGTGGTGACACAGAGGGCTGTGTGGGAAACGGGACACCCATTGGAGTCGCCCTGGCTGGCAGCAGCGAGGGGGCGCTGCACCGGGCCCTGGGCGTAGTACTCACCAGCCTGCTGGCTCTGGTGGTCTTCTCCCTGGGCTGCACGGTAGAGGTGGGGAAGCTCTGGTCTCACCTGCGCCGGCCCTGGGGCATCCTGGTGGGTCTTCTGTGCCAGTTTGGGATCATGCCCCTCACTGCCCACCTGCTCTCCCTGGCTTTCGCTGTCAGGCCTGTGCAGGCCGTCGCCATACTCATTATGGGATGCTGCCCCGGCGGGACCATCTCCAACATCATCACCTATTGGATTGATGGAGACATGGACCTCAGGTGCGTGGATGCCTCACCTGTAGTTCTACCACAAATAATTCACTGCTTATAATTTGAAACTTATATTTAGTATATTAATTCTTGAATCCTGAGGACCATTCAATGAAATTTGATTTACGAGTGCTATCAGTTTTATAGCAGTAAGTGTTGATATATTAGCATTTGTGATGAACTAGAGCTAAAAATTAAATATGACTCATAAGTAACAACTACTGATAATTTACCTCACCTGTGATAAAGACTTAACTATATTATAAATGATTGTAGATTGTATTTAGCCACTGATAGAACATTGGATCTACTGTGATATTGGTTTTAAACATTCATCATCATAGTATAATTTTATTTAGATGTTTTTTTATTCAGATTTGAAACAAAAAAAGAACACCACAGGTACATCTTTTTTTTTTTTTTGCTTTGGACTTCCATTTATTTCTCACAAGAGAACCAAATGAAATATTCCCGCAGCTCATGACAGCAGTGTTACTGCCATGAAAGTGTTCTTCAGGCAGTAACAGTCCACTGAAACTGCAAGGCATTGCTGAGCTTTGAGACTTTAATCCTCTCTCAGCCAAACACTTTGAAATATTGTAAGCTGCCCACGTGCTGTATTATTTTTCTACTAACAATATAAAAGGAACCCTCAGACCTTACAATGGGCCTGTGGATGTACTTTGGGCAATATATTCAAAAACAAATTCTTTACCTTGTTATACTGAAAAGAAAGTGTACACAGAGTACTATGTGTACTTCAGGCTACTCACATATTTTAAAAATATAACATGAAATAAATTGTCATTATAAGGGGAATGTGATACAACAAAGACTAACTAATACTGTTCTAATTCTGTTAGGCAAAATAAACTTCAGATGTTTGCCTATTTCTCTGAAGTTTTGAGGTAATACAGTAAATATGCTAATCATAAGCATCCATTTTGGTTCAGCAGGGATGTAGCCACTTGCACATGAAACCCTCTGGATTCCTTTTGAAAACAATCTCAAGGAGTGTGTCACACTTAAGGCACTAGAGTTTTTAACATTTATTATTATTCTGTTCAGCATTGATGATCACTCAATATGCATGTGTATACCTATTGCTTCTCCTGATGAATAAAGACCTTAGCAAGTTAACTCTTAATTGTTGAATAGTCTACTGCACTTGTGGATCAATCGTTAATCTAGAGCTGTTGACCAGTAAATTATGATAATGAATTAATTAGTTGTTAAATCATTTAGAGCTTTTAATGAGTAGTTCTAACTCCCCTTTCGTCTGTCTGTATAAGATTGTTTGTTGGAATTGCATTGTACTCTGATGGATAGTTTTGTTTTTGATGGAGATGGAGATGAATAAATGAATGACTGCTTAGATTTTTTTTTTTTTTTTTTTTTTTTTTTTTAGAATTTTTAGCCATTTTGTCCTTCTACTAGCCATATGATAACACATATTGTATTATATCCTATTAATATAGAACATTGCTATGCATGCACAGTAAACAGAAATAATCTCACAAACCAAGCCTTAATGTAAACTTGCTTGCAGCATTAACATAGAGTGGGGTCATCTGAGTTCTTTTCCCATGGTTCTCTTTGTGATTCATATTTTTTTCCCCTTTTACTGAAGCATCACCATGACAACCTGTTCAACAGTGCTTGGTCTGGGAATGATGCCACTCTGTCTCTATGTCTACGCACGCTTCTGGGTGCAGACGGACAACATCAAGATCCCCTACTTTAATATAGGTAAGTGAAATATACTGCAGCCCCTCAGCATGGTACCTGGTGTTTTATATGCTCCACAACAACTGGACTGCCACTCAGAAGTCATGGGTCAGTGGGAATCCTTGTGTTCTCTAGGGCAGAACAAACAGCTCGTCCCCCACACCTCTCCCTCAAACCAAAGTCAACATACATCCCTGCAGAAGGAAAAAAAGTTAAAGTAGAATAGTTTATTGGAGGAATGTCTTATGAGCTTATGACCTGGAATGGACAAGAGCTCCCCAGGCAATTGGTTTTGGAAACAATGAGAACCAGAGGTCATATGTTATAAAACACATATTGCTTTTGTGACCAGAGAGAAAATACACCTAGTATCATTGTGGTGCAGGTCATTAAAGCCAAGAAGATTGACTGAGAAAGGTAACATGGTGGCAAAACCCTTTTTTCTGTTTGACAAATACACAGTCATTCAGTCTCCAGGGGTCCACAGGAAAAGCTTAGTACAATTATTAGACCCTGTCTGGATCTGTGTAAATATGTCTCATCAATCACTACTGCAGAAAAAATATTTGAGTTGAATTATTTGGCCAGTTCTATGTAATTCAATATTATTGGTTTGTTTTAGGTGTCACCCTCATCACCTTGATTGTCCCAGTTGCCTGTGGTGTCTTTGTCAATTACAAGTGGCCCAAAGCAGCAAGAATTATCTTGAAGGTACTCCTTAAAACTTTTATAATTTTGGAAAACCTCTAATATCTTATTACAATTCACAATGGAACATTGATATGTTCGAGTTGCAAAATATTCCTGATCTGCTAAAGTATCAACTATTTGTGCAAATATTGAAAATGATTTTCAATTTTAATTCCGCAGACAAATGTTTATCCACACATTTAGTGAACATATAATTCAAAATTAAAACAAAATAGTCTCAAAAATGTGCAGTGTGCATGCTGACATTAGTACATGCTCTATCACGGGTTTAAGTACCCCTGTGAACCCCTCTCCCTCCCCTGTAGGTAGGCTCAGCGCTCGGTGTCTTCCTGATCCTGGTGATTGCCATTGCCGGCGCTGTCCTGTACAAAGGCTCATGGAACACAGACACCTCACTTCTGACCATCGGGATTGTTTTCCCCATGATCGGCTACACCGCTGGGTTCTTCATCTCTGTTATTGTTAGGCAGCCATGGAAGAGGTCAGATTTCATATCCTTTTTTGAATCTAGTCTTTCAGTCAGAATCTTGTTCCTTCAGTCAGTGTATAACATTCAAATTGAATCAAATCTATAATTAATGTTGATTGGAGCTCCTTATTTGGCTACAACTAGTTACAAAGCAACAACCTCAAGAATCTAATGTTTTTGCTCATGTTCACCCTCCTACATTATTGAATGGCCCATAAGATGATCGGATGGAAGTTTAGAGACTGGGTTTTGTCAGACCTGGGTTTTGTCAGACAGAGTGCTTCCAGACCTATAGAGACTAACATGTTGCCATGACAGCCCTGTGTACTGGTTGCAGGTGCAGGACGATTGCCATGGAGACAGGGGCCCAGAACGTTCAGATCTGCTCCACCATGTTGCAGCTCTCTTTCCCTCCAGAGCAGCTGGTGTTAATGTTCACTTTTCCACTGATTTATGGCTCCTTCCAGCTGCTCAACGGCCTCCTGCTGGTCATAGGTGGGAATGCATAATTTTCACTCTTAAAAAGATAAATGACGATTCATGGTAGCACTCCCCTTGATTTGTTGTATGATGTCACATGGAAACTTCAGTTGTCTTCATTGTGTTCTGATTTTAATTCTACAAAGGTTTGTATTACAGGCAAAGTAAAGTATTAGAGGTTTGTTTTCAAAATACAAATTATACATTACAAGACAAGCTAATAATAGCACAAAACACAGAACTGTATTCATATATAAATGTTTCACTATATATTTAAGCTGTTAAGCAGTTGATGAAGGTACAAAGGCAATATAATAATATCTGTAAAAATCTGTTTTTTGTCACAGTGTTCCAAATGTATAAGAGGATGGCTGCACAGAAAAGAGAGGACCCATCCAGTGCAGAGCATTTGCAGGACAGTCCCAACCTTAACAATGGGCAAGGCGAAGTTAATGTTGCCTTTGAAAATGACAAGTCTGCCAGCCCCATTGAAGAGAATGGATCAGAGTCTGTCCAAATTGGTGTCAACAAAACCACAGAATATAGCAAATTGTGAACTGAAAATGAGTGGACAATGTCCCTGAAAAACATTTGTTTCAATACTGCATCCTTAAAGCCAATCCCTTATATGGTGATGTTATAGCTTTTAGTTTAATACATTTCATTTGTTGCAAATTAGGGGTTTTGACTCCATTGAAAATTTTAGGGACAGTATTTCATGTGTGGATTATCTCTGTTGACTGATCCAGGCTGTTGTTTGATATTAAAATCAAGTCATGCAGTTCCAGCTATGGGATGTTGCCCTCCAGGGCATCACCTTAGTTTGGCCCAAGGAAGGAGGTAGTTATTCAATGGGGATTTCAGTTTAATATCATTCACCAGCCAGCCCACAGGGGCAGAACTCCAGCTGCTTTCACAGAAGGGATTGGGCCCAGTAGGGCCATGGTTTATCAGGTCACTACAGCAAAACTGCATGCTGCCTATGCACCGATGCCTTTGGATTACCAGTTGTTACTGTCATCATTGGCAAGCAATGTGTCTCTTATTTACACCAACCTTCTAATTTACATGGTTATGAACTATGTTATATCTGGTGTAGAAGATAGTCACTGATATACAACAGGATTGTATCCAAGGAGTTTTAGCTGGTAGCATACAGTAGCAATTGTACAAGATTATAGCAAAATTACCCAACCACAGAGGCGAAAAGTGAAAAGTTTGTAATTTGATCTGGTTTGATTGGTTTGTATTCCAAATATACAATAATTGTATGCATCTCATGTGCGTTGTACTCATATGATTTTAATATTGCATTTAAATATTGAAAGAATGTGTTGGTTGTGCTGGAGTGGAAGGAAACAAATCTCTTAATTTTTTGCCAGTGTGAGAATTTTTTTTATTATATATGTGGGTTATATATAGGTTTTAATAGATTTTTTTTACTGCAACTTGCTGCATAACTGTCTGCCTTTGTAAATGATTAAAAGGTTTTTTTATATATGACTTTTCCTGTGCTCTGTGTGGGCTAATTGCAAAACTTGTTCCTCTGAATTTTTGTATGCACGGTCTACATTATACTGAGTTTCTCTCATTTGTATGCTGAAGATAACTATGTTGTTGGAGCAATTCATCACTAATCAATGTATCAGCAAATGTGAAAACAAGCGCATTGTGCCTTAATCATGTCAAGCCCCTGCCCCTGACGCTGAGATGCATTGATCATTTTTGATCTGAGACGTCATTCCCAGCCGCATCAACAGATCCTATCAACACCCCTTTTGTTTGAAGTCTGGTTATAACCTTAGTTTCTTTCATGGTGCTCAAACCATGTGATCAGAGGTTTCTTGAATGCTTACCATGAAGTCTGTCAGTTAATGTCATTACACAACAGGGTAAGCTGAGTGTTTTTCACAGGTGTTTTGATGGCCTCTTAAGGTGCAAGGTTTGCTGTGTTTCTCAGTTTTGTGCCAGTGAACATCAGGTAGAGGAGCAGACATGAGGACTGTTATCACTGTGACCCAGGTCTGCGCTGCCGCTCTCCTGCTGATCTGCTCCACTGCCCAGGCACATGGACCCAGCCTCAGCCACCGTAAGTGTCACTCTCTGTCACTTTGTGTCGTCTGTTGCCACTGGAGGGCTGTGGACTCCACAGTGCCACCTGCGCCATTTTATACTGCTCTGCTCTTTTTTGCTGCCCAATGAACTGAATCAGAGTGTGTCTAATTCAGTTAAAGAGGAACAGGAGGTTTCTTTATTCATTTGGCAGGTACATCAGTCATTGTAACTGCTTCTTGGAATGCTTCATACTACATCTGATTTCTAAGAAATGCGGATAATTTGACCAAGTCGAGCACATGTAAATGTGTAGTATAATACTACACTCACTGTGACATACCTTGAAAAAAACTATAAGCAATTATTTGTTATTATTTATTGCTGTTAAAGCTGACTAATCATTGTTGAGGACAGTCACTCCAATTAGCAGCTTCTTCCTTCAATGTTGTGAGGGAAAATATCACCGACATGCACACATACACAGATGGACAACCTTTTGTCTTTAATTAAAAATGTTTTCAAAGCTTAAAATGGTGTCAGATACCAAATGAAAGGTTCCTGTGCTGTCCCACAGTTGAATCTTGAAGTGTACACATTCAAAATCAATCATGGCAAAATTTTTTTTTTTCATTGTTCACTTATCTTAACATCCCCGTACCATAACTAATATTAATCTACTTTTGTCAATTGACCTAACTTTTTTATTCAGGATCTCCTGCCATAGGCTCATAATTACGAATGGCATTTAATGTATAAAAAAATAAACACTTCCACTTGTTTTTAACAACCACATTTTTCTAGTATCATTTCAAGTATCATTAGTGAAATATTTTACCAGCTGAGAATGATTGTAACCTAGAGTTTTTGTTTGTGGCCAGCGGTGCAGTATTGTAAAAAGTGGTGTATTATAGCAACTTAATTGTATCAATTAAACAAACCATAAGAGTAAGACAATATCACAATGCATTATCATAACTTCATCAAGGGAAATACCAAAACACATTCAGAATAAGCCAAGAACAAATTACAAAGGTTGTATAATGAATATACAGTTCATACACAAGCACCAGGGTGCCAAATAAGGAATACTGCATTATAGGTAAAAGTAGCATCATGCACAGAGAGGAAACACAGAAGATAAGAAACAACAGAATACTGTTTAAAATGAAATGTACAAGAAAGAACTACTCCACTACACAATACAATTCTTTTGGTGTTACATAAGTAGATGAGAACAGAGCAAGCCATTGTAGTTAATGTATAATTTGGTTTGGTGTTTTAATGGCTGATTCAGTTAACCTTAACACTTCACACCATGTGACTCTAATTCTTTTAAGTGCAGGGGAAATGGATATCGCTGCCTTACTGTTCTCATAAGAAGTAAAACATTTACATATTACAATGCCTCACATTTTCACCTGATATAAAGCAACTGGAGATTGACAGGTTGAGAATCTGTGAACCTTTCTTTGACCTGTGTATCAGCTTGGTTTTGCTGTCATGTGCTATAAATGTGTATTTATATTATCATTACATTGTACTCAGTACTCTTAACAGTAACTCAATACCCTTAATGTTTTCTATGATATAACTTGAAAGCAGTTGATTCTATGAGTAAATAGAGCACATCATTTAAAGACATACATACAGCAAAGTTTTTCAAACATAATTGGATTGAAAATTATATTTCCATGATAGAAGCTGAATATATTAAGTATAAGTATCGAAAGTATTTGAACATTTTTTAAATTGTAAATTAAAAAATGTGTTCCTCATTTTGTTGCTGCAGAGGTGACATATATGTTTAATGATACCAAAACAAATTGCAGTCTTACACAGAATGACCAAAAATTCAATAGGTAGCAGTCCAATATCAGGTAAGATCTTGGTTCTAGAATGATGCAGTACACAAGTTCAAAAGCCGCAGTGTATAGTGAATTAATTTGAAGCACTGGTTCTGGTTTGTGTTACAAATGACATTACATTTCAAGTGCTCTGTTTGAATGTGGCCCTGTTTTTCCAGTCAGGCCGCAGGAAATGGCCGAGGTGAGTGAAGGCCTGCGACCAGCAAGACCCAATGCCACTGACCCCGGGGGCATCAGCAAATGGTCTCTCATGAAGGGCTTCACCTGTCTGGGAGTGTGCGTTCTTGGATTTGGAAGTAGCCTTGTTCCCATTAAGAACACTGTTACAGGAGATGGTAGGTTTAACATGCATACTTTAAATTATTTCACTTAACTCAAAAAGCCTACTAACAGATCTGTATTCTTTCATTTCCTCAGAGGCATACAGCTACAGCATACCTCATGAAACTTTCAACACCTTGAGTATACTATTTCAATATTTCATGACAATTTGTTTGAGAATTTCACAGAAGATCTCAGGGATGATCATGTGTTATTCTATTATCTTAGGTTCAGTGCTGCTGAAGTAAAGTAAAGCTGGTGATAGATTTAAGTTGTTGCAGAAACATAACGTAAATCATATTTAGTCAGCGGAAGTACATTTAAGAGGAGGCGCATTGCTGTTAGATTGAATCTGGGCCATTGCTGCATGTCTATGAAAACCTCCCTCTGTCTCCTCCAGGCATGTTCTTCCAGTGGGTGTTCTGCTGTACCCTATGGCTAGGCTCCTTCGTGGCTCATTCTCTCCTAGGCTGCCCGCGTGTCTGGCTCCTCAGTGTGTTTGGGGGTAGCCTGTGGTGCTTGGGTGAGAAAATGAGCTCAGAGTTTGGGTTAACAGGGGGCCTTGGCATGAGACTGAATTTTACCTACATGGCTTATGGGGGTGTAAATCATAGGCATCAATACATTTGCCATAATGTGGTATGTCATATAAATTTGTTTCATCAGTTGTCTTGCTATGAACCATGTTTGCTTTGTAAGAAAACTATATAACACTATATAACAATCTCTATGACAATGTGTTGTATAGGGAATCTCAGCACAGTCCCTATCCTGAAAACAGTGGGTCTTGGGATTGGATTCTTGATTTGGTCTATGGTCAGCCTTCTGATGGGATGGGCTACTGCAAGGTATGTTAAAGGAAGAAAGATTTAATCAAGTATACATTTAAGCCTGAGCAACACAGGAGAAGCAAATTACCAAAACAACTGGCACTGTTCTGTTCTTCTTGAGATTTATATCAAAGTCAAGGGACAAGGTTGTGTTTTGTTTTATTACTTATCCTAAGAACATAACCTGAAACAGATAGTTCACAGTGTGTCATAAAGCTGCTTGTACTGGAATTCTGGCTGTGAAACATGTATAATAGTTATGATATTGACTTCTAAGGCTTACCTTTGAAAGGGAAACCCAAGAAGGAATCCATTTTTAGTTAAATACTTTTTTTAAAACATACATTTGGCTTATTTTGCCAACATTTTTGTTTACCTTTGTTTTAAACTTTTTATCTATAGGTCTGTGTGTGTTTGTGCCCCCCTGGTTTGATGGAGGTTCCCTTTCAAACAAATTTGCTTGAACTATTACAAAACATCTTTTACTTTGTCAGATTTGGGTGGTTTGGACTGGACCCACAAGATGTTCCAAGTCCAACTTTAAATTACATTGGAACTGCTCTGGCAACTGTCAGGTGAGTGAGAGCACAGTTAGTCAGATTTGCAAAATTCCTGAAACAGGTTCTCTTCTCCTCTTGTCATTTGTACAGACCGTACTTTTTAAAATAGGTATTCTTACTACATCTGTCATTCTTACTGCATCTCTCTTTAGTTAGAAAAAGCTGGTTTAACTGGTTTAATAAAGAAAAATGAAATGCAGTCTTGATTTTATGCTCTGCATTAATGTTTTATTTATTTGTTCCATCTTTCTCACCAGCACTCTGATTCTGTTCTTTGTGAAGACAGAGACTGAGCAGGGAGACAGGGAGGAGAAAGAACCATTGCTGTCAAGAAATCTGCATCGTGGCAGATTTAACCAGGTAGCAACACACACGGCACACAAAAAGTCCAATCACAGCCTGTCTGCCTGCTGAGGTCACACTTCTGCTGATTAGCACTCACATCACAATTCAACTGTCCTCAGCTGTCAAACCACATCATTGTTATGACCAGAACCTATGCTGGATTTGTATTAAATGTAATCCAAATTCTAGGAAGGTGACTGCAAAATTGGCATAACAGGGATACTCACCTGTCTGTTATTAAATGCCACTATGTTAAAGAGTGTACCAGCAGCACTCAAAAACAAATTATCAGCCAAACTTACACCACATACAGTGGTTATGAATTGCTATGTTATTTTACTCAATTAAAAGATTAAACGCTGAATTTTCACCAGTGCAGTCTTCTTGAGGTAGCAATGTTAAAAACACCAAAGGATCATTTAATGAGCTGCTTTGCTGATGACACCTGATTTTCAGCTGGACTGTGTGGTGAATGAATACATCCTTGGAGAGTCTTCAAACAGAAGCTGGGTGGACAGACTCAGTCCAACTCAGAAGAAAAGCTTGTAAGTCTAAGAAAAGTACTCTCTTTTTATGTTTTCCCTTTTTTCAAATGTGTAATTCCCAGATATATACACATGCTGCATCTATTGCTACAACTTCTGCTGTCGGTTTGAGAGAGTTCCAATATGTGTGTACCCGTTTGTGTGAAACATCTCAGCTGCCACACTTTTCACACTGCAGTCCTCAAGCTGCACTTGCAAATACACAAGTCGAAGGAAGACACTTCATGTGGGTTCCTCATTCACCAGCAGGGGTCACTGGAGAGCAATGCAATATCACCAGAAACTGAATAATATCTTCTTCCATGTTCTTCACTAAGGCCAATTACTCAAATAGTGGGCACTGATATAGCCTAGAATTGACACCAGACCATGGCCCCTTCCGCAAACTGGAAGATTGCTGAATAGCTGTTAAGGATAGCTTGAACAAGATAACTTGTCGCTCAGTCCCTGCATACAGAGGATGACAAGAAACTTGAAAGTTTGTCATCACTAGATCTAGATCTCATCAATAATTCAATAATATTATAAACCACCCGTTGTTATACAAAGCCTTATAATACAATTAATCTCTGATCCCTTTTAAAGTGCCTCCTTGAAACCTCCTAACCAAATATTCTTGAGAAATTGTTCCATTATACACAGAAAGTTTCTTACTCTTACTCTTAAATCTAAGATGAAGGGAGGCCACAGAGCTGCCCCTGTGACCATTGCTAAAACTGTTGAAGTTACTTAGGTATTTAGGGACAGCATCATGAACAAGACTCTCCTTGAGTAGTTTTAGTACTCTGCCTCTTTGATACCTCATCAACACTGGGACGTGCTGACAGCATTCCTGCAAATTAAAACGTTTTTTATGTTAGATCATGTGTTATAATATACTGCGGTTTCTTGTCTTTTCATAGGGGCTGCTTACTTGCAACATGTGCAGGTGTGTTTTATGGATCTGCTTATACCCCTATAATCTACATTAAAAATAAAGCTTTGAAGAATGAAACCGCCTTCAGTGGAGCCAGCCAATATGGTAAGACAAAAAAAAAAACTCTTCCAAATTTCTTTGAATTGTTATACCTCATAAAATTTGGCTGTGCTGCCATAATATTTAAGTAACTTCAGCAGCAAGGTCAACTTGTGGTTTTATTCATGTTTTATGTTTACCGATTGTTTGGCGTTCTTCTTATAATTTTGGTTGTGTTGAACTTTCAGATTTGGATTATATCTTCTCATTCTCCACGGGGACATTTGCTATGAGCACCATAGCATTTTTTGGTTATTGCATGGCAATGAGGGACAAAGTAATTCTTCCCACTCACTGTATTTTACGTGGTGAGTCTAAATATCAATACAAATATGTATCATGTTTATTTATGGTCAAATCTATGACTGTGAAATAGTTTTCATCACAGAATTGGACCTGTAACTGGAAGTTAAACTGTTGAGTAAGACAATACAATCGTGTATTAAGCAAGGAATCTGAATATATCGAGTAGAAACAATTAAAATAGCATGGATTGCTCAGCACTGACAATGTATAAGTATCAAAAAAGTAATCATTTTGCTGCTTTCGTGTGTAGGTTTTTTCTCAGCAGCTATGTATGCTGCCAGCAACTGTTCCTGGCTTGTGGCTTGTTATCACCTTGGAACGATAATAACATATCCCATCGGAACAGCTGTGAGTTTCACTTCACCAACTACTTTACCATATTTGTTTCCATTTTCTGTCTTCAAAAATATCAAATGTAGACAAACATGTCACCTGTGAAGCTAATTGTATGTAATGTTACTGTTTTTGTGGTGTGATATGAGAGTACAGGCATATAACTAATTAATGATAATATAATCATTATTTTTACAGGGGCCTGCATTAGTGTCTTTGGCATGGAGTGTATTCTATTTCCACGAAATAAAGGTAATTTTTGCCCATGTTTGTTGCTCATACTGCTTGGAGGTGCATTTAAAACTTAAGGGTTGTATTTGCACAGTGTTTTACCGTAGGTTATAGGGCATCTTTATTTCACATCTACATGGCACCAATTTCATACAAGTGAAAATATAAAATATAAGAGAAAATATTCTCTTACCATATTAAAAATGTTGACAATTATGATCTCTCTCTCTCTCTCTCTCTCTCTCTCTCTCTCTCTCTCTCTCTCTCTCTACAGGGGATTAAAAACTTCCTCATCCTTGCTGCTGTGTTGGTTACGGTTCTGAGTGGTGTGATGCTGATAACATTTTCAAAGATAGTATAAAGTATAAAGTATAAAGTCGGTACACAACTGTTTGTATATTGTATTGGAGTTTTTATGCAATAGTTATGGACAAATATATTTATTTAAGTGCACATTTTTAAATGTAGTAAAATGCTTTTAACTCAATGTTTTTAACTCTTTGTTTGTAATCTATCACATTTAACAAAAATCTTCATCCTTTCTGTACAATGATAATATGGATCAAAAATAAAGAAACAATAGAAAAACTAAAAGAGTAAGAAATTGTTTTGAGATTAATTTCAAATGTTTTAACAAAAGTTTTACTACTGATGTGTCTTCACTTTGTAAGCTATATCATTTTAAATGATAATGACTATCCCATTACACTCAAATTCTTCTATCTATGATTTTACACTACATAAAAAAAAAAAAAAAAAAAAAAAAAAAAAAAACAATTTGGTTCATGACAAATTGTAAACTCCACTAAACTATTTCCCCTTATTATATATGCACAAAACTTTACAGGTGCTCTGTTCTTCATTCTGAGAGGAATATATGTCCGAATGAAGTAATGATTCAATGCTTTAATAAGAACTTAGAAAGCAAATAGCGGCTGCTATTTTTTATTTTTTCTGCAAAAAGAAGAAGCATGTTTTGATAGCAAGCATTTGAGGCCGCTAAATGGTACTGTCCTAGGTAACTTCGTTTCCCATATGACCTTGCCGCTAACGAAAGACGTGCTAAACGTGCTGACGCATTTATTTAGTTGTTTTTTGTGCGGGCACAACTGGAATGGAAGGAGATGCGAGATTGGAGCCTTTAGAATGATAAGGTAACATAGGGCAGGAATTTGTTATATGACAGTATTTTTAAACTTAAGATTTTAATTATGCACATAGAATGAACGATGATTTTGAGTACGACGTTGAGCTAATCAGAGTTTTAACCTGTTGTTATGAATCCACCTCCGTACGCTCTGCTGGTTAGCTAGGTCGCTAACGACCCAGCCAGCCAACGTTAGCGCCTATGCTTGCTTCACTGAATGAAGTTTTGAGGGGAGATGTCCATAGCCATAGCGATAGGTTGTGTTTAATAGGGTCCTGTGTGGTGGTTGTAGTTCAGTTTGTGCATTTCACTAACTTACAAGAGTGGAAGTTTAGCGAGTGAGAAATATATGACATCAAATTAAGACACCGATAAAGCTAAAAGGTTAAATCGGCACATTTCAATCAAAGTTAATGTTTGTAGCTAGCCGGATGTCGCCACGAATGCTAACGTTTGCTTTGAAAGTCAGCTAGAGCTTAGCTAGTTAGCTAGTCAGTATTTGCCTGCAAGGCAAACAAGCTAACTAGAATCTCTCGTTAACGTTATATGCGAGGTATTCAGGTTACTCACGGTAGATAGTTTATATCGGTCCGTAGTAGCAGCAAGAGAAACTTCACCTAGCATAGATAGCTTGTCCGGTAACGAAAGTGCATATCGCTATGCTCTTAAGCGTGTTATTTACTTAGAATATTAGCTATCGTTAACATAACTGGAGCTTACTTTTTGTAGCTAAGGTAGCCAAGCACAACAAAGATAATAAATATGATAACCTTTGTTAATTAATACAGCTATGCCAAGTCGACAATACTGTGAAGTTAACAAATCGATTGGGTCGACTGAAATTGACATTAACAGCAAATAAAACTAATGTCAGCTGCCCTCTAACGTACATTTAGCTAACGTTCCCTTCCATTGCTTAGTTTGGGGGTCTGAAAATGGATTTAAAGCCTTAATGATAAAGCATCTTTACCCACGAAACTAGAGTAATCCAAGACACTGTTTCGCTATGATAGCTATGTAGCTTGCTAATGCTAACGTGTACCTGTTCTAATGCTGAGTAGCGATAGCTGGCTGCACAGTTTTGGTTAACATTGTGCATGCATGGTTCCCTTTTTAGGTCATGTTGTTTCACTTGTGTTTTCCTCCGTGCATGTACTCCATGTATGTTTTATTGACCAATTCGGTTCGGTACACCTTTCAAAAGGAAAAGTAACAAAAACGAGTCAATGACTCATACAATTTCTGTGTGAACGTAATTCCGGTAGTCCATAGCATGTCAGCTGTAGCATCTAAAAACATGACGCGTATTGAAAGTTACTGTAACCTAAAGTGAATTCGGTGTATCTGGGTCATTAGCGGTAATTACTTATTCATGATATAGTATACGTTTTGTTTTCCTATATCAAAGCAGATTTTATTTGAAATCTAGCTGAAAGGGGTTTCAGAATGTCATTAGTGGAAACTTCCGCATGCAAATGAAAAATTGTTTAATGTCAGTGGAAATTTAATCATGATGGAGAAGTGACGTCCCCGTTGCAGCACTTTTGTTTTGGAAAAAAACAACCGACCGTAGTGAGAGTTGAAAGAATTACTTGAAACATTTAAAACTGTTAAAATGATTGTTCTGTCCTCAGGGATTTAGATGAAGCAATTAGACATGACATTAAAATAGGTTGTCATGATCATACGCCTGTCAGTGGCACATAATGGACCGTGACATTCACACTCCCGAAGTCCCTGATGCTCAGCCGGCAGCTTTGGAGGCCTGGCCCTAGCTATCTGCAGCACAGATTGAAAGGCTCTAAAGCACAGTGAGCAGTCTGAATTTTAGTTAGCATGTGGATGCTGTGTGTGCGTACCTGGCTGGACATGATATAAAAACTCAGGCTTGCGCAGCAGAGTGTCTTGTTTGTGTTTAATGTACATTTCTGTGGCGGCTACTCTAAAAGTTGTAGATATGTCTGTTCTTCACTATATATGGGATAAAACTAGTGTCAAGTGTTTTCTGGTTTATACTTATGTAAAAATGTAAAAGCACTGTTACTGTGTAAATACTGGCAAGACAATAAGGAGTCTCTCTCATTGTTGGCTATGAAATATATGGATTCTGCCCAGGGGACTGAGGAGAATGCTAATGAAGGTGCCGGACCACACTGAACCCATTCAGGGGTAGAGACCAGACCAGGAAAAAGGAGCATAATATATGAGCTGTGTGGAATCATGCCTCACTTTGTTGGGATTTGTTTTCAAGTGGTGCCATATTGTTGGCAAACGTTAAATTGATCTCAGTTACTGTTCCTCATTCTTCATAATTTCAGACGTGAAAATAATTGAAACCTCCCACCACCACCACTAAACTCTCCCACTGACTGACTGTAGGAACGTCATGGGGCAGTGTCTGGCTGAGTTAAAGAGAATGTTGTTGACAGTTGGTACTCTGGCCTGTCCTGGCTAGGATGTGGGAGCTTTACAGCACTGGAAAGGTTCTCATTACTGACTCGTCCCTGTGCAGGTTCCAATCTCTGTGAGCGGGAATGGCCCCGGGCGACATGGTGCCGGAGCACGCCAGGCAGCACAAACCCAAGGAGAAGCGGCAGCCAAGGCCTTCCGAGTCTGAGGCCGAGGGAGACGGTTCCTATGTGTTTGAGGCCCTCGAGGCCTGGAAGGAGTTCCATAATTCACTGCGGCAGTTCTACGAGGCAGGCGAGCTCTGCGACGTCACACTGAAGGTGGGTTGCAGTGTGAAGATGACTGGAAGCCACGGTCAGTAAAGCAGTGAAATGAGTGAATGAGGCAATGACCAAACCCATTTGGTACTGAACAGTTTTATCTCCCCTGAACAGCCAAATTAACTAAGCATAAAGAGGAATCAGTTTAGTAAATATCACAGCAGGCTCTAATTTAATGCAACAAAACGCAACATTTTTTTGTTTGGTTTACATTATGGTTGATTGTATCCTGTATGGTAGACAGTAAGGATGTCAGTTTCTTGCAGTTCTTTTAATCGGCAGTTGAAATCTGTTAATTAATAACTGATCAACTTAATATCTACTATAACCTATAAAAAGAATGACTCAAAATAAATTAGCTGTATAAGACTATATAAGAGATTTTTTTTTATCAAGACAAGCCCCAAAAATCATGAAAATGGAATTGACATTGTGCATTAAGGCCATAACTAAAAAAATATACAAACACGGAAAGAGGAAGGGCGCTGACATTTTTATTTCAGGCTGAGTAAACTCCCGCACCAATGATGGCCATTAAATTAGTTGTATACGCCATTATCAGAGGGGTAAAAAAAGAACAAAATAGACAAAAATAAACTATATGGATCCACAGACCTGGAAATCAGGAATGCAGGTTGCAAAAAAAAAAAAAAAAAAATCATATTAGGCCAAAATAGAATGTGACGTGAAACTCCACACAAAAAAATATGGACAAAATGATCCCATATGCTGCTTCGTTTTGTGAGCTTCGTAGCTGCCAAGTAACATGGAGTTCCCAGCTTGCGAGAGAAAAGCAGTATTTGAAAGTGGTGCCCGCACATGTTAAGTGTAAGAGTTTTCACATTTGGGTGTTAATAGTAGTTAATGAACAAAAAATGTAATAGCCAACATTAGGTTATTCCTTGAAATTGTTTATTGAAATGTAACTGTTAATTGCTAAAATTAATCGATGTTCTTATAAACACAAACTGATGTTCTTATAAAAGATTAACAGTTAAATGATTAACTGTTAACATCCATAGTAGACAGCCTCTGAACTTTACAATCTGCAGACTAGATTAAGAAATGACATGTAAGATTTTGTCTGACTTGGATTTTCTCTACCCTTTTTAGGTGGGGAGCAGACTGATACCATGCCACAAGCTTGTTCTGGCATGTGTTATCCCCTACTTCAAGGCCATGTTCCTGTCGGAGATGTCTGAGGCCAAGCAGGAGTTGATTGAAATCCGGGACTTTGACGGGGACGCCATCCAGGACTTGGTGAGCTTTGCCTACTCTTCGCGTTTGAAGCTGACCGTGGACAACGTACAGCCCCTGCTCTACGCGGCTTGCATCCTGCAGGTGGAGCTGGTGGCTCGGGCCTGCTGTGAGTACATGAAGGCCCACTTCCATCCCTCCAACTGCCTGGCAGTGCGCACCTTCGCTGAGAGCCACAACCGCGTGGACCTGATGGACATGGCTGACCGCTATGCCTGCGAGCACTTTCGCGAGGTGGTAGAATGTGAGGACTTCCCCTGCGTTTCACCCCAGCACCTGTGCACCCTGCTCTCCTCCAGCGACCTCAACATCCTCTCTGAGACACAAGTGTACAATGCAGCTGTCAAATGGCTCAAAGCCAACCCGCAGCACCATGAAGTCTGGCTGGACCAGATCATGTCCAAGGTGAACATTTCTGTTTCATACAGCGAATGTAAGAGCCAAGGCCATTACAAGAAACATAGCACCATGGCGCACATATTTCCCATTTCATGAGAGCTGCTTAAGTTAGAAGTTTAGTATATGGGATAGCAGCACTGTATAGTCAACATATTGCTTAATTCTCGCAACTGTCTTTTCTTTGTACGTGTGTGTGTGTGTGCGCACATGTGCTTCAGGTGCGTCTTCCCCTGCTGCCTGTGGACTTCCTCACTGGTACAGTGGCCAAAGAGATGATGATCAAGGGAAACCTTAACTGTCGTGACCTGCTGGACGAGGCCAGGAACTACCACCTGCATCTGAGCAACAAGGTGGTTCCAGACTTTGAGTATTCAATCCGCACTACGCCGAGGAAGTACACAGCAGGTGAGAGGTCACAGATGTGGAGAGGATCCATGTAACTTTGTTTCCCCCTACACTGAGTACATCAGGTATATTTGTACAGTAGACAATTGTCTACTCTGTTTTATTATATAGTATGTGCCAGGTGTTACACTACTTTATAAATTCTTGCTTTTCCTAATTTCACCCCAATTTCGAATACCCAATTCTATTCACAAGAGTCATTGATTGTCACAACTGAGGGCACTAACAAGCACTTGTAGTACTCTGAAACTAATGATTTTATCTGCTTCTTAATTTCATATTGTAGTCCACAAGTTCAGCCAGCAGAGATTTGAGCTGAAGACACTGTATGTCCAGCTTTGTCCAGGCAGGCTGTAGGTACTCTCTGGGTAAAAGTATGGTCCACTAAAAATCGCCATTTGATGCTGAAGGCACAGTTGACAATTGTTTAGATTTGCCTCAAACCACTATCAGCTCAAACTTGTCAGGGAATAATGGGAGTAAGCCGGTTAAATTTGTTAGTCTCATGGTTGGCCAGAGCGAGCCAAGGCATAAAATAAGGATATAGCTACCTTTGTCGTGCTCTGTAATCGGTGGACACAGCATGTGAGTGGTGGTGTATCTGGACTGCACAGAGAAAAGAAGGGTGGTCTTCAGTTAAATCTGAGGAGCAGCATTCTCCTATTGAGTTGGTGGGAGCAGGTTGCTGAGGTGTAAAGAGATCAGAGTGGAGAGGGAAAAGGGGGGAAAAATCCCCAAAATGATCTGACACATTGATTGTTAGCTAATTATTCTTTGAAAATTATTATTCTTGTATATGTATTTGCACACACACACGCAAACACATACACACACCACATTCATAATCATGACTCATGTGAGCATAGATTTACCATTGTGTAAGAGTTGGATTAAAAAACACACACACACACACACAAAGGTTTTAGCCTTGGAAATATCAGACAGACGTGATGGTTGGCTGAGCTGCAGAGTGGGATTTTCCGCATGATTTTCCTGCAGTGTGATTGTCATGGGTGCTGGGTTTTTCTCCAGGTGTGCTGTTTTGCGTGGGTGGGCGTGGTGGTTCTGGGGACCCATTCCGCAGCATTGAGTGCTACTCCATCAGCAAGAACAGCTGGTTCTTCGGCCCGGAGATGAACAGCCGGCGTCGCCACGTGGGCGTCATCTCAGTGGGAGGTGAGCATTTATTCAAATGTCCTGTGTTGATTTAACAGAAACGGTGACATATGAGTACAATCGGATTCTGCATCGTAGACTGTTAGTGTTAAAGAAATACTGGAAAATCACTGTGCAAATATTGTATTGCTCTGTTAATATTAATATCAAATTTAGCAGGTAACAATTACTACTGGAATACAATTATGTAAGATAATGCGCAACAATTTCTTGGTGTTGCCTCATTTTATAGAATTCCCAGCAAAAAATCTCACAACTTCTACATCCATCCATTTAGTCCCAAAGCTCACTGATATTTATTAGTTACATATTTCATTCTGTAGTTTGAAAATGGTGGAGAACAAAGGTCCAAGTCCAAAAACTAATAGAAGTGTAAGTATGAGTATTTAAATATATACATAAAAACACATAAAATTTAATTGTAATTATTCCATTCATGAAAAATGTGCCAGTTTGCAGCCACAATCAAAATGTTGTAATTGATACCAACCCCTATTGACAACTAATTATGAGATTTTTAAAAAAAATTTAAGTTAATTTTTATGTCCTCATTTCCTGATACATTTTTTTATAACATCTATCTAATTTTCATTGACATTGACAAAGACAGACAAAGACCGTTTTTTTTTTTTCCACAGTTCAGTTAGTGCTGTTGTTTTGGTGGCATTTGGCTACTGCTTATTATTGAACCCTACCCCATAGCCATGTGCTGCCACTGGATTTAGTGATGAGTTTTGCTTCTACAATAATATTGTCTTTTCAGATACAGAGGAAAATGAAGCAGATAATATCTGCTTAAGTGGGAGGAAAGACTGCTGTTTGGCGGAGGGCAGAAATGACCTTTGCTGCCACACAGCACAGCAGTAAAAACATTCCACTGTAATAACAGCTCACCAAATGTTTTTGAAAATATCTTTGCGGTCATGCTATTGCCTGCCAAGATAGTGGGCAGAGCATTTTTTTTTCCGAAGGAATTTGATTAAATGTGCTCCTGTCTCTGAGATGTGTTGAGGGCAGCGAGCCCCTTTGTGATACATGTGGTGTGACTGGCACATTTCCACAAAATAGTTTATTATTAATGTCTTTTACAAGCAGCTCTACAAATAGCATTGACCCAACAGATGATGCCATAAAGCTGAGAAATACTTCCTCATAAAAATATAACTATAGGAAGCATGGACTGCATGCATGTATGCATGAACTGAACATCAGAAACACTCATTTCTGATGTCCACTTTCATATCTTTATTGACTACATAAAGAGTCTTATTATGCTACTATGCCCCACAACTGTTCTCTCTGCTTCACATACTAGGTAATGAACTGTGATACTAGGTGTGTTTATGATGCAGAATGCAAACACGGCACCTCACCAGAAATTAACACGGCAGCGAAATAGGTTGTTGCATTTTGTTTTATTGCATCAGTGCAAAAAACATTACATTGTAATGTGTAATTATAAAGACAAAGTCCTTCATTTCCCTAAATGAGCGGTCTTTGACTACAGTCATTTCTTTGCATATTTTATAGTTTTATTCCAATGCTAATTACATGAAATTGCAGTGCTGCAAACCAGTATAGCAATAATTCTAGCACAGTTACAGGAGTCATTAAAGACTAAATACTCATAGTGAGGTTTCATAAGTAAGACGGATGTTGGGAAACAGTAAGGTGGCTGGTCATTTTCTTTGGGTGGTCAGCCAAAATGCAAAAAGCCCCCTGAAATTCCAAAGGACAACATGACTTTAAAGTGACCAATGAGTTTTTCCAAGCTTAGTTGAAAGTTCAACATCTCTTCCATTGAAATAACATTTTGTTTCCATCTGCAATTTCGCTGTTGATTATGCAATAATAATAATAAAGTGTTTAACTGGGTGTGTATTTTTAATTTTGTTATCCTTTCAAAAAATTAAAAATGGAATCTCAAAAATCTCAATTTTAAATCAGAATTAAGATTAAGAAAGATTGATTTGTGTAGTTTTACTGATGTAATTAAATATTTTGTACTTATGTCGGGCCTTGTTCAGTCAAACAACTGTGTAAATGAACAGATGAGACCTGGTTGCTGTAGTCTCACTTGGCCATGGTGCTCTCTCCTTAGGAAAAGTCTATGCTGTCGGCGGACATGATGGGAGTGAACACTTGGGGAATATGGAAATGTTTGATCCTCTTACTAATAAATGGATGATGAAAGCTTCCATGAACACAAAAAGGTGAGCTGTGAAAATGTTGCTTGATAGTTGGACAGTTGGTAGAAAATGGAATCTAGCGTGATGAGCAGTAACCTATGAATTGACTCTAACACTTTTAAAGTTATCATAGTGCATAGTGTATTTGGTCAAAGCAGGGGCTGTGTAAGCCGTTCTCATTAAGGCTACACCATAGAAAACAATTGGTTTAATGTTTAGATTCTTGGTACACGTTAAAGGTGCAGCTGTACATTCTGCAGCTATTCCTCAACTCTGAGTCCCAGCTGTGCCTTTATTGGCTACAGTACACCTTTGCATTAACTCTCACTTAGGATTTAAGTTGGTTGGTCTCAATGCCCTCTAGCGACCTCCCCTGGCAGGTCGGACATCTGCAGTTCCCAAACAGCATATTTTGACTCTGACAATAGGAAGTGTCTGATTGATTTTACATCAGCAATGTGGGAAAAAATGGAAAAAAATCAGATTTTCCAACTGTGTTGCTGGTTAGTCCTGAGTTTGTGGGGTAGGGTGGAAGTGCTGAAATCAGTTCAGTTTGTGTAGGAAAAAATGGAGACCAAAACACAAAAAAAATGTATGTGTGTATACATGTGTGTATATGTTGTCACTCTTACATTTCAGTATTGTTGTTTCAAATGCACATAGAAATTCACTACAATAAGTGCTATTGTGTGTTATATCTAAAGGAGGGGGATTGCTCTTGCTGCGCTTGGAGGACCCATATATGCCATTGGGGGGTTGGATGACAACTCATGCTTCAATGATGTTGAGAGATATGACATTGAGTCAGACCGCTGGAGCGCCGTGGCCCCCATGAACACTCCCCGGGGTGGAGTTGGCTCTGTGGCCCTCGGGGTATGTCCGGTCCTGTCGACATAATTTGACTGGATGGCTACTAGAGTGCATACAGTTTTACATAAGAAAGATATTTGAAGTAAATGGGTTGTATACAGTGTGAAGTACTTTTATCTTTATGTATGTATTTATGAAAGTGTTTGGCGACTATCATTTAATTTATTTATGTTTTGGCCTCTTGAAGTCCGCAAGCTTGACAGGGTATTATTGAATGGTAGTTGCAGCAATGGCATGAATTTTTCACTGTCTGTGTACTGTACTGACAGGATATTTAGTTTGTTTGCAAGAAAAATGCAGACACTGCCCATATTGCATCTGTTGATCAAACTTTACAGATTAATGGAGAGTGACTGTGCTTGTTGTCTCCTGTGTACTGCCAGAGCCATGTTTATGCTGTGGGGGGCAATGATGGTATAGCGTCACTGTCCAGCGTGGAGAGGTTCGATCCCCATCTGAACAAGTGGACGGAAGTTAAAGAGATGGGCCAGAGGAGGGCTGGGAATGGTGTCAGTGAACTCAACGGCTGTCTGTATGTTGTTGGTAAGAAGCGTTCCTCAGGGGCTAGTGCTTGGTCAATGTTTACCTAGCTTCCCCGCAGTAGTCCACTCTTAGATAAGTGTAACAACAGGAGCACATGATTGCTTTACACAATTATAACGTCATATATACTGGGAAAATAGCTTACATTTTTCACGGCAATGATTTGCAACTGTAAAGCAAGGTTGGGTTTTATTGCTCTCTGAAAGTGTCATTTGAGGTTTCTTAAAAGCAGCAATTTTGATTTGAATGAATTGTCTGTGGCTTTATGTATGTAATTTCCTCCTCTGCTGTAAACTGATCATCAACTGAAACAGTTCATTTACAGGTATATGTTTAAAATGTGCAGATGATTTAGAATGACTAATCAGAAGTTACAGGCCCAGCTCCATTTCCAGGATCTGTCTTTTCGGTCCACACGGCCTTCTCCAAAGTGTGGAAATGTTCCTTGGGGCTGTATCGACTCACAAGCACCATTGATTCCTGAATTAAATCCTAAAAACTCCCTCTCCCCCCAACTCAATTGATCAGTACTTACTTTGGGCCTTTCATACTATATCAAAGGGATGACCATAAACATAAAGAAAAGAACATGGGAAATCAGTTTTCATATCTATTCCAAGTTTCACATAGATAAAGACAAAGGACTATTGTCACTTCAGGGCAGTTGACAAAAGGTCTAACATTATCCAAAATTGTGAAACCATGTGTGTCATCATTTTTTAATATTACCATAGATATTGTCACATCTAGCTACCCTGTCATGGATGTGAACCATTTTCCATGTCCATTCTTTCCTCTTTTCCCATCCCCTTACCTCAGGGGGCTTCGATGACAACTCTCCTCTGAGCTCTGTGGAACGCTTCGACCCCCGCTCGCACACCTGGGAGTATGTGGCAGAGCTGACCACACCCAGAGGGGGCGTGGGTGTGGCCACCGTCATGGGGCGTGTCTTTGCTGTAGGCGGGCACAATGGTAATATCTACCTTAACACGGTGGAGGCCTTTGAGCCACGTATGAACAGGTAAGTTTGCGGGGGTCAGTAGTGGAGGGGATGGGTGCCAACAACAATTTATCAGCATCATCAGTGAAAATAATTATTTAAAATTCTTTGAGAACTTTTGTATCGGATACAGCACACCCATACAGTACCTCCTCGTGTCTGTTTACGAAAGCGCTGTGATGGGTTTGGGGTCTCTCTATAGGTGGGAGCTGGTGGGGTCGGTGTCCCACTGCCGGGCGGGCGCTGGGGTGGCTGTATGTGCCTCCCACATCAGCCAGATCCGGGACGTCGGCCAGGGCTCCAGCAACGTGGTGGACTGCATGTGAGCCTGAGCACTCCAGAGGGAGCAGGACAGACCTGTGTGTGAACACATGTCCCAGAACTCCACACCACCGCAGAATGTGTGCACCTCCGTATACAATCACCCACACACTTATGCACACACATGCATTCAGACACATTTTTGCACATGCGGGAACACATGGTGTCTGTTGGAGTCCATCAAAGGGGGTTTCAATGCTTCCATCACACACCACAGAAAATGTATCATACATGCATTTAAGGAATCAAAGCTTGACATGGAAGACTTACAAAATGTGGATTGCTGTAGGCCCCTTCTTTTTAGAGAACCATTCGTCTTTGTGAACCAGAAGTGGCTTTACCCTTAGCATTAATGTGTGGCTGAACACTGACCTAAAGAGGAGCTGCTCAATCATTTCATACTCAAAGGAGAGAGAATTTGTAAGATGTGGTAGGTCTGACAGATGTTTAGTTCTGTCTCCTCCCTTTTTGACAGGCAGATGAACTATGACCTTTCATATATCCCTGGAAGTGTCCTACCCACACCTGTTCAGAAGGTAGCTTTACATTATTCAAGGTGTAAGGTACACAATTTCAGTAGTGCACAGATATTTTAGCAGCGTCAGATTAGTGTAATGATCCCATTGTTCCATTTTCTGTAATACTTGAAAAACCTGAACATCTAGGACTGACTTGTTAATCCTCAGTGATCCATCTCAATAGCAATAGGCCCAGTGAAACCTTTAGTCCTTCAAAGGAACATGTTAAATGGCATTACTTTGTCCTTGCGAATGAACAATCATTTCTAAACATTAGGTGGCCACGAGAGACAGGTGAAACAGGAGACCTTTATGATATTTGTACCAAACATACTGGTCTTCAACAGGCTAACATGACTGTACTGCTGTAATAGTCCTTCATCTTCGTTGCTTGAAGACAAAGATGATGCTCGAGGCTAAAGATCTCTTTTGAAGGGCAATATCCTGCCAGTAAGTTCTCAAGCTTTTAGATGTTGCTGAACCATTTTTCTGCCTGAACCCAAGACTTAAGACTACAGGGAAAGAAATGGTTCAAAATAGACTTACATTATAGTTTTCTATAATGAGTTCAATATATGTCTGTGGTGATATCCTTTATAATTAATTGAATCGTTGTGCACTATTTTCTTAGATTAGAGTCAAGGTTGAAGTATATTTTTGTCTTTTGGAGAAAAATGTTTGAAGTGTAATATTGATATTTTGCAACTATTTTGACGAAAACACACTAAAATTGTTCTTTTTGAATCAATAATTGTTTCATTTAATTTGCTTCATTTTGTCCAGCACCACTGGTGCATTCACAGGGTTCAAGTGTTATGAAATTAAGTATCTATAAGGAATTTGAATCTTCTTTTGTTGTGTATAATATTATAATATTGCGTAAGTTGAACTTGGCTCTGTATATACACCAGAAGAAAATAAGAAATGCAAAGGTATAAAAGTGTATCATTTATATTTACATAATCAAAACATATTTTTGTAACCATTTGCCAGTTAAGTGAGGCGTCCAGTCATCCCATTTTTTATAATATACAGTTGGTTTAATTAACAATATTTTAATGTAGTGTTACTGCAGGTGATTGTGATTATTATATTTTGCATATTATATAATGATGGAAATATTGACTTAATTTGCACTGTTTTGTGCCTGTTTGTGTGTGACCACACATGTATACATGTAAAATATTAATGCACTGTTCTGTCACAAAGAATTTGGTACTTCAGAATAGGATTGTTTCTTATCTGGCCACGTTTATGCATTTTATGGGCGATTGAACGTTTGCTCCAGTCGCTCAGCATGTACTGTACATCATCCATCTCAGCCCTTGGTGTTCTGGCATTTGTGTAGAGGTCAGAAGGATGTGAAGAGGAATTAATGCCATAAATTGGGCCCTTGACTGAATACATTTTGAAACGCATAGGCATCTTTGGTTCCCAGAAATACTGTATTAATATATTTTTTTGTTGTTTTAGCTAGATGAGTTTTGGGGGAAAAATTGATTTCTCCATTATGCAGGGGTCATTGGTGTTATGAAATGGACACTTTGTCAGTCCAGCTGAGTTTAGTTTTTCCATAGATAACATGTACAACTACTCCTGAGCACCTTTGCTATAGATGAGCTAATTGACTGCAAGATTAATAATCTAGTATCATGCACTATTCTGTTTTTTTTTTTTTTTTTAAAGAAATCATGTTTACTTATTCAGATCCTTTTGTTTTGAAAAGAAATATTGTCAGTAATTGTTTATTTATAAAAATGGGTGTCAAAAGTATTGACATTTGCTAAATTAGTACAAGTCATTTAATATTTCACCTGTATAGTTTCCCTTGGAGAGGCTTTTCAAGCCACAAATGGAACCTCCTGCTTTTGAATTCATCTCTTTATTAATAGGCAAGAATGATCTTGAATGTCATTCCTACCTATTAATGAGATTTTTTTTTGTATCTCAGGCAAAGTGTTACATGCATAATTGCTTAAATTGGAAGATGGTATTAAATCTCAAATGGATTTGAAAAGTATGAATTTCTATTATTTAGAGCATAGAATGTATTCATGCATTACTTGTTTTCTGTTAATCCCTCTGTTAATTTCTCTTAATTTGCTCATCTTTAGCAAGTGTCTGAATATGTACAGGTATATATAGCACCCTCCTGTCATATGTAAAGGTTTATTGAATTAGAGTTATGAAATGATGTGTAAGAGTGCTTTAACCTAGCCATTATGATGTAAATACATTCACAGAGCCTTTCATTAAAGCTTTTTTTTTCTTATGTGAATAATTTTGCTCTCCCTTTTTACAGCTAGCCTGTAACAAGCATATTGTTTGTATTGTTAAAATAAAGTTCTCAATGTAAAACTGTGCTGTCCCTATGCCTGTGTTTTGGAACTTCAGTTTACAAATGTGGTTATTAATGAGGTATTCTTTATTAGAAACAATAACTTAACTGTGATTATAGATAATATCTACAAAATGTCCTCATGTATATTGGAAAACCATACTTTGGTATGGATAAATTGCTTGGATCATATAGAAAAACACAAGTAATATCAGCTAATTTTCAGTTAGCATGAATTTAAGAATGTTCATTTAAATCTTGTCTGGATATTGTTTTACAATAAACAAGTAAAAAAGTAAAATAAACAATTTCTCCATTAGCTAGGATTCATGTCCCACCTATGTTGTGCAGTGAGCACACAACAATAGTCTCTGGGCTTGCCTAAAGCACACAATACTACTTCACATATAAAAGCAATTTGGAAAGTATTGTCTTGTGGCTTTTTGCTCAGAAGCAATTGTTTTTAATGCTACCAGCAAATTTCACCTCAACCATCTAATATAGGTAGCTATTGATAAAAAGTCAGGAACAAAGTAAGGGATTTGCAGCAAAACTACATTTCAAAAAATGGTTGCATTCCTTGTGCAATCAAAACAGGTCTAAATGAAAGCAAATTTTCTACAGTAAATTTGATTTACTGTAGAAAAGTCCTGGTAAATAAAATACAGGGAAACATTACCATGAACCATACTGTAAGCTGTAAGATAAACGGCTTTGCATAAACCAATCCTCCTTTCACTGTAACTTTAAGCTGAGATATTATTGACATATTGAGGTTAAGCCTGAAAGATTAACAGCATTCTGTAAAGTGGATCACTTTATTGTTGCTTTTTCCTGCTGCTTCGTGTCCAGTTCTTTAACCTCAACTGATGCATGCATCTCCATCATTGTCTGACTTTGAATTTATTGTTTTGTTGATGGTTTTGTAACAACTAATTCTCACCCTAAACCAGGTTAAAAAGTAACAGTACACAGTAGAGTATTTGTAACAAAGTTTACAGCTGCACATATTTTGAGACTGTAAAGTAAATAAAATGACTTTGTTTGAACTTCAACTGGCTTCAATGACTTAAGTGTAATTTGTCCCTGTTCCTCCTCAACTGCATAACTGGGTTCATTCACAGTGATTATTAGGCCTGGGAGAGAATAATTTTTTTTTTTTTTTCTGTCACTGTTGATACAAAGTAAAGAGCTAATTATTAAGTCAAGAGGTATATAAAAATTACTTTTTATTTTATCTATTGTACTTCTGTATGAAGATTTGAGAAGAAAAATTGACAAGATATTGTGTCAGTCACAATACTGTTAATTTGCATTTGTTTAATTTGCTTAGTTTACATTTTTTTAAATCAAACTTTCTCTTTGGTACATTTGTAGGTGGGAATTTATACAGATCATTACAACTGAATGAGCAGTTTTGATCATTTGATAAGCTCATTTTCATGAACTGAGAATGTGCAATGTCAGGTTATAAAATAGGCCAGAGTATTACATGTATGTCATCTGAAATTAGATGTGGCAGTGCTGCTTACAATGTAAATGTAAGGATTTTTAGTTGCCAGTGTTTGATAGATACATACTACAATGTCATAGGCCCATGCTTATATGGTAATTACTGCACGTGTGTCCAAAATATTGTGAATTTGCACTTAAACTAATTTGTTATTGATAATGGGGTCAAGTCATGAATGGTGCCTCTGAGGATTCATGGGCCTGCTCCACTGAAAAAAATGAGAAACCACTGTTGTAAAATGGTATCATTTCACATAGTTTTTAGCTTGGGATTTTGAATGTGTCATGATTTTTGTTTTGGGTTTTGTGTAAGTAACGGAATGAATCTATTGAATTTAGTTTAATTGTGTTTGAAGGTATGTTTCCCACTATAATGTATTTCATTCCTGATAGTGGTACAGTATGTTTGTATGGCCAGATTTTCTGCTACCTAGACTTTTCATGATGATGTAAACAAAACAAAGTAAAATATAACACAGAACTCTGACCCCCTCCAAATGTCAGCTGAACACTCCTGAAGGATCCTGGTTGCACACTGTTGAAGGAGCCTCTTAACTCATGGTGCCTTATTTTTTTACTGCCCTCAATCTTTGGACCTTGGGTTTCTTAAGAAAAGTAGCCCAATCACTTTGGGATTCTCAGAGCTCTGCTGAGTGACAGTTGGGATAAGCAGAGGGTTGTGATCTGGGACTTCAAACATCGGTAACTGGAGAATATACACTGCTTTCACCTGAATGGGAAAAGACATTAGCTGAAATACAAAATACGCAGTATGCTGCTCATTCTTGTTTTCCTGTCAGGGGTCGTAAGTTCTGGTAAGTCTACATATAGTGTAGGACTGGCTTGGGCACTGTAGTTTAAGATTTCCCACTTAATCATTCCAGCTGTCCTCTTGTTTTTAGTTTACCAAAATGTCTTATTAATCTGTGTGGCTAAATTAAAGATTTATATCAAGTGAAATTAACTTTTTTATTAATCAATTTTTATTTCTGTGTATGAATGTTGTCCTTTTATTGAATACGATATATCAGTAATTCAAGCTGAATGTGTTAATTGTCTGATTTGATTAAAAAAATGGACCAAAATCTGAATTTGCTCCTATAAAAGGGTAAATGATAGACCAGGTGATATAATATATTTTGTGTTTTATTTTATAATATTGCTTTATTTTATAATTACATAATATATTATTTCTTGTCTCACATTCTGCTTACAATCAGAAAGTATATCTCATGAAATGTTGTGTTTCTGAGTCAACAAAAAATACCTGGAGATCAGCAATACAAGTGGTGGCTTATCAACAGAGTGCCCATATTGCATATTCACAGACTCTTGATTTATATGAAACATGTGACAGTTTATGAGAAGCTCGAATTTTTGCAGACAGTCCAGGTAAAACATTATCAGCCTCTCATTTCTGCTGCTGTGAAGGGAGGTGTATGTTTTACACAGTTTTTGAGTCGTCATGGGTTTTTTAGGACTGTGAGTAGGCCTAAAACAATTTTACCCTTCTCACAGCGAAACTGTGCTATGTATTTTAAAGAACGAATCAAAAACTGTGAAAGTATATTAGATCTTGCTTTGGCTCTGCTTGACAGAGAATATTGTAGTGATAGTACAGGCCTATGATTATGTTTTAAAATGTCATAAAATATCAAAATTTAAATTTAAAATTTAAACAAAAATTGAATTTAAAAACTTGTTAAAATGTTGTTTGTTCAGGCAATAGATTAGGCCAATTTTTCCACAGAGACTTTGTCTGATTAACACATTATATTAATCTGGAAGTATTCCCTTTGTAATTGTCATTCTTTGAGAGTCAGTTTCCTTCTGTCATTGATTATGTAATGTTAGAGTGTATGCATTAGTCACTCCTTTCTTATGACTGATTAAACTCATATGTCTTTATCTTATTTCCTGTGTACAGTATTCAGCCAGTGTGAGCCAGGATGGCGACCCTATGAGGATAAATGCTATTTTTTCTCCACCGATACTAAGTCCTGGCATGATGCCCTCACAGACTGTGAGGGGAAGGGTAGCAGTCTCATGAGCATCCTGGACATTCATGAAAGAGTAAGAGCAACCTCAGCCCTCGTATCCTCATGCGATTAAATACATAACAGGACAATGATTTTTTTCAACCTGTAGTACATATATAAAGCCAAAATTTATATTTATATCTGTAGTACCTTACAATATGTAATTTATTGTATTCTGGAGTAAAACCAAGTGTACATATACCCTCTTGTTAGTCTATCACATGTGAGTTTTGGTATTGTGGCTGTTATGACCTTCATCATGTCTTTGTCCCTGTAGACATGGGTGCGCACTCAGGTTGGTGAGAATATCTATTGGATCGGGCTGAGTGACGTTGCCTCTGAGGGTGTGTGGGAGTGGACAGATGGAAGTGTATACTACCCCTATCTTGAGTAAGTGGCATCCCAGAAGCAGATCACTGGAAAAATACAGCTGATAATGGTGCATTAAGGGAATTTAATGTACACTTGTGAATATAGAATAATTTTTTATTTGTCTTTCTTTGAGAGCTTATGTCTTTGTCACCTTGGAAATGCTCACAGGTACTGGCAACCAGGTCAGCCTGACAACTGGAATGACAATGAGGACTGTGGAGAGATACTGGGTGCTAACAATGGCTACTGGAACGATGAACCATGCACTGTCAGGCGTCGCTATATCTGCAAACGTCCAAACCGTAGGTTCACCTGCTCTTTGAAGAATGACTTCACCTCAGACCTTTCAGCTCAGGAGTGAATATTCTTATATGATGGATGGGTGAAATACATGAACGGAGATTATTGGGATCATGTTAATACACATTACTTGTTATTATCGAGTTCTCTGTTAAAGTCTGTACTCACATGGAATGTCTCTCTCCTCAGCAAACCCACCCACAATGTGTGACACGGCCAATGGGTGGGAGCAGTTCGGCTCCAATTGTTACAAGCTGAGGACTGACACAATGAAGAACTGGGCCAACGCAAGGCGTGACTGCTTATTGGAGGGGTCAGACCTTGTGTCCATCATATCGGCTGAGGAGCAGCAGTATGTGACAGGGCGGCTTGATGCCTCGCGCTTTGACCTCTGGACTGGCTATACCACCTTGGTAATTGTCCCTCCGTAATTTTGTTAATGATCATCACCCAAAATGCCTTATTAGCCAAGGAGTCTTAGAACAATAATTAGCGCATGCCATATGCTAAAAGTAGTGCACAACAACATAACCATCTGTCTATAAAATGTGAATGGTTATGTGTGTTATGTGTTTGTCCTTTTTACAGTGTATTATTGTTTGCACATATTGATGGTTAATAAAGTGAAATATATAGCAAAAACATTTGAACAAACCATATTTAGTGTTTACATTTTAAGTCCTTAACACACTTTCATTGCCAAAAGTTATACTGAAGATGATAATCTATTTTTGTGCCCAGGTAACAGGAATATCTACAAACGTCTGTTCAGTTGACTGAGCTGTCAAACAGTGAGTCACAAATGATAATTCTGTTGTGTTTGTGTTGCAGAGCTGCACAAAGATTTCCTGCCAAGTTCAAGCTGACAATACACAGTTTAGCTGGTCAGATGCATCAACTTCAACCTACACCAACTGGGGAGCAAACCAGCCTGACCTCACGTAAGGCAGACTCAAGCTGTGAGAGCTGATGAAAATAGCTTAATGGCTGAAGTGAATGTAGATATACCAGAGGTCAAGACCTGTCTATTTTCCAACAGTGATAAGCAAAACGGTGTCTGTGCTGCAGTGATTAAGGAAGCTGGGACAGATTTTGGGAAGTGGAGGTCCCATGTCTGTCGTCACGAGCGGCCCTTCATGTGCAAACGTGCACTGAACAGTAAGTCCTGAACAGCAACAAGAACAACGTTGTGACAGCATGAAAGGTTTATCTTCCAGAACAGTAATGTATGAATGCAAAATGTAATATTCATCTACATTCTACAGTTACTATTATATGATCATACTCTCTCGGGGTATATATGATATCCTTATTGCACTGTCATGTGTCATCAGATTCAGAACCCATAAAATGAGTTAATTTTTCCTTTGGGGAAACTATATTGCTGTGTGGGAAGCTAACTTCAAGGTCTGTGTGATTTCAGCCATCTGCCCTCCCGGGATGGCTCAGCTTCAGTGGAAATTGCTACTGGGTCGTCAGTAACTTCAACCTTCTGACCAGTTGGCATGAAGCTCAGACCAGCTGTTTTAACATGGGAGCAGGCCTAGTAACAATACAAAGGCAAGAACATTTTAAATGAATATACACTGCTGTTATATCAAAGATCCTCCTGTAGCATTTCTTTACAGCTTTTCTGTGTATTCAGAATGTCTTTAGTGTGTGCCATTACATTGTAGGTACCCCAATCAATATGCACATGTTTCCTGTTCCTACTGGTAAACTATGGAGCTAATGGTTTAACTTTGTTCTGTGCAACCATCAGTGAAGAAGAGCAGCTCTTTATCAATGCTCAGCTGCCTGATCTCCATCAAGTTGATGTTCCTGACATCTGGATTGGTGTTTCAGGTAGAGACGTCTTAGCCTTGTAATCAGTTTTATTAATAAGAAAAGCATACATTTGTTGTGATATCTTCAAATGTGAATGCATTGTTCAAGAAATAATCAGCTGTAGTGATAATATTATATGAATGATATATTGTTGTTCTCATGTCCCCTATAATTTGCTTTCTCTGACATTCTGTTCTATAAATGTACAATTGTACCTCATTTTCTAGATATGGACCAGGATGGTACTTTCCTGTGGGTGGACAAGAGTCAAATAACTTATGCAAACTGGGGTCCTAATTTCCCCAAGAACACAGCACACCTCTGGGATTGTGGCCAAATCTATACAGGTATGGGAGTTTGGGTGCCCACTGCAAAGCAGCAGTTACAAACAGAGCCCCATGCAGGAATTTAGGGAACTTAATGGGATAAATTCACTTTTCTTATATGAACATATCAGAACATTTTTATTTGAATTATTTCCTGAATGATGATGTTGATAATATGTAATTTTGTCCTTGTATTTGGTTTAATCATGTTTTACAGGAAATTACAATGGAAAATGGGAAACTACCAACTGCTTTAAAAACCTGGGGTTCATTTGTAAAATGCTCGGTGGTCAAAACGTGAAGCCAACTGTAGCTCCAGGTTAGAGACATAAGCCTTCTGTCAAAGTGGCTCAAACCGGATGTATTGTGACTAATATAGTAAAATGATTTATCATATTAAAAAATAATAATATGATTTTCCCACTAACCCCATTTTCTTTTGGTTATGGGTCAGACTCACACTGTGATACAGGATACCTACTCTTTGGTGACTATTGCTATCACTTTGAGAGTGAGTCAGTCAAGAAATGGCAGGATGCAGAGAGTGAATGTGTGAGAAAAAATGGACACTTAGCCAGCTTCCATACTCAAGAGGAGCTCAGCTTTCTGAGTGGTGAGTCATTAAATCTTAATGTTAAACTTAATGTTCTTCATGACAATGAAACAAGACTCAGTTTGGGTTAGACCAAATGGTGACAAAAAGCAAAATGTTGTTTCACCCACCCAGCAGCAAGCCCTGCATTTTCTGATGCCTAAGTAATGATTTTGAGTTTGGTTTTAGCTCATATGGTAAGATCATCATGGGTTGGCCTGAATGACATCCAGAGTGAGGGGGACTACATCTGGTCTGATGGAACAGCTACGGTAAGCCAGTGCTCTTGATACAGGGTTTTTTTGATTTCAGGTTTTATCAGTTAAATGCCTATGGCTTCCTCGGTGGAAGAGGGCTGCTTACGAAAGCTCAACATGCTCTAAATAAAAAAATGCATGAGCACGTCATTCATTTTTAACACCATGCCAGATCACAGTGTTGTTTAATAAAGGAGAGGCTCCATTTGTCTTTATATAACATGCTTCTCCTTGTTCTCAGGACCTTATTCTATGGGATGAGAACCAACCAGACAACTGGCAGGGCAATGAGGACTGCATCCAGCTTCTGGGAGTGGACCACCACAGCCCCGGATTTATGAATGATCAATTCTGTACCGCAACCTTACCTTACGTCTGCAAAACAGGTCTCCATTCTGAAAAAACTCATTTATTCTATCAAAGGTTTATACATTCTGCACATCCTGACAGAATATTGTTAAAGTGCAGCACTATATCTGACAAAGAGATATTGTCCCAGTGGGGAAAAATATCTGTTGTAGCAAACATAAGTGTCTAGCCCAATTTCCACTTGGAGAAATCATTGTTTGCTGGAACTTGGGCTACAATGTCCACTGTTTTTTTATGGCGTTATTGAAGCCACATTTGGAACAGAGTATTCTATTAATAATCATAAGGATTTAGGTGTGGAACTGTTTCCATTACACTTTTCCATTATTCATTCATAATTTTAAACAATTACATTTTTGGGTTGCCCAAAACTGTTTCCATATAGCAGGTTCACATTACTGGTTTTCTTTCATCCAAAGCCCACCTGAATGTCCTTCACTTCTTGACTTTTGCTTCTGTATTTTCAGCTAAAGGTCAAGGCCCCCCACCGCCTCCAACATCAGGACCAGGTGAGAATGACTTCTCACTTTCTGTACTTTGAAAATGATGGCTGCCATAAATTGTATCTTTGAGGTTTCTGCTTTTTCCCAATGTGTGGTGCCTACTATATACCCCTATAGGATGGAATGAGAAGTGTGGCACGTGGGTGTCTGATCCCTTCAATGACTACTGCTACCTGTTCAACTACCTGTCGATGAGGAACTGGGCAGATGCTCGGGCTGACTGTGTCAACCAGGGTGGTGACCTGATTAGTATCACTGAGCCCTTTGAGCAGGGCTTCATTCAAGGTGAGGCCTCAGAAAAATACGGTATCACTGTATCAAAACACAACAGCCATTTTGTGCCAGACGTCACTTGCTGAGATGAAAAGACTAGTTATTGGAATTTGATTTAGAATTTCATTAAGGAACAGTCCTCTTAGTCCTTATGGTGTAACATACATACGATGTGTCATGACTTTTGGTTAAGCATATCATCTGGAAAGACAGCGTCTCCTACAGCACAGTGTCCCCTCAATGTGCTGGGGTTTAGTTTTGTGTTTAGGAACCATTTGTAGCACAAGCATAGTTTGCCAGGAGTCTCACAGTCTTACAACTGAAACATGAACCAAGCCCAACCCTGCATATCTGCTGCTATCCAGCTGGAGTAAGCCCTTGTGTGCAAGGGCTGCTGGGTCATGCAGTTCTCAGAGTGCTGTTGAATTTGTAAATTTTTCCCAAGACACAACATTTTCCATGTCTGTCTGTTTCTGTCTAATAGCTCAGGTCCAGCAGATTCCAACAGGGGTGTCAGTGTGGATGGGAGGGCATGATTCTATTTCGGAGGGAGGCTGGGAATGGACTGATGGGTCTCCCTTTCGTTACATCAACTGGGCTGCAGGTGAGAGACGGGAAATAAAACCCTGTACCATGTTATTATTGAAAATGTTCCACATTGAGACAAGGCTTGCTTGTGAAAACTTGCAAAGACCCAGCATGATAAGTTAATATGATATAATTTACAGTACTTTTGTACTTTATTATTGTATTATATATACTGTATTATTATACTGTTGTATACATTGCTTGGTTAGCTTTTCATTTCTATATATTTAAGTCATGACATTATTTAAAGGATGGCTTAAATATATGTAGTAATTGAACAATTTTCCAGTAATGGATGATTTAACTCACTTACCTTTTTTGGTAATTATCCTCTTGCTTCCAGGCAATCCAGATGACTACTACGGGGAAGACTGCCTCTCCATGCTGATCAACACGGGCTACTGGAATGATGATAACTGTGCTCATAAGAGGGGTTACATCTGCAAAAGACGGGGTATCAACCATTTTAAACATTTATGGAGTATAATAATAATAATATTAATAATAATCTCAAAGTGGGTGATACAAAGCAGCTACTTAACATCAGAGTGCTCGGCCCATAGCAGCTGTGGGATATACTCTGTGTATGTGAAAGATCATTCCATGCTGAAACATTATTGTTACCCCTCTGAAAATAAATGACTTCTCTCCTTTCTCACACATTACAGGAAATACACCGGAACCTCCTCCTCCTCATGACGGTATGGGTGGCACCAGCAGTCATACATCACACCTCGTGACATCACATCAGTGCTTTTGCTAACCTTTTGTTGTTTCTAATGATAGCATTTGATGACAATGATATTGATTCCTCCCCCCAGGGTTCTTTACTTCCTACACCTGTGAGGGATCCAGCACAGCCCTCCACTGTCCCCACAACAGCGTCATCAATGTCCAGGCAGCCTTCTTTGGGCGAAGGAGTGACAAGATCTGCCCCTACGAGGATGGAGCGTCCGGTAAATGACCAGACAGCTAGTGTGACTTTCCACTGCTTTAACACAGACACTCTACCTTTACATACATTAAAATGAATAAAATACATGTTGACATAATCTGTGTGCTGCGATACTAACAGACACCTATACATACTCGCTGCACATATAGACAGTGTCTGAAATAAGTATACTACATGACCACAGTATTCGCATGCTCATATTTGTGTTTTTTTCAGTGTTAAGACCTCAACCTTTCTCTCCCTAGGAACATGCACAGTGCCGGGCACTTTGCCATTAGTGCGAAAGATGTGCGACAATCGCCAGTTCTGCTTTCTGTATGCTCATACTGAAGAGGACCCCTGTCCAACCATCTCCAAATACCTGGAGGTGGTATTCAGCTGTGAGCAAGCAGGTACATCTACACTCTCAAACCGTGAATGAGACATTATGCAGTGGAATTGTGCTGGATGTTATGGTCACTTATTTATAATTTACTAAATCCTGTATGAAGTCTCTGGTTCTGTAGTTCTTCAGTACTTACATATTTTATCACTGTATGGTGATGATGACAGCTCACAGGGTATCCTGTAAAATGAGCTTTTTATTGAAGGAGAAACCTTCTTAAAGAGTAATTAGATGTGCAAATTTAGACCTTTAGAGGTGTAAAATATTGGACACTTTTGATCTGGTCTTTCAGTGTGTTTGAGAGGTCTGGGGGTGGAGGATGGCAACATCACCGACGCACAGCTGACCGCCTCTTCATCCCGCAGCGGGAAGGGACCTCAGGCCGCCCGTCTTAATGGCAACTCCTGCTGGATGCCTGCGGAGCCAGGTACCACCCCCTGCAGCTGCTCCTCCCACCTTTGATTTGTAACCTCATTAGAGCTGGCTCTCTGTCAGTGATTAGATCTGTCAGCTGAACTAGTTCCATTATGAAGGTTGCCAATCCAAATGAAATTTTATTATTGTATTATTTGTCCTTCAGCAATATAGTGTTGCCATCATGATGTATATAGTGCCTAATAGAAGCTAATGTAGCTAGTAGCTCATCAAAAGTATCTAATTGCAGTCTTTCCCATGTTTATTGTTTTTAATTATTCACTGTAACAATGACCCAAACGCGTGGATCATTTTGCTATTCGATGAATGAAATATTCACTAATTTCTCACTAAATCAATGCTCCAACAATCATTCATTTAAACTGGCAAGCATAACATATAATATTTTAATGTATATAATAACGTATAATATTTTAATGTATATAAATCTCAAGACCATTGCTCTGTATGTTTTAATGGTTAATTATTTTAAATCAATTTTTTGTCCATAAAAGTGAGAATTGCATGCAATGGGCTACTTTGTGGGGGTGATTTGGTGTGATTTTTCCCTACATGGCAAGTAACCAGGACCCCCCATGTTATTTTATAATTTTGATTTTGAATATGAATATTCAAATTTGAATATTTTCCCCATTCAAGCTAACTCCTGGATCCAGGTGGACCTGGGTGAGGCCAAAAAGGTCACTGGCATTGTAATCCAGGGATGTCCAGGGGCAGATAATTGGGTGACAACCTTCAAAATCCAGACCAGCATGGATGGGATTCAATGGACAATCTATGATAATGATGGAGGGGTAATGGAGAAATCTGATTAATCTAAACATCATTCTCATTATTCTCATTCTAACAGTTAGTCAGGTGTACATAACCATCTGTTATTTAGCAATGGGTTACAGGGTGTTGCAAACAGTTGCTGCATAGATGTGTTTTGCATAGACATTATTTTGATGTAAGGTTCTCCACATACAACAGCAAAATATCCTTGAGTTTATATTTCATTTATTTTTTTTCCTCTGGCAGACATATCTGGGAAGTTCAGACAGAAACACACCGGAGACGCAGCTACTTGGAACACCTGTCTCTGTGAAATACATCCGGGTTCTTCCGTTGGAGTACAACGGTTTGGTCGGACTTCGTCTGGACATCCTGGGCTGCAAACCCGACTGTAAGCCGAATGCCACAGTCACCGAAACTAAGCAAGAACCTCAGTTGCACCCCATAATTTATATTTTGCTTAAAATCCTGAGAACGTTTTTGTCTTTACAGATGCTATCACCTGCAATGCAAAGCCCAACTTTAATGCCTTCAACGATCGAATGACGTGAGTCAACCTAACCTAAGATAATGTTCAAAATTAGCTTTCCCCAGGTACTTAGTGAAACAGTGAAGTGAATATTATAACTTCAAACAAGAAACAAAAAGAGGAGTTATTGTATATGGTCATACATTCAGGTACATATCAGTTGTTTTGTGTGTGTGCATGTTTCAGGGTTCACTGCCCAGCTAGGTGTGCATCTCAGCCATACAGCATTTATGGATCCATTACTTACCGAGGGGTAAGCAAACTGATTTAGTGCACTTTATTAATCATTACAGATATAATTGTTATATTTTTGAGATGACAGTTTGCACATGTGCATGTTTTTCAGGACTCTACAATTTGTGCGGCTGCAATCCATGCTGGCGTGATTCTGAATGAAAACGGGGGTGACTGCACATTGCTGAAGCAGCCGGGACAGTCCTTCTATCCTGGCTCAACCAGAAATGGCATCGTCTCCAAACAGTGCGTCCCAGCAGAAATTCCTGCCCTTTCACTATTTTTTATATGCAGTCCATTTTATTACTTAGCATTACCTCTGTATCATTATTACAGAAAAGTTTCTTGCGGATAGATGAGAAAAAGATGTAGCACTGTATGATGCTAATGTATGTTCAATCATATGTTTTATTATGGTGATTAGTGTAATGTGTTATATCTTTTTATGTACTCTAATACCCTGTTACCTTCGTTTCATGAGTGGTACCAGAACAAGTTTGACAAGTTTGCAGTCATGAAGATTTAGATATTAATTCTGGATAATTTAATGAAACCACAGGCCAACCAAAAATTATTGTCTTTTCTCTTTCCACAGATATAATGAAAATTTTCAAGTTTCTTACACATTTGCAGATGGTGGTACGTTGGACTTCACTATGATGAATTACAATTAAAATGAAATTATATTGTTATCTTTAATAAAATAAATCTAAATATCAAAGATAATTCCATGCAACACAGAGCAATGTATCATCAAAAGAGATATAAAACCATACTTCAGTGTTTAAATTAGCTGTATGCAAGGAGCTCTTGTTTACTCTTGTTAACCAGTGCCATGTATTTGCAGAGATGAGGTGCTCAGGGTCTGACTGGTACGAATTTGGTGACTTCTGCTACAAGCCCTTCGGTGACAAGAAAACATGGGCCACTGCTCGATCGGAGTGCAGAAAGTTGGGTGCAGACCTGGTATCAATCGTGTCCTTGTCTGAGCAGAGCTGGCTGGAGAGCTACCTCTACATGGGTAATAAGCATAGTCCATATCCCATCAGTAAAAGTATTTACATTACAGTGTCTTTGAGAAGACACTTTTATAGACCTAGTCCTGGTTTTCAATAGAAAATAATTTGCACAAAATTTTGTAAATGTTATATGGTTGCAGAAACCCAATCAGGTGGAAGCATGTGTAACTTGACCGTAGAGAGCATCCCCAGGCTGAAATAGAGTAGTATTTAATGGCCATGTGTTGGACTGATTATTTGTGGTTTACATCCTGTAGCCACCAGTGATGTGTGGACAGGCCTGAATGATATGGAGTTCCAGGGCTTCTTCATGTGGTCTGACCACCATGATGTGCACTTCACCTACTGGGCACCTGGAGAGCCCAACAACCATGCAGGGTTCAATGAGGACTGTGTGGAGATGTTACACCAGGTACTGAAGCTGTCTTTTCAACTGAATCTGAAATATTGTGGTCATCATATGTCACATGTGTGCTCAATTGCTGTCATTACAAGAGTGCATTTCAGCTAAAGGTATTGCTGTCTGTTTATTGCAGACTGGAAGGTGGAATGATGTACCATGCACAGAACTGAACACCTACATTTGCAAGATGCCCAAAGACCATTACCCAGCACCATCTGTTGCTCCAACTGTCTATGGGTGCCCAGTGGTGAGTCCAACACATTTGGCAGTCAGTTAGTGTCTGTGGCCCTCTATGGCACTGAATTAAAATGTTTTGGCTCAACAACACTGGACCTTAAAAGATGGTTATGAATGAATTTATCTTTTCCTGGGTTCCAGGAAAAGTCCATTCTTTACTTTATTGTTGTTCTTTGTATGCGTGTGTATACATGTATGTATGTATGTATGTATGTATGTATGTATTTTTATATTTCTCTTGTAGCTTTTTGTATTATTCATTTAAAATATAATTATTGGATAACAATGTCACTATATTTGTCCATTACTGCTTTATCAAATCAAAAATACAAGTATGATTTGAGGCAGCCATTTTGTGTCTGTGATGTCACTCCAACTGCAGGGCTGGGACGCCTATGGCTACTCCTGCTACTGGATGGAAGAGACTCCAAAGACATGGACAGAGGCCAAGGCCTTCTGTGAACAGAGAGAAAGCAAACTGCTGCACATCATGGATGTGTGAGTGCACCATGGCTCACCTTGACAACCACAGGGACAAGAGTGAGATGGGATAGGGGGCTGGGCTTATTTATACATGAGGGAACATCCAGTGAGAACAGAAGACTCCTTCAGTGTGTTTATGGGGCATTGCAATAAGCCTTTGGTCATGGCAGTTCTAGTCCATACTCTCATCTGGTTTTATCCTGGAGTTATGGGGGCTCCAGCCTTGTGCTTGGGTTTGGTTCTGCTTTAAGAACCATTCAGAGATGTCAGGTAGTCAATGACTGCTTTGATCTGTTTTGTGATGGTGTCCAGATATGAGCAGTCCCACTTCACTGTGAAGCTGGCAGGCTACAGTGGTTTCTGGTGGCTCGGGCTGAGGGCCAAAGGGAGCGATTTTGGTGGAGTGGATTACATTTGGGATAACGGAGCACCGCTCACCTTCACACACTGGGATCGAAACCAGCCAGGTACAAACTGAAGCAGTCAGGTAGCCTTTTCTTCGGCCTCATCATGATGCATGATGTTACCAATCATGATGTTATATATACATAAGCAGCAGACAGGTCAGAGAACAGAAGTGTGGACTTTAAGTGGGACGTCCGTTCTGATATCTCTTTGGCTTTTCCAGACAGCGGAGATGGAACCTGCATCGCCATGACAACAGGGCCCGTGGGTGGTTTCTGGGATGACAAGGCCTGCGACGAGACCTTCTCCTTTGTGTGTGAGGGACAACGGGATGGCCTCTCTCCTCCAACCCGCGCCCCCACCCCGCCCCCGGCACAGGGGTGCGAGTCAGGCTGGACAGCCGAACCTCATTTCAGGAACTGCTACAAGGTGTGTCTGCTTCAGAGGCTGCGCTGCTGCACAGAGCAGGTCTGCGCAGAGCAGGTCATTATGCAGAGTCATCTCAGTTCAGGTCACTACCAGCCAAACCACCCTACGCACAGCTGGCAATACAAGCACCGCAGTGTTCTGAGGAGGAGAAATCACAAGTCTGGAAATCAGACTCGACTCAGTCACTGACCGCACAGAGAGCTGCCATTGTTCTTGCTGCCTATCTATAATTTTGAGTTGAATAACCACATAAGTACTTGAAATAACTTAAACAATAAAAAGCCATTGTACAGTTAGCTATTTATTTTGCACATATTAAATCACTGGAATAATAATTATCACAAATATTTTACAAAAATAGATTTCAGCTACAACACAATGATGTAAATATACAAATGTGCAATGAATAGCTCAGAACCCTGGTTCCAGAAAGGCAAAGTACTAACAGCATTTGTTCCACCAATGCACTAAAACAGCTGATTCTAACTTTGACAGGGGAGATAATTAGTGAAATCAGTTGATTTGAGTGCGTGGGGCCAATGAATACGTGGCGGTTCTACTGTGTGAAACGGGTTTACCGTTACCGACATTACAGATCAAACAGCTAGAAAAAGGAGCCAATTTAACTTGACCAAAGACCTGAATCAATCACATGAAATTCTGCTCATATCTGATTTTTACTTTTCATGACCACGTCCATAGCTGTTTGTTGTGGACTACTCCAAAAAGAAGAGCTGGACAGCTGCACGAGAGGACTGCAGGTTGAGGGGCGCAGAGCTCGTCAGCATCCACAATGCAGATGAAGAGATATTCCTGTCCACATACTCCAAGGGCAAGACAAAGTGGATTGGCCTGTCGCACAATGCCATTGAGGGAGGTATGTCAAAGAAGAGCATATTTATACATACTCTTTATTTATATATACTCTTTCCTTTGAGAAGAGAATTGAAAGGTTAATGACATTGGCTTCATTCATGCATCATCAAGTGGCCGATCTGAATTGAGGTTTCAACTTCCAGGTTACCAGTGGAGTGATGGCTCTGCTGTTACCCACACCAACTGGGGGCCTGGCGAGCCCAACAACCATGAGGGCCGAGAGGAATGCGTGGAGATGGTTAGCACCGTCAATGGCTCATCTTGGTGGAATGACCTCAACTGTGATGCACATCTTGACTGGATCTGTGAGATCGCTAAGGGGAAGAAACCCATCATCCCTCCAGTGCCCCCTCCACCTGTACCAGGTGACTAACACTCCCTCTTTGATTACGCCACTCTGCTTTCATTGAGCCCACCAGCAACAGATAACCTTTTTCCTAAACACAATTGGTTCACAACCACAACACTGTATGTACATAAAAGTTATGTAGTTTACAATTATGATTTTGTTGTGTGTCTTTTGGCTAGCCCATTATTACTGACAAATAATCAGGTATGCTAATTGTGGCTGTAAATCAATGAAATAAGGCATTAATGTAAAAGTGATGGCCAAATACGTGCTCTGTTTCTTGGTCATAGCACCCGACTGTGGCACCAACCCTGGCTGGAGGAAGGAGAAAGGAATTTGCTACTATTACAATGACACGGACATCGTTGACTTCCACTCCGCTATACATAGGTGCTATGCAGAGAAAGCAATGCTGGTGTCAATTGCTGACAGGGATGAGCAAGCATTCGTCAACAGTATGGTTAGTAATTCTGGTGAAAGAGTAATGTCAGTGAATGATTGTACAAAAAACTCATACCCCCTTTACTGTGATGGAATCTTCTGATTTATATTTTAAGAACTTTTTATGATAATAAGGAACATACTAATCTGATCCTATGAACACCAGTCTCTGAATGATCATATCAGATCACTGTATAATTAAATAGAATTTGCCTATTTTGATTGGTCCGTATGATTGATTGGCAGATGAATCGCTTACACATTGGCTTTCCTTGTTATTGCAGGTGGGGACTGGGAAGGTCAGCGCAGCATGGATCGGAATGAGGATGCACGGAATCGCAGGAGGGGAATATGTGTATGCTATTGATCATATACTAATTATTACTGATAATTAGTACCACCTTGGTAATTGCTGCGGTGCTGTAAGCTTTAGCCACTGATTCCATTGCTTTCCTCCCACAGCTGGCTGGACAGGTCCCCAGTGACGTATGTACACTGGGCACCTGGGGAGCCAAACAATGCCAACGGAGAGGAGCAGTGTGTGCAGATGAACCGATATCCAGGTAAGATGATGCACAAACGTGTTCATTCACATACTGGATGAGAATGTCTATAGATTTTCAATTGATGTGTTCATGTTAGCCAGGGCACTTCTAGCCAACACTGTATGATTTCAGTATTGACAAAATCTGAAAATACCCACATCTGCCAGTTGCAGTGGTAAATTAATGGAGACAACTGAGTTTCCAGGTAAATATATTTTTAACTAGCGACTCAGCAAAAATAAACCAGTGAAGAGAAGAAAAATTGATTCTTCAAGTGATTCTTTTTCATCCTCTGTTCTGTTTCATTCTTCAGGCACATGGAATGATGTGAATTGTGGCAGAGCCAGTGCAGGTTATGTTTGCAAAAAATACCCTGGAGACAGCCACACTCCACCCCCGCCAACGCAGCCTTGGACAGGAAACTGCCCTGAAGGTGAAATATCCTCACTTCATAAGATGTAGATTCTGTCTAAATTAAAAGAAAATAAAAAAAATGAACTTTATGAAATCTAGACACTACTTTATTGCTGCTGCATCTACATCATCGCTCAGAAATGACATGATAATTAACTCTTATTTTTTGCTCTTTATAGGGTGGCTGCGTTTCCAGAACAAGTGCTATCTGTTCAAAGGAGACTCTGCTAATCAGAATGAGTTTAAAGCTAACTGGACCTTTGCGCAAAACTGGTGTAAAACTCAGGGAGGAGACCTGGCTGTCATCGACAGTCAGTATGAAAACGGTAAGACTGGACCCAGCAGCTGCTGTGGGCTCCCATAGCAACTCATCTGTGCCAGGCCTCTGATGCCATGGTAATCTGCCTAACCCCAACATCTCATTCACAGACTTTGTGTCCAGCTACCTGAGGGGCATGGTTATGCCAGTTTGGATTGGTCTATCAGACATCCTTCATGAGGGGAGGTTCGCTTGGAGTGATGGAAGCCCAGTGAAGTATACCAACTGGGCTGAAAAAGAGCCGAACAACAACGGAGATGAAGGGGTGAGACAGCATTATGCTCCTTCAAAGTAATTCTTGTGTTGCCCTCAGGACAAGTAAGATACCAAAGACTTTTTCAGGATGATGTTGAACTGATGTTAATATTTTCGAAAGTCATGCAGATTGATATTGGGTCACATTTGAGTATAATCTCAGTTTGAAGGTAATGAAAAATATGTGCTTTTCCCCTTCCTCAGGAACACTGCACTACCATGACTCACAATCAGCTGGTCGCTGGCCGCTGGAACGATGATAACTGTGATCTAGCCAGGGGCTGGGTCTGCTACAGGATAAAATGTGAGTGAGCCCAGCACTCAGGGGACCTACCTGGCAAACCCTCACTTCCAAACCATTGTCAATGTGCTGTCTGTTTGGGTTACACAATATGCTATATAGTGCATGGTGTGCTGCTCAGACACTTAGGACCTTCTATTATAAAAGTCATTTTCACAAGGTAGAGGTCTGTAAAAGAATGGCTCCCTTTACTTCAAATTATTACCTTGAACAGAATTTTGCTTATTTGTTGTTACAGGAATGGGAGTTAAAATATATGCAACATTTTTTCATTTCTTGGCTCCACAGCATAAATAAGTTAAAACTGATACAGTAATTTTCATATTCAATAATTAATATTTTGTTTTACATAGAATCACTGGCTTGCAATAAGCACAGTTTATGTGCTCAAGAAATCATACAGAATTTGCTGGGAATTGATTATATGAATGTTACCTGTGAACTCATCTGACCTGTGTAAGCCTCAGGTGTTCACTGTGGCCTCTTATGTTTCTTGCAGCTAGCAGCATACCTGAGCCTCCTCCCACAAGCAGCCCCTGCCGTGCAGGATACACTTCCTGGAACAAGAACTGCTACAAGCTAGTGCAGGAGCAAAAGACATGGGAGGAGGCTCAAGTAGCCTGCGAAAAGGAGAAGGGTAATCTGGCCAGTATCGACCAGAGCTACGATCAGGCCTTTGTGGCTGGGGTTGTGCTGCAGGGTGGCTCAGATGCCTGGATTGGGCTTAGACGGAAGGTACAAATACGCTTGGTGTATAACCCCTGACTACAGTCATAAACATAACCATGGCAAAAACACGACTAGTAATTACTGATGATCATGTTAAATGACTGTGGGTAGAGCTGACTTTAGAAACAGTAATATAAAAGAATAGTGGAGTCAAGGAAATTAGTCAATCACCACCACTCTGAAAGTGCATCCACCTGTGCTCTGGGATCAGAGAGCCCCTTCTGGTTCACCAGCATTGCTTTCAAGAGCCAACTGTGCAAGAGTTAAAAGCAAAGAGTTCAGCTCTTAAGAAACTAACAGTGGTACAGAAACAGCCAAAAGAGAAAGCTGTCAGAGGGGAAAAACATGGAGAATCCATTAACCAGTTGGACAGGCATCACCTGATATAGAATGTAAAGTATTCTTTAACTTGTTTTTGCTGTGTGTGTAGGCGGACAGCAGTTCGTACACATGGACGGATGGTTGGCCAGTGTTTTTCACTCACTGGGGCCCTGGTGAGCCCAGTAACCACCAAGGTGAAGGCTGCGTGAGCATGCATGGCTCCCCCCACTTTCACGGGCTGTGGAACGACACGGACTGCAGCTCTACCAAGCGCTACATCTGCAAAATTACTTCAGGTACAGCACTGTCTGTGATGCAGGCTAACTTCATAACTAACGACATAGTACGGGGAATTCCAGACCATTTTCAAATAATGGCGTTTACACCAGTTCAAGTTTCATGGATTAAGAGTGAACCAAGCGATTTAGCAAACTGCATTGTGTACTTGGGTGGTTACATTACCACACTGTGTTGCACAGTGAAGTTCAGTGGTTCTCAGTGTCGGTTCTGGGGGGCCCCCTGTGTATGCTGGTTTTAATTCCAATCACAACTGCAACCCCAGAATCTTAACAAGCTGTTCATTGTTCATAATTGCTTAATTGTTCACGCTTTCCTTGATTAGAGAAGTAATTTGCCATTATAGCTCTGCATGTCATGAAGAAAAAGCTCCTATATTCACAGTGTTTATGTTTTGCCAACACATACACAAAAAGAGTAAGTTTTTATCCCTGATCAAATTATAGACTGGGGTGAATCCAATACTCTCCTTAAGTCATTTAACACCTGATTAAGCTCCTGGTTTTTTTTTCTTTATGCTTAGTAACAAAATATTATAATTAGCTTTGTCTTTGAATCCTTCATTATCTACCAAATAGTTTTAGTGGTCCTGGCCAGAATCACCCAAGTCTTTAATATGAGTTCATTTTACTTGTCAATGTGGCAATGTGACTGCAATATGGCACAATGTGACGTCAGGAGCTTTTTCTTTATGAAATGCATAGCTATAATGGCAAATTATCTCTCTAATCATGAACAGCCACTGGTGTAGTTTGTGTTCATTACCTTTGTTATGACAATTTCTATTTTTGGACTTAAAACACTGTTTTTATGTCAGCAAATGGTGCTGCTATTTTTATTAGCACTGCACCAAATCTGCAGGCTTGTATTTACAGAAAAATGTTCTGCTGATTCTCATTACCACAGAGTCTCCACCTCCAACTCCAGCACCCGGAGATGGGAAATGTCTTCCAGGCTGGTGGCCCTACGGCCGTTACTGCTACTTTGTCTACAATGGACAGATGGGCTTTTCCTGGCCAGAATCCAGGCACTATTGCCAGCTTGCCAAGGGTGACCTGGTGTCTATCCATAGCCGAGCCGAAGTGGAGTTCATCAGGAACATGAACTACACCAAGTACCACCACATCTGGATCGGACTCACCAGGGACAACTCTTGTATGTAGTCACTGGCAGTGACCTGCCATTTTGACTGAAATGCCCTCACTGGGGAATTTATTGGTACTGAAAGATTTATGGTTAAAGATGTTACAATTAAATGAAACTCTGGTTCCCTTTTAGTTGGCTGGGGATGGACAGACATGACAAGCCTGGGCTTTGTGAACTGGGCACCAGGGGAGCCAAATGAAGCGTTTCACCCAGGTGAAATAGGAAAGGAGAACTGTGTGGAGATGTATGCAGATGGGCGATGGAACGACAACAACTGCGTGCAGAAGAGGGGCTTCGCTTGCCGTCACCGTCAATGTGAGATACTACAGACACCCATAGACCTATTCAAATTAATCTTGCTCGTATGAGCTGCATAACAGCTTAAAAAAGGCCAAGACAGCCTTTTTATTTTATAGCAATTATTATATAATACAAAATAGACTACTGTATAAGTATATACTTTTTTCCTTCAGATTACACCACAGATGATGGTGGTAACCCAGTCATACCTACAGATTCAACAATTGGAGGAAGCAGTAAGTTGTTCATTTTACATATACTTTACATCTGTAATTTTCAGGAGTGGCTCATTTTTATTTTAATAATTCAGAAAGGATACTATTAACTCAACTTAAATCCACATCCTGTAACTAATACAATCTTATTAGGTGAGTTTGGTAAAATGCTGAGACAATAGTGATTATCACTTAACAGAACCTGGGCCTTTTATCTAATGATCCAATTTCTTTTTTGAAGACGGAGGATTAATTGCTGGAGCCATCATTGGGGCTGTGCTTTTTTGCACTTTGATACTTGGACTTCTGTACTACATAATTAATGTGCGAGGAGTCAAACTGTCCAGCATCAGTTTCCCAACCAGATCTCCAAGGAACATTGATGTGGCAAGTATCATTTATTTTAAAGAATATGTACTAGGTAAAAATAAGTTTGGATTCAAAGTAATATAACATGAAAGGAAGAAAACACATTACAGTAAGCACTACTTTTATCACCTATTCACTACTCTTTTGTTTTAATTTTCAGCCTGCATTCAACAACCCCAACTTTGGAGGAGAGTCAGAATCGTAAGACCTCAAAGTTTTTTTGAGGTTGATGCTTTTTTTTTATTCGTCCATTAAATACAATATAAAATCAGAAATGGAAAAAATGTATGAAGCTAGTATCTTTTGCAACATTAAAAATATCAGTAATAAAAGTATTTTCAATTTATGCATATTAAACATCATTTACATGTCAAAGGCTAAAACAGGCTCAAAAAGATGTAGATGTATAATGTTTACTGGAGCAATTTATGAAAGTTTAAGAAGGTGGTCATAGTTGAAGAAAGCTTTTGTAAAGGTTTTTAGTGTCTGTTGTTTTCCCACTGCATATTTTTATGAACTGAACTAAATAAAACACAAAGTTAGACTGCATGGTTTCCCAACTTTATTGCTTCCTTTGAAATATTTTACATTACAGAGTACTGGTCAAGAGGGTGGAAATTCATTGTTGAGTCATTCACCAGTTTGCTCTTTCTGCAAAACGGCTTCTTTGGGAAGAAAAAAAATAAGGGTGGGGTATCTCTTCAGAGTAAACCAAAATCTGTCAACCAGTCTTTATACATCCCTGTATAAGTCAGCGCAAACTATTTACATATCTTAACAAAGGCAAAAATCCGAAAAATTACAAAATATTTCAGCACGCTTTTCCTCATAAATGAATAAGTATATGACTTAAGTCCTTTTGTGTATCTAGAACTATATTCTGTATTTGTGCATTTTGCACAATTATACCTTGAAACCTTAAAAAAAAAAAAAAAAAAAAAAAAAAAAAAAAAACAATGACTTTGTTGGTGCAAATACAGAATGCTTTCACGCACAGGCTACTGTTCAAATTTGATGTGAGTTGAGAATACAGGACCAGTCAAAAACAACACTGAGTATGTCTGAAGTACACTGTGAATACATATCACTTGGGGAAACTCAATAAAAAAAGGTGAACCTAAAAGCCATAGTACCTGTGTACTCATTTCATACCTTCCAAGGTTGTGCAGTAAAAATGACAAATACAAAAACATACCATCTTTTGTGCTTCAATGCAACCTCTTCATCTTCACATTTTATATCAAATGTCTTTTTCCAGTAGATCCCAATAAATGAACTTTTTTTCTTCCAGTCCAGTTCACGGCTACAGTTACACAGCCCTGAAACCTATTACCATTGTGGCTCTCAAGTTATTCAACAGTAAACCACCTGAACGTTTCCCAACCTTTTGTTTTCAAGAGTAGTGACTTCTCAAATCGCCAATAAGTTACAAAAAAAAACTTCATACGGAATCATATATACTCTTTCCTCAACTTATTGCTCTGTACCCAAGTTCAATCCACAGCTACAAGAAACAGGTGTCAGTCATACTTAATATGTTGTGGTGTTAGGATTTGTGCAATTTTAAGAAATTCGTAAAGGAAACTTACAATTTTCTTATTTCAACCCAAAAGTGCAGCTGATATTGGCCAGTTCCAGTGTATACAAACATTTCTATCCAACTATATGCAAGAAGGCTAAATAGGAACAAACCAAGGAGCACATGGTAAGAATCTGAAAATATGATGACACAATAGAAATAATGAGAATAATCTGTTTGGTCATAAAAATAAACTGCATCACAATATAGTTCTTGTCATCACAATGCAATTTGCATACGCATCCTTATAATTGCTTCAGAATCACACCATTATGTAGTTACTTGGTTTACATGATCTTTACATTGGTGCAGACATTTCCCCTTTTTGATCCTTGACCTTGAATAAAGCAACTAGTTGCTGTGAAAACTGATATGAATAGAAATGTCATATTTGAGTTAAAATGTTCCTTTAATACACTAGGTTATTATGCAAAGCCATTTAGCAGTCCACTGTGTAAATAGGCACTCATAATAAATGGGGTACATGGATTGTAGACACAGTAGCCAGTTCTTAGGCTTTGCCAATTCACTGAAACCACTCCAATTTCCACTAATGAAAGTTGTATTTTAAGCTCCAGAGAAACAGCCACAGTATTTCATTACAAATAGTGTTAAAATGCAATGATTAAGACTCATAGTGTGATACTCCTAAGGTAAAGACAATGTATTTGACATGAAATGTTCTCTAGTAGTCATGGGAAAAAAAAAAGCGACCAGTCCGGCAAAAGAATGAGCAGTCTCCTATGCTTGATATTAACTGCGCTGTATGTTTGCAGGATGTGACATCAGTGGTTGGGGCTATAAACAATTTTCAAAATACTTCCTGTCAGTGCCTGAAAAAAAGTTTCCCCAGCCGCTGCTAACCTACCACAAAATAAACATTAAAGGCAATTCACAATGAAATGGGAGCTAAGCAAATTAAAATTACAAAAAATGCAGCTTTGTGCCTGTGAGTACATAAAATCATCATGATTTGAGGAAAATAAGTGTTTTGCAACTCTATTTACAGGATCATGACAAGCAGAAAATCTATGCCGTCAACATTTTCCTTAAAATTAATCACATATTTCAACATTTGAAATGCACACCCCTTCCAATCAGGCAGCTGTATTTGGAGTTACTTTGTAACTGAACTACAGTGGTTGTTTACTATGCATCATCTTCGCTCTTGGCTGGGGGTGAAGATGCTTCAGCAGTTTTAGAAATCTAAGGCACACATTTTGGATTCACAAGACTGTGAAATGTCTCATAAAAACTGGGAAATGAACTGCTAATCCACGTTATAACGGGTCAAGGCCAACTCCAGAGGGTCAGTACGGTTTTAAAATGGTCAAGGTTAACATTACATAAGTGGATAACATATTGGTGGACAATGAATGTTCCAGGCGCATATTTACGATGTCTTCATAATTTTGGAAGCACCACCCATGTCGTCAAGAAGTTTAGCTACAAAAGCCCAAAATTCAGATCTGCCTTGCTATGCAGAGCAGATGAGGTAGAATCACTCCTGTCTGATCACTGGGTCCTGGTCAAGGCCTCTTGTTTCAGGTTTGTACATTATTTTACAAAGTTTTACCATCTCTCTGAGGGTGGGATAAAAATAACCTATTCCAACCAACTGGGGATCAAATAAGCAATGTATTCTCATCCACTAAATGAAACCTTCAATTATGAATGACAACAACACAATAGACCCATCCAACTGTAGTATGTTTAGAAAGGGTTCTTTTTTTAAATAGTGGCAACCAAAATGCATTCCAATACCATTATATTATTGCCTAAATACATATGGCCTCTATAAATTAAATATGCCAATTAAAAATGTTGATGCAAAAATCAAATTTCTTCCTTAAATATATTTAACGTTCAGGGATCCACTTTAGCATTTGGCATCATTATATTCCTCAATAAAATACAGAATTACTGACTCGCCAGTGCATATTAAGATTAGTTTATTACCTTCTTGTATGCACTCAGATGCAGGGCAGAGTTAATTCAATAACTGCTGGGTTCAAACATTTCAATTCAAAACCTACAGTTCACCAAATGAATGATCTCATTAAATAAAAATGACAATATATTAATAGTAATAATAGGAAATAATGATAATAAATAACCACAGGAGAAAAAAAAAAAAAAACATTGGCACCCAAATAAGTGGGGGACCGGGGATGATAGGTTACTCCTGCACACTCCAAATCGACCTTCGCAAGCTGTACCCCAGAAATGCATTCTGCTCAGAGCAATGAAGCACCTAAACACCCACAGAGAAAGCTGATGAAGATGTGCAGGGGGTGACCGGTAGAGACCCTGCACTGGTTTAGTGATAGGACTTCTTAGGATGAAGACAGAGCTGTGCTCTGCCAGTTCCAGCTCACCACAGCGAAGGCAGTTCTGCATGGCATTTTTGGGGTACATGCCGGTGCAGATCCCAGGCGAAATCCTGCTGAAAGATCACGTTTTCTCCGTGCCTCTGATCCCAAGCCCTTCTGAGGGGCAATTCCTTCATGGACTAACAGGACCTGTGTTCCCTCTGAAGCAAAGGTGCAAACAAAGACTGCTGCATCTGCGCGATCTCATAAGGATGGTACGAAATGGCATGACTGGGTTTATTGTAGTGGACCCTGGCAATTTTTTGGTAGACATACCTAAGCCCTTTTGTTCTATAGATAAGTAAGAATAAATGGGAGGAGGGCAAGCTTGTTCTCTAGATGGGCAAAGTGCAAAGGGGTTGGGTTTCTTGTTGTCTGGTGTTGGCCAGGTAGCTGATAATTAAACGCAAAAAGAAAGCATTACCAGGGGGGTTGCAGAGGGGCTGTGGGTAAGCGGTTGCTATGCCACATTGGAGTCCAGTCTCAGCCAGTGCAGGCCCTGGCGGGTGTGGCGCACCAGCGATCTCATGCCAGAGGTCAGGCTCAAAGGGCCCAGTGCAGAGTCCAGCTCAGGCAGCAAGCCTAATGCATGCAGACACAAACATTCACATTAATCCATTCTGTTAGCATCTGCTTACCCCACAGTTTATACAGCACCCTATTTCAGTTATCTTGCCACAAACTGAATTCAAATATTAAAGTTATGGTAAATTCAAAAAGTGAATAAGATAAAGAAGGTAAAATCTTCTGAGTAAGACTAATATGCAAAGTAATTAATATTAATTTCAATTAATTACAACAAAAATACACTAAGCATTAAAATAATCCACAGTTGGGGTTCCTTAAAATATCGCTCACTTCCTGGATTATGTTTTGCATGTACAGTATTACCCTCTACTGGTACTACGAGGGATAACAGCTGCATGATTAATGGTAGGGTAAAGCTGTTTTAAGTACAATCTGTGATGGCCGCTGACCCTGCCCAGCACTTGTGCTCACCACTGCCCCTCTGTGCGAGGGCTTCGGCCTGCTCCCAGGTGTCGTGCGCACTGAGAAAGAGGGCGGTGATGTTGACGTAGGACGAGGCCACCTGCTGGATGACTTGGGGTATGGCCACGGTGGTGACGGTGCTGCTGTGGTTGGAGCTTGCTGAACTGGCCGGGGACGGCATCGGGGACATCGGGGAAGGTGTGCCCATGTTTCTGAGAAAGAGAGAGTGAAGAGGAAGGAGGATTGAGGAGGGGAAGCAGGAGAGGAAGAGAAAGGAACAGGGGAAAAAGGGAAGGAGGGGGTAAGTACAGACAAGGTAGCACACCTTCATTCACATATGGGTTCTACTGCTGTTTATCTTTTCTGCACTGATATTGCATTTCAGTTTTACAGTTTATTGCTGCTACAAGGTAGCATGAAACTGATAAAATAAAAAAAAAAACAGCTGAACCCAGTGCAAATGCTGCAGGTATAAATCACTGGGGAGGGGCATGCGGATTCATTCCATGGTAGCCAATAGCACAGAGGTAAACAGAAGGTCTGAGTTCTCTTGCAGACACAAGGAAAAACACTTACTTTGAAACACACGGTGAAGGAGCTCGAGCTGACCTTGAGGAATTCTAGAGAAATAAATATTTGCCCTGTATTTATTCCCATTCTACTGCAGAAGTGCACACATTTATATATTTGCAGAAAGACATTTTTATATTTTGAAAAGGTTTTCTATGCATTATTGTTTCCATCAGTTTATATACTAATGCCCATCTATAGACTATGCTTTTAAAGGCATTTATTTTTTATGATTCAGTGATTCATTAAATGCAATTCTGGAAAACTGGTAAACTTTTATTCAAATGCCATATAACATTCAGAATGTGTGTATATTTATTTGCATCATCACACATCCCATGGGATATCCTGCCCTTATCAGTATTTTTGACCAGCATATCTAAATAGTGGTATATTTAATTGTCAGAAAATCCTTGGACATTGATCCTACCTTAAAATGTTCTGATAGTGTTCTAGAATATTTAAGTGCTGCTTCTCGTTTGTAGCGGAACATGGCCATCTGCAACAGGGACTGGCATCGCATACTGAGGACCAGGATGGGAAAGGAAGAAAGCATCATTGTTAACGGTTTCAGATCATTGTTCCTCAATTACACAACACCCAGCAATGACATATGCTTTTATTATATCTATGCTGTATTCACATTCAAAGAACACTTCTACAGTCAAGTGTATCAACGGCTGCTGCAGCAAAGAATCTAATTTCTTATGTTCAGGTTGACACGTACCATAAAACTGCAAAGTCTCTTTCAGGTGGCGGGGCCGACGGGTCTAGGGAGTTCTTTAGCTTCAGAATGAATCTGCACGAGAGAGAAATCTTTTCATGGCTGCCTTTTAAACATGGTCTTGGCCATTTCTGCTCCTTTGGGTGGAATTTTATACTATACTCCATTCAACATCATTAATGTGTTCCAGTGACTAATTTGGAGGAAAAACATTTGTCATTCTGTTGAGGAGCTTTTTTTAACTCAAACTTGCAGGGGTTATCTTTTTACATTAAAAGGAAGTGTGGGCATATTTAATTTTTAACATGATGCACTGCGTTTGGAGGGAGTAGAATGTTTTTAGGGAAGGATGTCTCAGTCAACACATTTCAGTTGTATCCTCGTTAAAGTTACTTCACATGAAAGGCTACAGTAAAGCGCTGGTGGCATAACTGGATAATGATGTGCAACAGAAATACAAGCATTGTTTCTCTCCTGACATGCTGAGCAGAAGCATAAATAATGTAAGAAAGTACTTCCCTCTTTTGTCTTACTCTGCAGACTTTACACGGCTTACAAACCATTGGCTTGGATCTGTTTATTTTTGATATCCACGGCTGTCACAACACACCTCTCAGCCAAAAGCCATCGCATGGATTTCTACCCAGGCCAGGTACGAATGATCAATCTCCAATATGCACAAATCAATCGTGGCAAAAAAAGGGGTTTTGTGGTGACTGTGGGAACTATGTGAAAGTAGCCACTGAAAGCAAAGGAAGACACCATGCTGGCTATAAAACACCGCCTTAGTCTTCCATTGGTGTGTGAGGCACATTTGCTTACCTGATCAGATCCACAGTCTCTGAGAACATGGTGTACGCCGACTTCGGTGTCTGAGGGTCAGTTTCCATAGCAATCCCACTCTCGATGAATGACATGGCAGCATCCAGGTAGTTGAAAGCTTTGCAGACCTTATCAGACTAAACAGAGAGAAAACACAAACAGTAAACTCTGTGAGGTTATGAAACTCAGCTTCAGTCCATAGAGGACAAAAATCTGCAAGTGGGGACACTTACAGTGGCGTCTGCTTTGTGTTTCAGCTTTTTGGCTTCCTTCATATGAAACTCAACAGGATACTGCCTGCAAGGGAGATAGTGACATTGGTCTTCAAGTCCCACAAGGAAATCTTCTTCAAGTCCCACATTTTTTATTGCCTTATGTTGAAAACTTATCACAGAATGGCATAATTCCAGTTCTTATAACAGTATTATCATCTGCCTACCGGTCTTCAAACTTGAGGAGGGGACGGGACGGCGCGGGGGCTCCAGCGGGCTGGACAGGAGCAGGAAATGCAAAGCTGCCCTTTGGAGCTTTCTGTTAGAGATCACATAAAGGACATTAAGAGAGGCATACTCTGACACATCACAAAGGACTTTAACATACTCAAATGTGTTTTAGAGATGTTAGACACCCAGAATTTGTGCCTGAAATAAAACAGCTGTATGTCTGGGCAATGGTGAAGCAGGCCATAGCTGGTCAAGACATCCGTCCTATCCCTGACCAGCAGTTGCAGCTCAGAGGCACACACCTTGCCGGTCTTGGGGTGGTCACTGCGTTTTGTCGCAATCTTTTTGTGCTTGGCCAGGTTGCTGCCGCCCTCCCGGGACATGCTGGTCTCTCCAGCTTCAGCGCTCCGCCGTTTTTGCCCTGACCCCTTGGGAGGTTCCTGAGTGAGAGGATGGCTCTTCTTCTCTTTCCTCTTGTCACGCTCCTTGCCCACACTCTTGGGTGCCCTGCGATGGATGAGACAAGAGCATTTTAAAATTAACTTTGAGAGTACTAGACCACCACTAGTAGTGTGTAAGCCCTGAACATCAACAAATAAAAAAATGAAATTGAATAAATTATAGTCATAGTAATAGCCACCTCCATACTTCTGTTAACAGCAATTGCATTTGACCGCAGGGTCAGTAGGATAAGGTAGCAGTTAGCTCTTTGTTTACTCACTTGGTTTTATTAGAGCTCTGGCTGGAGCTGGAAGGCTTGGTTTCTTTGTCCAGTTTTGGCCTTTTTCTTGGCAGAGTCTGCTCCTCCTTCTCAGCCTGTTAAACAACAAAACATGACAGTCAACTTGCAGACCCTTCAACAACCAGCTTTCAAATGGAAAGTACCACTTACGCAGGATTTGGAGAGCAGACGCAAGCAAATGTTAGCTTCTCTGCCTGGGTTAACGCCTTGTCGAGAAGCTTTTGCTCAAAGCCAAAACAAAAACAGCTCCACCAGACTCGGTCTTGCAGAATTTTCGAAAAACAAGCAAGCATCACCGAAAAGCACACACCACAGGAGAAACAGTGTTCTTTCCAAGCACACTGCAGACAGCTGAGAGGCACAGAGAAAGGAGTGTCAGCTGTGGAGGGTCACTTTAGAGCAAAAGCAATTTGCCAATGGTGCCGGAATGCAGGCGCTGCTTTGCATTCCTCTGCCCTGAGAATAATGCAAAGCAGTACTTTGCTTGCTACGAAGTGGATGGAACCTGCCTAAATTGTTGCAGTTTAAAAGAACAACAGGCCCCTTTCATTTTACAAGCTGGTTAATGTTAATCATAACATGGATGTTACTTCCTGACTCACTCACTTCCTGACTCACAAGTCCCTTGGCAGTTACACAATTCTATCACTGAATCAGTAATCTTGCAGTTATCACCACCATGAAGTGATAAGCGACAGCCAGCCAGGAAACTACACCTTGGAGTAGTTGTGGATTTATAGCTAGATCTCAAAACTATCATTAATGTTATTGGTGCTAAACCAGTTTTATGCTATGCTAGCATGATTCCAAGAATTAATTATATCATTGATCATGATATTCAAAATTGCAGCCAAACTGCAGTCCTGAGTGGCTCAGTGATTAAAGGCATTTGCTACGTTTTTATACAGCCATGTTTTTATCCTACTATGAGTCAACATCTGAAACAGTGGTTCCTCTCAATAACACACCAGGCTGTTTGAGGAGAGCTGTATCATCCACAGGCTACCAGCTGCCGTCAGTGGGTGATACAGCTTTCCTCGGACTTAATAATAATAAGAGAGGAATAAGCTCTCTTGCAATGCTGTGGGGTCTGCAGGGTGAAAACGGGTGACTGGTCCACCAGTGGAGAAGAGGGTAAATATGCTTCAGCTGTGTGGGAAAGGTTAGCACAGTCATGTGCTCCTTGTGTGGGAGAAGTTAGCATAGCCAGTGACTCAAGTGGCACAACTGGCAACTTATAATTCGCAGGGAAAAAAAGAGAGAAGAGAAAAGAGAAGTTCAAACTAGAGAAAAGAGAGAATACAAGGAAAGGCAAATAAGAAACCTGGATTTGGTGATAGAATGTCATGGCTTACTTTCTTCCAGTGTAAAAAACTGAACTCACCTCTCTCTTTCTGCAGACTTGGGAGGGATTGTCATCACCATCTCCCTTCTCTATCTCTGGTCTCTTCAGGTCTGCAAAGTCCTGCTCCCTGGTGCTGGCTGAAGCCGGTTTTGCCTGGGGCTGCGGGACCCTGGAGAGCAGACTGAGTTTGATCTTCACAACTAGGGCGCCTGGGGTGTCATGTGCGATTTTCCTCGATGCCCCACGCTTCCTGTTGGCTGTGGGAGAGCTACCCCGAGCCTTTTTCTGGCTCTTGTTGGCAGATTTCTCACATCTCACAGCAGCAGTTCCAGAAGGGGGCACTGGCTGCTGGACCTGCACAGGGCTGGGTGGCGCACCGGCCTCCAGCTCATTTCTGCTGATGGACGCCGAGGCCAACGTCTGCTTGGGTGCTGCATCTTTTAGCTTCTTCCTGTCCAAGGAACAGCGTTTGGATGCCTTTCTGCTGTCAGTCTTTGAGCTGGGCTTTTCATGCCCAGGTTTCGTTTTGACCTTTGGCCTGTCTGTGAAAGTCCGATCTGAGTCGCGGGGCGCCACCTCCACGCTCTCCACTCTCAGGCCTGGTTTGATCTCGTCAGGCCGTGGTGCTGCAGCTGCTTTGGAGGGGTGCTTACTGGCCACCGTTTTTCTTTGGGCACGGGCATCGGCACGCGCGGGGGACTTGTGGCAGTTGGGTGAGCCATGCGAGCCTTCCTGTGTGGGTTTAACCTCACAGTTGCTATAGTCAGGTACGAGAGGTGGGATTTGGGATTTGTAGTCCTTTGATGGAATGGAGGCCTCTTTCTCCTCCTGTTGCTGCTGCTGCTTTGGTGTTGGGCTCAGAGCTTGTGTCCCATCACCCTGACTGTCTGCACTCGAGTTCTGCTGGTTGATTTTTATCCAGTTGTTTAGGTGCCATTTGTTTTCTGTCGGTGCATCAGTCTAGATAAAAACACATTTCATAATCAGTTGAAAACAAAAACAAACAGATCAGTTACTTTACTTCAGTTTACTTCAGTTACTTTATTTCAGTCTCCACTCTCCTCACTTATAATTAATGCTAAACGCAACAGCAGTAAATGTTTTCTTTAATGTGAGTGAAGGAAAAATCTGATTAAAGGCAAAATCCAAACATTTATAATAAGGATACAAAAATTAGTAGCCAGCTTTCATTAAGATAAATTCTATGAATATCCTGAGAGGTTCGACCAGGCCAGCAGAACTGCATGATGGCATGCTACAGCGTTGGAGTGGCAACCCAGTTGTCATCTAGTTTGCTCTGACGGAAATATCATGAGTATTGACTCTCTTCTCCTTGCTCTTTAACTGGCTGTCGGAAAAGCATGTTCGGATGTTACCGTGACCCCGCTGGCCTCTAGCCAGCCGGAGCTCTTCTTGCAGAACGGGGGCACTGACACCATACCATGAGCTCTCAATCATCAGACTGCTCTTCTTTTTCTCCCTGCTTCCCCCAACCTCTCTTAGGAATTTGTCATTGATTTTTCTGTCTTACATAACAACATGTAGCAATGCCCTTTAATCCTGAGTCTGCAACAAATTGTTTATTTATTTATTTGTTTACTGAACTTCTCATTTCTTTCCTCTCTAGAGTTTTTTTTCCTGATTAAACAGTCATCACCATTTAAATTCACACATAACAAAAAATATTCTGAAAGGGGAGTTTTTAATCCTTTGTCTACCTGGAAATGAAAAAAGTAACACACAAGTCTCAATGACAGACAAGTACGTTTACCCTCTAAGTGATGTAACAAAAATCACATGTGTATTGAGAAATGATTCTAAAACAGAAATGTTGCCAGGTATTCAGGGAATTCCACAGGTGGTTTAAACAGTACCCTGAGATGCACAGAGTAACTGACAGCTGATTGGGTGGGATGGGGGGTGTATACCTTGTGTGCTGGTGGGTTGCTCCTTTGAGGAGGGGGTGCTTCCTCATTGCTGCTCTCACTGCTCTCACTGTCAGACTCTGATCCGGACGTGCTCTCAGACTCACTGGAACTGCCAGACTCGCCCCCGCTGGAATGTGCCAACACCACACTGGTGCCCTGGACCGTACTGGGTTGTGGGGCGAGGCAGGGGCAACAACATAGACGAGGGAATTAGAACAGCAGGGACAGACAGGAGATAGGAGCAGAAGATACAGATGTATAAACAACACTTTTACTTGATTATTTGCCTAACATATGCCTTTAGTAAGGCCACTCCCATTGCTTGTGAAGTGTCTCCTTCTGGCTCTCTTCTCACAAATATAGGTATTTCTGTAAGCCTCAAGGGTATAACATAACCCCCCACCCATATCTCCCTTTAAGTTTATTCAGACTCCACTGCCACAGTCCCTGTGGACCCATTTCCTTTTTTAACTCACGAGTACAGGAGGCAGAATCGCAAAACTCTCAAATTCTGAAGTCCAAGGACTCCACCCTCTGGTTCATGCCAGAGTAAACAGTGCCATTACACACTGGCCTTAGCATGAGCCATTTTATCTGAATGTGACTGCAGACAGCGAGTGATATGGCTGCTACGTGGGGCTGAGAAAACCAACATCAGCATGAGACGTAGGACAACATTAACTAGATGGAGTAAGGTCTAAAATCACACAAAACAAGAGTGAGGATTGTTCAGAAACTACAACTACATCTGGTGGATGTATTCATTAGAGATTTTTTTGTGTAATCTACTCATTAAAAATCTTTTGTGGGGTACTCATACACAAAACTACTTTTATTGAACATATGAATTAACTATAATAAGTATGTATTCCCACAACAGTCTTACATTACAAAATGTCTTTGATAATAGTCTTGGCTTCCAACCTCTTTCATTGAAAGTGGTTCTCTACTTATATTAATTATGGTTCAACATGCATTCAACTGATGAAATGCTGACAAAAATCTGTAATGAGCTGTCAAAAAGTGTTTTTTTTTCAGCTTGTGAATTAATTCTATATAGCCTATGATATAATATATTTTGAGCTTCACAGTATATGGATAACTTAACTACGACTCATATTGTTGATGCTATTTTCCAGTCAGACCATTGAATGTTACATGACCTAGGGCTAGGTCATCAGCCAATACAAATGTGTTGTCAATCTAAAAAATGCAAACATTGTTACTGTCAGCAATCTATAGGATTCTTTATACACAAGTTATTTTTATTTCTATATAAGACATGGTTATTTTTATCCTTGGTGTGAATGTCAGTGGAGTGTAGGTTTGTCTCTAAAGGATTACGCTCCCAAACCTCGGTTATCCACAGACTTAAGACCTCTCTGGGCATGTATTCTTCCACCACAGGCTAATTCAGCAACACTACCCCTGCAGCAAGCAAAGGACTACTGTATTATATCACAACACCTTTCAGTGGGTACGTGGAATCTAAAGTAGATAATAACGACAGGACTGCAGACAATGTAAGACAGACGATCAGTGGCCCTGTTTTCAACAGCCCACCCTAACTTCAGCAAAGTTAAATTATTCTTATCTCATGTAAAAAGAAAAATAGCAACATCCCATGGACAAATAAAAGTGTGTCTTAAATGTAGGAATAAATTATCAAAAGGGGAAGCAGAATACATCCAAGCAACATTATTATACAACCAATTAAGTTTTAAGATGCTTTCCTGCTATGAAGTCCTTCAGTCTACATCTCTCTGCTTCCCAAAACAAGAAAGGAACTGCCTGATCTAGGCGTTGACTTTTACCTTGAGGTGCACGCTCACTTTTTCACCACCCTCCTACCAGCTCTACTTGCACATGAGCCCACTTTCACACTACACAGAACTTACACTTACACTAACTGATGATGTCAAAACCCTCAACAAGAAACATGGGAAAGTGGTAAACTGAAAACGTTACTGTTTTTATGCTTACATAAAATGGGTGGATGATTTAACCAAAGAAGCTGTGGAGAATGCTTTAACAACATGTTCAAAGTTCTAGCTGATTTGTACTTGTACTGAATCTCTGGGACTACAGATTCCTCTTCCACTACTAAGAAAAAAAAACTGGCCCACTAGACGCTTACTATATATAAGTGATGGATGACGTTGTCCATATTAAAAAAATAATATATGGTCAAGTGTAACAAAATGAATAGACAGATTAAAAAACAGTGTGGATAAATTAGCATTCATGGACCTCTTGACCCATTTACATTTCTGTTCATGGTTTCATGGAGATAATGTATATTTATTCAGTATTACTCATTCATTTATTTACTTTGGCAATTTTTGTTGAAAATACACACACTACATCCATATTAAATGATTAATATGGCTCTCGGGGATGTGCAAGTTGATGTATAAATGAATTTTAATTACTCAATGAGAGCTATATCTGCATTTTCTGAAACCCTTTTTTCATTTCACAACTAAATTCTTGGCCATTTGCAATTCATTCACCCTTGATTACTCCAAACCTTCATTCAAACATTTTGAACCTTGTTTTCCCACATATCACATTAAGTTTGTCACTGATTCTACAGCCTTAACTCTACAGCCTTTGCCACTGATTCCATATCACCCTCACTTAAAATCAGGGGGGTTCTAGTGGGACAATCATGGAGCTCTTTGATCTGAGGGCTCAAGCATTGCAGTAATTGATAGTGAGAGCATGGAACAGCAGACCAGACATACAGTCTGTACCACTTTTAAACAAACTGACAATGGCAAGCTCACACAAAAAATTTAAATTTCAAAACCATAAATGTAACCAAATTGGCTGAGCACAGGTCCGGTGCCAAGATCAGAAGGACCAGTGTTTCAAGTTCGATGACAATAACAATGATAACGATGAATAAAAGCCAGAAAAGAAACAATAGGGTGCTATCCCTCTTCTAATGTGAGAAAAATAAATACAGCCATAAGGAGACATGGCCTGTGGAGGGCTAGGTCTAATTTAGCAGAAAATGTCTTGGGAGACAAAACCTGTCTGGCCCTGCTATAAATACACAGGGCACTCCCAGTGCACCTATGCTATGGGAGCAGCAGGTTCTTTCCAGGAACTCAGGAAACAGTGCAGGTTGAGTAGGCACTCCAGCAATGCGCTGCTTTCTAAAGAGTGTCATCTCTTCAGTAATATCTCTATTAAATCTTAAGATAAAAAATTCCTTCCAGTACTTCCTTGGACAAAAATATTCTGCTTTTCATTCCAACTAAATTTTAGTCAGTGGAAGAAAACTTGCTATTTTACGGCAACTGATAACAACATAAACAGGCATTTAATTATTTAGAACAGTTACGGGTCATATAGAACACACAAATGGTCCCTTCACTTTAGTCCATGTTGTTACCTCTGTTGAATGCTTTCTGAAAGAAACCACATTGTCCCAGACCTCTGCCTCTGGTAAGTGCTGCTATTAAATACAGGTAATCCAGTAATTACTGAGTCATCCAAAAACAAGAACTTGACTCAACAGGTCATAGGGGATTATCAAAGTAGAGGCAATAAATTATTCAAGAACAGTCAGCAACACAACAATATTTACACAGTAGAGTTGCAGAATAGCTGAAACACAGCTTTGGTATAATAAATGCAAATCCAACAAAAAAAATCAAAACATCTGTCAAAACAATTGTTAAATTGTAATAAAAATGTAATGAAATGATTCGCTTATCAGATTATTTGTAATTAGTGATGCAACAAAAATGTCCATGAAAAAAATCAGCATATGCCATTGTTAGCAGTGCTGCCCCAAGTCAAGTCATGTGACCTTTTGTCTGTTCTCAAGTCACTGTGACCTTACAGCAAGATGGGTGCTTGCAGCATCAGTCCCTCACTAAATCTTTTGCAGCCCGGTCAGGAAGGGCTCATGAGGAGTATCATGAGAGGCCCTTGTGACTGATGTTAGCTTTAAGGATCAGCAAGTGACCCTCGCAGTTTCCTGTCTGGTCTCAGTTTGTGATCTTTACAGGCAGCCTCCCTGGGAAGTAACCTAATCTACCTCAGCACTGGACTCTGGCTCCAGGTTTGGTGCCTAATGAGCAGCCATTTCCTCTACTTACTATGGAGCCTGAATGGTCCGTCTGACCTTTGCAGCCAAATGGAGACCTGCAACAGCACATACCACCATGTTGGGACATGGTAAAAAGATTATACTCACGATGATCCCTGCTGACAATTTGATGATGGTGCCTTTGGAGAAGATCCATAGCGTTCTAGAGGAGAGAAAAGAGAAAATCTAGCACTACAGTTCAAGACCATTTCCATTTTATGGTATCCTGTCAATGCCCAAAGTCTTTAAGGCTTTCAACAAATTAAGGAGAAGAACTGAAAGTAAAGACTCAGAAGCACCAGTACGGTTTTTTTTAAATGAAAGTAAGCTTGGCTTATTATTTACAGGTTGGTTGTTAAATATATGGGAACATACAATGTGGTAGTGATCAATGCAGCTTAACTATGGGAGTGAAAACTGTGTTTTCAACTAATTCCAGCAGAGATAAATAAAAAGTAATAGCTAACATCTAACTGCAGTTAAGGACGTCCAAGCTCTTGGGTTACTTTGATGTTAAGAACCCACAGGAGGTTTTTAAAAGTCTTCTCCTAACCACTGAGGGTGATATGAAATGACACCAGTGGGCTCTTTATTCTGAGTACAGCTCTGTATTGAATCTGGAAGAGACTGCAACCAGCTGGCATTCACTGCACATCAGTGGGGAAAAAAGCAGCTACAGAGAGAGGCTTCCATCAACAGTGAAGCAAGCTAATAAAGTTTACTCTCAGAGGGTATGTTTGTTCTGTGGAGAATGCTGTTGGGGTAATGCTTATGTAAAACTCTCAATGTATAATACACCCACTGTATATGCTAATTCCCTAATGCCTTGGATTTTACTTACTTTGTGCCGAAAAACCAGAATGAACATGCTGCGATTCCTAAATGGAAAGGAAAGAGATGTGAGGCTTTGTACATGTCACAGACACAAAGGTTTTTCAAGAGGTATGCTTAAAATAGTTCTACCATCATTTACTAAACTATTTTAAGTACTTACTTTAGTACTTATTTACATTTTAGCTCCTGGTCCTGCCTCAGCAGAAAACAAAAAATGAATATATAGGCATCTTTATGGAAGAGTAAACAAATTAATCTCTTTATTAGTGTCCAGATAGACAATGAGGCCTGACATTTTATTTTGTTTATGATATACTACATACAATTTTGTATAGGGTCCACAACTAGGACACTGAGGCAGCACTGTGTGTGTAGAAATGTAGTCATAAGTAGTGAAAACATTTGTTGATTTTACATTAAATCCATTTCCCACATGCTACATCAATGTGGCCGTCAAGGAATCCAAAGCAACACTAAGCACTATATGTGCCACTTTTCTTAACGTCATTCCTTGTCGAGTACATACTAACGCATTAGAATGTCACTAGCCTGAGCTTTACAAAGGTGAGCAGCGTGTAATGGACCACAGAGAACACAGAGCCTTGGAGTGGCCAAATTCAAAGGCAAAAGAAAATCATTACGTGTCCATGTGAAATAAGGAGCCATAGCAGAGAGGAAGTAAAGAGGAAAGAAAAAGACAAGGAAGCAGACAGCAGAAAGTTCTGTATGTTATGCACATCTGTGAAACACCCTTCTGCTGATTGTAGTTTATTCGAGAGAATCGCAGCCATATTTTCCAGCATCATCCATTAATACACTTCCAGTGAAATAGTGCGTTTGGCTGAAAAGTAATGCAGGTCATACAAAAATAGCAAAGCACACAATCAAAACATAAAACAAACCATTTAAAACAGATTTTTGGGTTAAATAAGATTTCTGAGGGCAGTGGCCATAAAAGTGAATGTTACGCTAGTGTCCAAAAAGTGGAAAATGAATCATATTAATTTTCAATACGTCAGTTATCAATTGTTTTCATGATGACCCATTGGTTCACAACGACATGTGTTCCAGTACCATTAAGCAGCTGGTATAGAAAATATATTTAAAAATCACTGTATGGAGTACCGCATAGTGACTCACAGATGCTTTCAATTTCAAAGCAAAGCGTTCTGAATTAAAATAGTTCAATATAAACCCACGCTTTCATCCACGGATGAGTGTTTATTCAGGAGATTGGAATCATAGGGTTGTCCCACATTATGCATTTATGCTTTTCCTGCTTTTTCAATAATCAATTGTACTCCTTAATTCATCCTCTGCTATCAATCTGAGAAAGCAAAGACATGTAAAATCTGAGAACGCAGAAAAGCACATTTTAAAACTCTCCTTTAAAATGTGTGATGTCATCCACAAGAATAGTAAATAAGAGCAAGTTACAATAACTTCCACAGAATTCATTCCTTAGCTTTCACTGCATTATTTCCTTGGTGTGATCTACGATTGGGTAACACTCTACCAAACTGACTGATTAAGAATTATACTGGCGGTTGCTAGATTTAAAAAAGTGGAAAAAATGCATATTGATCCAGTAGTAGCTGTGTGGCCTGATACATTTAAAAGCTCTTCCTTCCCTGCTTATTGGCAAATTGGACATTGAGAGTCAACGAGTTCTTCCTCGAGACATCACTTACATGGCATGTGCTATGTTCTAAGAGACTCCTTCGAGCCTTTATGAAGAAATCTTCTGCTCCTCACTTTATTGAATTACATGTGTTCATTGGGATCATGAGCAACTAAGCTATGCTGTTGCTCAACCTACAGCAGCCAACATCGGGGGTATAAGTGTGTAACAGAGTCGATCCAGCTGATGCATTGGCAAAACCACAGCAATAACACGATGCTGAACAGCAAGCTTTCACACAGTATGGTAATGCACAAACATATGTGATTATGAAGCTACACACAAGCAAAACAACACGACTTTCTGAAAGCATAGTAAATTAAGGAGACCAAAGTAGTAACATCTCTCTTCAGAACAATTCCACTTTTCTATAATCCCAAAACAAGTTTAAATACCAAACACTGTTTGGGGTGGGGGTGTAGAGAGGGAGTGTTCACCTTTGTAGGAAAAGAGAATTTGGAGGGCTCAGTTGTACTAGGCGTGTGAATGGCAGTCAATGGAGGTGGCCAAGAGTGGGTCATTTCCTGTGAAAGAAGCAACCAAAAAGAAACATTTGAACTGCTTCCAGGGAAGGTAACTAACATGCAACGGTATCATCTTTTCCTGTGGCACAATCTGGATTTATTAATGACCTTTTCCTCACTGGTCCAGGGACTATATTTTACGGCCCCATAAAGAGGCTGTTTTCGGAGTAGTGTCATGCAGGCACAAATATATAGACAAAAGGCTACCTTTGGCCGAACTATACCTCATAATATGCAAATCCATCAACCTTAACCCTCCCAAACAGATACCCAATACTGAGTTGGGAATATGATGTTCCTACTATCTGAATTTATGAGAGGCCAGAAACAACTTCCCCAGTCAGGGAAAAAGTTTGAAGAATACAACAGCCGACAACCAAAGCAAGCCAAGTTCTTCCTCTGTATTCACGGTTCATTAGCTTCTTGAGATTATTCAACAGTGCCAAAACTCAAGAGGTCAAAATCCAAAAGCCTACTTACCCTCAGAATTTCTTCAACACAGTGAGCTTCATTTGACAAAGTCTGTAAAGAAGATAAAAGAGACACAGTGTGAGTTTATAAAGTCAACACAGCAAGATAAGATAGTAGTGAGACAAGTGATCTCTTATTGCAAAATACACCTGCACATGTGACATCCACAAGCAGGGTTGAAACTATAGCAAGAGCTGAAGACAGAACTAACAAGTGAAGGTGTTGTGACCCCACGTCTAATACTGACATTGAATAAATCAACTATGGGAGCAGATGTGTTTAGTTTCCACATCAGCATGGGGATGCATGTGGACACGGCTGACTCAGAAGTGGGTGTCTGACAGGACCTCCTTGACCCAATTCAGATATCCGTGACGGCAGCCTCAAATACTCACCACAGCTCTGCCATAAAGTAATGAGAAAACTTCACTCTCAATAATACCCACAGGGACACATCTAGAGACAATGTGTCTTTAAGGGCACCATGACTTGTTCTCCGGAAGAAAATTTAAAAAAAAAACAGAATACATCTGGTGGGAAAATAACCATCCACTGTAGAAGTGCGGTACTTTTCCAGAAAACTTACCAAACAGTAGTTGTTGCTTGAATGTTATTACGTGTCAGATGAAAATTTTTGAAACATATGACAATGCAATAATCCTACCTATATTTTATTGCGGTTTATGTATGTTGATAAATAGGGGTACATACAGTGATCATCAAATTAAAAATTACATTTTGAAAATAGCTCAATTTTAATTAAAAGTCAACTATACATTCCATTTTAATGTTAATATGAATTATAATTTTGTTTCTCCTATAAAAGATGTTTTCAAAAACAACACCTGAATCGACCAGATTTTGGAGGAGTGCATCAGGAGAGAGAAATAGTGACTACTGACAGACAACAAAGTAGTTCCTAAAAACTCCAAAATAATGGGGTCAAAAATGATCACAGAACTAACGTCACACCAACATGTCCCAGTCTCAAGGAAAACTGTATACTGTGACTTAATTCATAGGGCTGCTATTCCGAAACAGCACTCAGCCAAGGGAAATGTGCAACAATGTATAACTTGGTGCAATGTGCACAAAAGCTGGACTTGTGAGTGGTGTAAGAAAGTATTATGACCTGATCATCATCTCTTCCACTTTTTCCTCCAACTGGATGGGTTTAACTGATAAAGCCAGTGGAAGACTTTTCATACTATGAGCGGTCATGTCATGGGAGTCAGTAGGTCTGATTACTACTCAGCACTGGTAGAATTACGACCAAGGCTTTCATAGACAATTCAGGCCACAAGCTATTTGCCAAGCTATATTCCAAGAAGTATTGAAGCTGTATCGGAGGGCAGCTAAACTCTGTTAGTTAATCACAATTCATGTTTCCATAATTTTTTCTGCCCTCTGCACATCTTTTATAACACAATTCATGCCTACACGAATGTCCAATACTATCAAAGCCTTAAATTAGGAGGAAAAATGATCTAATATACAAAATGTTCACCTATCATCTATATCTATTTATTTGAAGCTTTGGTGCTTTGCAAAACTGTTTCCATTACTTCAGTACAAGTTGCAGCTTTATTACTTCCCACTACTGGTAATAAAACAATATATTCTGGAAATGGGTGAACAACAACCCTCAGAGTATATTTGCACTGCATCTCCAATGCCCTTTAAATATAGCTTGTAAAGTAAAAGATCAGCCAACTACACAAAACATGTCCTACAGTGAGATAGAAAACATAAGAACTCCTGTAATTATTTGTGATTTTTCAATTGTCATATTTCAATATTAGTTAGCAGTAATTGTTTCTAGAAAGAAAAGAGTGAGGGACAGGAAAGATTTCAGAGATTAGCACTCCTTTCACCACAGGCTAACCATCTGCTAAAGTTGTTCAGAGAAGAACATTTTTTGTGATTTTTTTTACTTAGTGTTTCTCAATTTTGTTTTCACTTTTCAACCAGATTAATCAATGGAATTCACTACCACAAGATTTATTTAACAAATGATCATGTGTTTGATGAATGAAACGTCATTCATGAATAAATATTGTTAGACAAGTATGTTTCATACAGTTCCCACAAAACTATGACACTTACTTCTCCTTTACAAGTTTTGCATTTTGAGATCATAAAGCTCAACGACATGTTACTCATTCAAACTGTTCAATATTTGCAGCATCACATTTGGCAGACAAATACTCTGACAAAAAAAAATCTACTTCTTCATTTATTTTACCTGGCATGAACTATGCTTATACCCCTATTCAACTTGAACCTCTCTGGTAGACAGAGGGGGAACTGTCAGCATAAATGACTCCAACAAATCAAGAGACAACTCCCCTTCACTTTCATCACAACAGAGGTGAAAACAACTGACATTAGAGGAACACAAAGTCAAGACATTAAATTTGTGACACATGTAGGTCTGAAAGGCAGGATAGCAAGCAATGAGACTGCTGAGCTTTACCATCTTACCCCTTACTTTATCTCCGTGAAGCCAAGCTCAGGCCTTGCTAATGTGGACATCAGACTCCAACAGGACACACAGCTGCACCATAATGTGCATCACTGGAGTCTTGTTCTGACCACTCAGTTTGCTCAATGCCTAAATATCAGATAAAGCAATACCAGGACCATGACATCAGAGTTTCATTTAATGTATGCATGGACTTATACATTTAAACTGAAACATTAAGATGATGGAAATTTCCTTTCCAAAAATAGGCAGTTAGTACAGTGCCAACTATAAATCTACCATCTGGTCACTCCATGAGAATGGCTCTGCTTGCACAAAGGTGCATAAGCCTTGTGAAAACATCACACTCACTCCCTGAACTCCTAAGATGAACACAAGCTGATATTCCCATCAGAGCTTCACACCGCAAAAAACATAGTCTGCCCTGCAGTTGCCCTCATGGTTTAAACAACAGCAAGTTAATTACCACTATAATTTTAAATGAAACACCATTTAATTTTTATTTGGGCTCCATCAGACAAGTGAGTCATGCACCCATAACAGTTACCAGATGTTACTGCGAGAAACACTAAACCCAAAAAATTCTGGAGTACTGCCATATTTCAAATTATACTATTCAAATGAACTATTTGCTCACCACGCCGTAAGATACAGCCAAAATGAGCTTTAGCCTTGCAAGTTAACCTTGAATTATGAAGGACAAAATGGGGTAAAAACTGACCGAAACCTGATGCATTCTCATTTCAGAAAGGCAAAACTATGTGCAGAAATTCAAGGATTTAGCCATCTGAGGCAGTGTCAATAGAGTAGGGGGTGCCGAGCAGAGTTTTGGTTGTTGGCAGAGGTCACACTCCACTGGTCCAGCGGAGCTGATGGGCTGCACAGGGGGGCCATCTAATACTGAAGGCCTTCCTGACAGAGCCACTAAGGGCCTTCTTAAATATTCTACCTAAAGCTTGCAAAAGGCCTGAGACACTGGCATTATAGATGCTCAAATTAGAGGCAACGCTGCCTCGAGGGACTGAATGTTTGAACCCATTCAAGAATCGTTTGTCCTTTGGAAATAACATGCCCTTTTGACCTTTCACCAGGGCCAACCTAGCAACATGTGGTGACACGGTACAGTACATCGTTTCCTGTGTCCATGAGGTCCACCAAGGGGGCTCAATGTCACCTTTAAATGCAACTCCGGTGGTGAAGTGGGCGAGTATGACTCATTTCCTTTCTCCTGTGTAACTGGGACGGAAGGATGCAATTAGAACAAGGTACAAATGACTTGCCCATCGGTGCTTAGAAGGGAGGGTAAGGATGCTGAGGAACAGACGCCAGTCTATCTACTGCTGTTGAAAAAAAAAAAAAAAAAAAAAAAAAAAAAGACAGCACAGAAAACACAGCATGGCAGAGGGACCGACCGAGCCCACACTGTGCCTTTAGTTAATGAGCAGCCAGCCTTTATAGCAGAGTAGACAGTTTTCTGTGGGGGGTTGGGGGGTGGTGCAGGCTGCCAAAACTGAGAGGGGCAGAAAAAAAAAAAAAAATCCTTTGCTATGCCAACTCTATTACAGGATGCTAAGCTGTGCTCCCCTCCAATACTGGCAAACAATGTAGTGAAAGACCATGGAGGGGAAAGTAATGTCAAGAGTGCAGTTTGACCCTTCCCTGCAGCTGAAAATGGAAGGACTGGCAAAAACAATAAGAAGCCAGTCTCAGCATGAGAACATGTAGAAATTGGCATTTTTCTCCATGTTTCTACAAACTAAACCAGTACTTTACTGCAGAAGAGAATCAATAAAGCGCTAGCTACCAGGGTCAATGGGGTCAAGGCAATAGTGATATTGCACATTACAGTCTTTACCAGATCCTTCTGGTGTGTGCTGGTTTTTGGACAAAAATAGAGTTAGCATATGCGATGCGCTGTTAACTGATCACTGATCTGATTTCATCATTTATAATGATGCCCACTAAAACAACACACTCTCAGATGTGCCAGCTGAGAATTGCATCCAATATCTTTTGAAGGAGTTGCCAATCAGACCAGTTTACAGTACTTAAGTGTTCTTTCGGCAAAGGAAAACAAACAGAAAGTATATGGTAATTTTATATATTTACCAATACGTGGGTCTCACTGTTTAAAATGTGGACCCCTGGTTACTGTAGAAAAGAGAGTTCTAAAATAAGGCCAAACTTAGCTAAAACTGCTTCAAGACAAAATCGTGTACTTGCTTTCATACATATTTTCATTTACTTTAATTAATTAGAAATTGACTGGAATGTGAAGCAGATCTTAAAACATGGTATTTAAGTAGCTGAAAGCTCTGCACAAGTTCAGACACACCACCAATCCCTGGATGATTACCAGATCCTCTCTAGATGAATCACCTTAAAGAATTCTCGTGACACGCCCATCAGTAAACTCGCAGCATGCACAAGAACACTAACAGAGAACTTCAAGATAACATTCCACATAAAAAAAACTTTAAGGCACTAGTGTAAACACGATTATTCTATGGTTTTAGCAGGTATTGACATTTTAGAACAGCAAAACATATTTACAAGAGCAGCAGCCAACCAACCCCTTTTGCTTATTTAACTTAACTGTGAAACTCTGGACTCCTCCAATCAGCAAAGTAAGTTAGCAGAAATTGCTATAATACAGAGTAAAAACAGAAAAAAGCATTTTACCTTTCTGTGGCATGTGTCAATGATTCCATATCCACCACGTTCTAGACCTGGACTAGTTCTGCTTCACTTCACGCTGTGGATTGGCAGGCACCATGGCTTGCATAGTATTGGTGTTATGCTGAGCTGTAAAGCCACACACCCGTTTCCGAGCAGCTGAGTTTGCTCCCAATCGCGGCTGACCCAAGGCCACACTGAGGCCCACACTACTCTCTGAGAGGCTTCAGACCTAAATGCCAAAGTGGTTGCTCTGACAGCATTCATACATGCGTTTTCATGTTTCCAGCACAGTTGCACACAGTATCGGATTTCCAGGTCAGGTGGACAAAGAGCATCTGACCAAGGAACAGAGGGGGGCTGGGGGTGTGGAGGAGTACCACGTTTAAAAAGGCCATTCTGCATATTGCAGTTCCAGTGTTGTTTTTGTAGTATTGTTTTACTATTGGTATTACTATTCAACAAAATTAAAAACGAAGAGGTTGAAAAAGCTTTCAATAGGAGCCCTGTTGTGCTTTAATCAAACATGCTTTCTTACAGTATTCCTTACTCATTTAAATTTTATTATCACAATATCAATAAACACCATGAAATTTGTACCCCAAAAAAAAAAAAAAGCAATACAATATAGAGATGTCATCAGTGGCATAAATTTGAGTTTGAAATTAAAGTCCTGAAAATTGCACTGGTTCAAATTAATTTGCATACTGACTGGTAAATTTACATAAATATTATTATCTATTGTAATGTGTATTAGGTTGTTTTGCATGCTTTGTCCACAACAAACAAATACACTGGGGGAAAGAGGACATTTTCATGCCTCACCTAAAACAACGAATTTTTATCCATTGATCAACGCTCTTTAATGTGAATTTATTAGAAAATGATTTTGCATTGTCGATTTATGGCACCATGTCCCTCAGGTTACTTGTTGCATTCACATATGTGAACACATATTTCATGGTTTGCATATTACTTTGTTTTTACCTTTATGTCTTATATCTCTCCATTAATGACCCAGAAGCCAAAATCACTTCCAAATGACACTCTAGTAAGTTGTTGGAGTGATAGCCTCCACTGGGGAGGTTCATTCCATGCTCACAGTCATGCTATGTTATGTTTTCAGCATCTGATTTTGGCAGAGGGGATATTAGCTATACAAAAATGTTGTATACCAGAAGACTATGTTTGTTGGGTCTTTGATACAATTGTCAGTGTTTAATTAAAAATGACAAGTTGATAACAATGCTCTGTGGCTCAAACACATGCTTGTTTTATTGCTCAGACTAAAGAATCTAACAGTCCTATTATGGCATCAAAGCACATTAGGGCTTTGCTACTCAGTCCTGGAGGACCACAGAGAACTGACAGCTCTGGCATCAAGCACTGTCCAAAAGAAAACGTAAATATAATTAAAGGGCTATTTGGTGAGGCGAAGGCCTCTGCTGCTGTAATGCATACGTGCTGATGGAGAGGGGTGAGTCACTGCCCAGCTATCCCATCCTGGATTAGGCTGCTCTGCAGTGAAAACGCTTGCCTATTCAGCACTGCAGAGCTGGCCTTACAGGGCTTCCATGTGTTCCAGGGCTGGCAACAATGAGCCCAACATTTTGCAGGTGCCGAGAGCCACAACTGCAGGGGTTGGCCAAAGGCTATGGCTTACAATGGAAGCTTTACTGATGTTGTGGGGGAGTAGGAAAAAATTATGAGGTGGTTAAGAAGAATTCATTAACATGTAGACCTAATTTATGTTTCTGAGTGTTATTACTTTATAATTCAGTTGTATAGTTATGCATGTGTTTTTTTTGGAGAAAAAAGGAAAAAGAAAAGGAATCTTTTGCAGCAACACTAGAGCAGCTTAAATGGGTACACGAGAAAGGTGAAAAAGAGAAACATTTACACCTAAGCAGCTTCAACAGAGGATGCTAAAGCCACACTTGGAATGCATCACTTTGTTTACTGGACTGTCAAATATTATCTTCAGGCTGTGGCTGGTTGAAGACCTGTTCTGTCTGAAGAATTGAATGTTTTTTTTTTTTTTTTTAATTAAAAACATGTTCTGAATTAAAAGTAACATATGTTACATCATTTAGAAAAACTAAAAAAGGTATGTAAGACAATAACAGTCTTCCTCCTCCAAAAAGAGTAATTTATATCCATATGAACGGTCACTGAAATCCATGGATATGGCCCTCAATGAATGGGGTTTCCTAACTCATGCTTTACAACAGCATTACCATCAAAGCACTGTACATGCTCTTGCTTTTGCACACTGGAACACATCTCTTCTCAAAAACTCAAAAAAACAAAAAAAAAGGATAGGGTGATAAAGCAGCCTAGCTGCAGTATGAAGTTACAATTTTATTTTGCCAGTTAAGCACTTGTCCATGCAGTTCTAGGTGCAAAAACATATGCATATGTACGTAATGAACCATTGCAGGTAACTGATTTTTTTTTTTACTTGTTCAATACATCAATCCCATATTCATCCTTTAAAAATAATTTCTTCAGCTGGTACAGCAATAAAAAATCTTCTACTTTTACACAATTTTTAAGTTGAGAAATCCAGGCTGTATTTCAATCCTGAACATAATGTAATCATTTTTTTCTGGCATATCCACATTAATTCAATGTGGAAAATATGATCAAATCCTGAAACTGACAGGCACAAACCTCAAGCGCTGTACTAATGTGAACCAGCCAAAGCTATGTTCTGTCTGCACTCTTTGAAGATGAAGAAACGTTTTCCTAAGTGATCAATGGTGCATTACAAAAAGGTGGCATCCAAACCAAATTCCCTCATAGATTACTTAGGTTCCCAGGCAGTACAGATTTTGTCAACATGAGATGGAAAAACCACTACCAAGAGAAGAGGTCCAAGTCCCACATTACCAAGCTGTGAGACAAACTGAATTATAGATTTTTGAAAAATGTACTAGTCACTCATGACCCAGTTGGGACTCAAACACCCAGTAGCAGGGCTCATGCATGCTTCCCATACGAGTGTCTTCACTCCATAAGCCACCTGGACACCTGAACTTTGGAATGTCCAATTTGTCATCTTCTGGCTGTGACTGGCAAAAGGTAAAAATGTTTTTTTTTTTTTTTATCTTAAATGTTCTGTAATGGCAAGAGCATTGGTAATGCTACAGTATTGAATAGTTTAATACAACCATATTAAATTTCATATTCCCAAATCTCTCCACTAATGATACAGTAAAACACAATAGTCAATTACAAGGTACCCATCCTCAAATGTTCGTCTCCTGACCTGAAATATTCTGTTCAAGTCACACATTATGCATCACTGAGGCAGCCATACCCACTCCAAAGACACAGATGTAGTCTCAGTGTATGCCTATGAAAAACTCACCTCGTGATGCACTGCTCAGTAATGTTCTGGATCAAAAGCTGCATATTTCCTGACGTATCAACAAGCTTTGGCATGACGAAAGAAAGCACAGCAAGCCTATGCAGTAGCATTGCACTGATACAATGTACCTTTGTTTCACAGACTGCTCAAATGACTGTCGGATGAAATTGCTATGTTTAATTAAATACAAATTAGTCAAATCTTTAGCGACTAAGAATGCATACTGTGCAAACGATCCTAATTTTTTTTTCCAGCTTTTTCCCCCAACATGTTTCCATACATATTGTAAGTTGACAAGTGTTAAAACACTTACATATTACTTTTGAGCTCCACTGGAGCATATTAACTACACAATTTCTCAGTTATATACAGCAGCTTCCAAACAATAATTAAGAATGTCCTATGTGATTATCTGCAATGCACTGATGAGATATATAGCTAGCCATATGTTTATGTGATATGTTTGTGAACTGTATCCATCAAAAAGTCCAACAAGTCAGCTGTAGCTATTGACAGACCTGTAGGTTTTCCATTTTGCTTATGCAACTGACTCAAATTCAAGCATTCAATTTGGAGTGGCACAGGCTAAATAAATTGTCAACTATAGCAAATACTTTGTACACTACATCGCAGTAAGGTTAAGCTCTTTTCACAGCAGATGCCAGAGCCAATCTGAATGCTATTATGCTCTTTTTCACTAAAGAGTTCAATGCAATAACTGACAACAACAGGATTAAATAAGGCCTAGTAGCAACGGAATCAAAGACAAAAATCAAGGATAATTTTCCATCTCCTCCTCTGGTTCAACTTTTTAGAGAATTAAGCAAGATGACCAAGAATCTTCATGTGTCGATTAGACTCATAATATTATTAACATGATTTTATCACACCTTTCAGAAAGACCTGACACAATGATTGCACCACACCAAGTCGGACATCACAAACATTTAGGGAATTTTCTACCTTTTAAATAATTTTGGATGTACTACTGAACTGGAAAACTGCACTTCAAAACACTGAACCATGAAAATAAATGTTCATCTTTTTATATTTATATATATATATATATATAAATATATATATATATATATATATATATATATATATATATATATATATATATATATATATATATATATACTGTCATCACAAATATCAACGCGCTTAATAACAAACAGAAAAAAGTGAAATGCAATGGTGTACTACCACACAGTGTAAACAGCAAGCTGTGGGGAATACAGAGACTGTAGACAATGTGTGACTCAGTGTGCAAACTGTTCATAACTGTATGAGCATGTCTTACATAATCATGTTTGCTGGCCCTATTCTGAATTCAAAGTACACTTTAACCTAATGTTGAGTTCATGGCTGTTCGTGCAAGTTTATTCAGTGTCTGTTTTCCATTGACACAGATTATAGGCCTGTGAAGGACTGAAGTGTTACCCTGAATAACCGTCTCCAGAGTGGAAATGCAGTTTGTTTACCTCAATGGGCTGGGGTGGCATCTTGAGCTTGGATAGGCTTGGCTTGCTGTTGCTTTTCAGGTCGGGCAAGTTTTCATAAGGCTGTCCATGGAAGTCGTCCGGAGAAGGCTTGAGGTCTGGGGACTTGCTGGGCACTTGGTCCTGACCATCCATGGGTCTGACATAGGCTGTGGGCTTTTGGGGCATGACAAGGTTGGGCTTGGAGGGCAGGGGGGGTGGAAAGGTTTGGGAGGAGCGGAGCACCCTCATTGGCCTGAGAAGGAATGTCCTGGGCCTCTGGGTGGGATGCATCTCCATGGCTGGGAGATCTGCGGTGGCCGCGTGGGGTGGCTTTGTTGTTGAGGTCCTGGGGCTCAGAGTCGCTGTTGTCACTGGAATGTAAAGGGGACAGGGGCTCGGTTGGTGGAGAGAGGGTGGGCAGGATAGGGGGCGGGCTGGTGCTCTCCTCAAGATCTGGCCACGCCTGACTCTTCCTCTGGTGGGGGTTGGGACTCCCTGGCCTGTGGCTGACAGGGGATGCACAGTAGCCAGATGGCTCCAGGGCTGACAGCTTCTTCAGAGCCTTGGAGGAGCTGCCACTTGGAGGGCCAGCCTGGGACGCCCCAAACTGAGCAGGGTTCTGGAATGGGGCTTGCATTTTGTCCGTGTGGGAAGACTGACTGGGCCGGTTGTATGATCCAGGAGGAGGGATGTTCTTGGGCCTGCTGACCAGAGTTTGGTGGGGATTGTTCCCAATCAGGTCCCTCACCTCCTCATAATTACCCAGCATCTTCTGGATGCGACTTGACAGCTCATCCCCTTTATTTGTCTGAAAACAATACAAGATTGTATGAATTACACATTCCTTTCACCTTTAAAAACACTTCTACATTAACAAGAGGTAGTTAGATGATTTCTTGCTACTTAAGATTGTTCTATTTTACACCAACCATTTGGTGCCAAAACGGTTATCTTTCATTACAATGTTCTTATCAACTAACTTCTGATTAGTTTAAGATCACTGTCTTGTCAAGATAGCCTGCACCATTAAATCTGACAGTCAATCATTCTTATCATTTCAAAGGAGATAACATTGTCATACCACTGGACATTACTTGGGTATTCATCAAGTAGCTATACCTACCTAAGATAACAACAAACAACATTTCTTCAAGGTTCAATGCAATTTCAGAAATGTATATGCAATCCACAAAATATTATTTTTAAGTTTTGCATTTCAGATGCACAGCTTTTCTCATCTACCCTTATACAAGAAATTAGAACAGTTCTGAGGGACAGACAGGAGTTAACAATAGATACAGGAATGGGAAACTGGAGAGATGGGCCAACTAATATAGTTTGGCTTTTTCTCAGTTTTCCCAATTGTATCAACCACTGAAATATCCTTTGCCAATTTTAGAGAGCACCAAGTAGCTTAAGCCTTATTCCTAAAAAGTTTTATGCCAGACTGTGTAAAAGAGAGAGGGACACACACTCACTCAAACACATACTCACACACACACTCATACGCACTCACACACACTCATGCATATCGAGTCTTAGCAGGATGCACCTCACTGCATCCCTCTGTATTCTGCTGAGCAAAAATGCAAAATCAAAGAATGTAGGTACTTTGTGATGTACCCACTGATGATATAATTTATTTAACAGACATTGCTTGGAAGAGACATGTCCTTAAAGGTCATAGGATGGTTTCATATTTTACAACAACAATCAAATATGACAATGAACAAATATGACCTTTAAGTACTAAAGAACTGACTAGACTATTAGTGCAGTCTGTGGAATTAGCCTCTGGGGACTGTAGCTCATGCATTATTCCTATAATGGCAAAAAACATTCTATGGGGAGGGGGCTGTCAACAGTGATAATGGCAGTGTTCTATAACCATAGAAAAGTTGCTATAAATAAGAACACATAGTTAAGAGTACCTGAGGACAAGCTCTGCAACTCCTCTTTGGTGGCAGCGGTTTAACATTACAAAACACACATGGCAAAGACAGGACCATGTTGCAATCTCATGGGGATCTTTGTCAGGTAAGACTCCTTGCAGTTCAACACTACCAAGTCCATCAAATTATAGAGCAAATGAGCAGGTCCACAAATCAGTGTCACTAAAAGAAACTTAATTACCATGCTGTGAATTCCAGACTTAATAAGAAAGAAAATAAAGAAAATATTAGTATGTCATAATAATAAAAAAAAAAATCAGGTCAGTTTATTCAATCCTAACTTGCATATTATTTGCATGAAAATGCATTTCCTGTTCACACTTTCTGCTGGCAAGAGAAACCTTGAAAGACAAGGTACCTTTTTTGTACCTTCACTAAGTTGTGGCTTGGATGGCAGTACAGCATGAAACAAAAATCTTACTCCAATGAGATATACAAGAATTTGAGAGTAATTGATGGGCTATGTTGCTCTTCCACAAGTAACATTATGATAACCTACAATCAAATCAGCTTTCACTCGCCTATTTGTTGTGACCAATGTTGTGTATATTATCCTTTTAAGATCCTTCCCAAGACACAGAGGACCAGCTCAGGGCAGCCATTAGAGTTTTACTATAGTAGATAAACTCTGGAGACATGAAGGCCATTGACAGGTGATTTGTAGAATGCAGAATCTACACTGCTATAAAAGCTCCATCCTAGACCATGCACCTCTACATCACATCCTCAATAAGTCCCATAAGAAGACAGACATGGCTCTTTCCAATGACCCAGTGGGCACCTGATGGCTGCTTTTAACACACCATGGCAGGTATGGAAATAAATAGTCTCTCTACATGTTATTTTAAGCTTCCAGTGAGCCTAATTATCTGCTGCTTCCAAATAACAGGCTGCCGGCAATTATGTGCTCTGATGGGAGTGTGTGAGAACAGGCCGCTTCAGTGGCAGGTTTCGGGGTTCCCGTGGGGATGCCCTGTGACAGGGGCTCCATGAGGCCTCATTAAAACCCAGACAGCTCCCTGTGCTCTAACCAACACACATCTTCATCCGAGAAACAGCAAAGGAATTCAGATTGTGCTCAGGAGCTTGCTGTCTGACAGTACACAATGTCATTAGTGTTCATCTTCTCTGTGGCGTTTTCCTGCTCAAGACATCTCAATGGTCTTAAGAAAATAAAAAGCATCTCTTAAAACTCATGAAGCAATTACTGTAATCTCAGGACCCTTAAACCACAGTATGTGGATAGATAATTCAGAAAATTGTAATGCTCAATGAATACATGATCCGCAAAAAACAGCTGAAATCATAAGATACATTCCCTTACACACATTAATATTGGATGGAATGCAGAGGTCCTAACATGTAATCCGCTGCATTACCACTGTATATTTTAATGTTCTGGTATGTAATATGTTTGATGCTATTTTCTGATTTGAAGAAAATCTAGGTTAAAGAAAATGTGACACAATGGACATGGCGTATGAATGAACTTAATCTATGACATTTGCATCAAACTCTTGAGTTAGGAGGACATTAGATCTGAATTGCTTTTGAGACTTCTCAGGAGTGTTCCCTTTCCTTGCCACACCCTGAACACAGCTGGAGTACAACACACTCCCAGCCAAATTCCAGCGGTTAAGGGAACATGAACAAAAGCGGAACATTCCACTGAGAGGAGCATGGATGCGTGTGATTATGGGTCTGACCAAAACTTTGGTACCTTAATGTTTCAAATAATAGTCGTTTATGGTTGAGAAACTTCCAAGGATGTACAACCAATCTGCTTTATTATGGGATGGATGAATTGATACTTGGCTAAAACCCCAATTTTACACTAGAAGATAGTATGGTCTGACTCCCCAAACTCACCTGCAGCACCCATGAACAACACAGAAAAATGTATAAACAATAAACAGATAAACATAGAGCTTAGAATAAGTAAAGTTTGAGCTGAATGCCATAAATACATCAGCATTATATTTTGCATTTGTATATGTTGCGATACAGTTTGTGAAACATTTCAGAGTGAGTTCCACAGAAGCTACCCAGCTAAATCTGGTGGCTAACAGCCTGTCAACCAAGAGAAAGTAAGCATCGCCCAAATAATTCAATTTGCAAAACTGTACTAGAAAATGCCAAAGAAAAGTGACTATTAAAGGATTCTGCCAGCTGTGAAATGTCAGGGCCATCTTCATTTATCTGGATACCAGACCCTGTCTTTGGGTCTGCTGTTCCCTTAGGAAAAATGGAGGAGAAGCACTGCAGTTTACACTTTTAAAGGACAGAATCTCAGGGGTGGCTGAAGAACTCCCTACTTCTGACACAAAAACCACGGCTCACCTTGTAGGGCTCCCCAAAGAGAGGTGCATTCTCCAGGTACAGCTCCTTCTCCTGGTGCGCCTCCTGGTTTCTTCTTTCACGCTCCCTGATTCGCAGTAGATTTCTGTCTTCATTGTACAAGCTGTAAAGAGGACATAAAACAAATTTCAAAGAATGACACTAACACTGCGATCTGCCACTGTGATTCAGTGATAATCAGCCTGGGATGCTTTAGCACGGATATCTCTCTTACAATGCATTATGTAACGATGACACATTAATAAAATTCATTTTAAATGTTTCCTCTATAATTCCTCTGAGCAGCTCAGAATTTCTGTAAGAAATGCCAATTATTCACCTCTCTAGCCCTTCAATGTCAACAGAGAATGTTCAGCTTTAAAAATATTCAAACTTTAATACAGAAACTCTAGTGTCTTAACTACTGGTCACTACTACTGTGGCCATACAGAGGTGTTTTTACAGCAGCAGCACATAGGTAGACCATGTCAGATTCACATAAGATCAGTGTTACTTATTGGTTATACGTTTGGATGTGGATCCAATCTGGGTCAAAAAAGGATTGCAAATTCTGATACAAACTGACACAGCAGCTCATGTGCTAATCTGCTACACTATGGATATTAATGTCCTGACCTTTGCTCAGACAAGACGTGCATAGGTTTTCCAAAGCAATTTCACTCAGCAGCAGTAATTCACCCCAGATTCATGACATATGATTTTGTATGGAGACACTGTCATCATACAATGCAGTATTGCAATAATGCTTCTTATTTATTAATCTGAGAGCAGCAGGGGAACAGATCGATAAATAAGTATATAAGCATTATTTGCAGCGTGCATTGCTGTGTGAGAACCATTTTGTTCTATTTACCGTCATTGGTTTTTACACACCATTGTACCCTTAAGCGGTTAAGCGTGATGGTATCAGTTTTTTTTTCTTCTAGTTTGATAATACACTGCAGTGAAATTTTCTTTAAACACAAACAGGAAAATTACATACCAAAAGGTGAGTGCCTAGAATGTGAAAAACTACAACCTTTACATGCTTCACTGAACTACCTACTAGCATTTTGTGCTTGTCAGTAAAAACCGATATCCAAGTTAGCTAGTTAAAAATACCTGGAAAATCTGCTAATTTATATGTAGCTAGTTAAGACAGCTGAACCTTTTGTTTGATGAAACATTAAATGCATTTAAAAGCAACAGGGTCTTTCATAGCCCTCTAGTATGACTTAAGTCCAGTATTTCCATAGTTTAAAGGTTTAGTAAAAAAATGGTTGTTTTCATTTTTGATATTTAATGCATAATGAAACATGTCATGTTTTAGTCACCATAAAATCACAATACATATCACAAACAACACACTGGCATCGGAAACACCAACATCAGTGTACATGCATAATAAATCATTTGGAGGCAACTGACAAATTTCTCTGAATACTAAGATATACTTTGCTGCCGTGTCTGCACCTAAACTGAAGCTGAAATCATTAGTGGCATAACTCTTGCACTGGTTCTGAGGCAGCTGACTGAATGAATTTATCAACTTTTCTATTAATATCTCAAAGAGTCTGATCCTAACCCAATCCAATTACAAACTTAATTCAATTCTGAAGCAAAGACAGTAAATAATATCTATGTTTTCAGGAAGACAACAAGCAAGGGAACGAAGCAACTGTGTCTAGCAGTTAATAAGAGATAAGAAGAGACTGCACCTCAAATGCACTGAATGCCAACAAGCACTATGTCTTTCCATAGTCCTGTCCCTTTACCTATGTACCGTTGAGGGATCTCTTTCACATTTGAGTGGTGGACTGTCCTGATCCAACTCCATGGTAACATAGCCCCTGAGGGTTAATCATACACATCCTGAGAGATTAGTACCCAACATGGCAGAGGATGGTTAATTATAGCTGGCATCCTCAGAGGTTGTCAATGTGCAATACAACTGCCTACTAAAAATGCAATTTATTGCACTGCCAATGTCTTAAAATAGGTGGATTAAAAATAGGTAAGTACTGTTTACAAAAACAGCACCTGCAGCCACACAATTTCTGTGTAATATGGCCAACATCTCCCACTAGTACTTAAATACAGCATCACTCAACAGCTCCAACCAAAACTATCAAAAGGATGCCAAACCCATTAAAAGACAAATTCTGTCCCAGATCCAAATTAAACAAATCAACACTGCATTGAAGCTCACTAAATGATTACAAATGAACTGCCCACCCTTAAACAGAAAATGCAGGCTAATGAGATATTGGAAATATGTTTGAATGCATCAATGTGTCATTAAATTATTAAATAGGTTTCTCATCAGTGGATGTGGAACAAGTAAATTAATCAAAAGGGATTATCCACATCAGAGTGTGGCTGTTAAAATAAACTACACTGAAGAGTATGCCCTCTGGTCAACATACCACATACCAAAATGTATGCATTAGGTTTCAAGCATTAGGTATCTCACTGGTCAATCAAATAGATACATGAACTTCTTAATGATAATTTAAGGATATAAATTATCCTATAGATACTCTAGAACACCAATTTCTCAATAGAAGTTGCTTTGAATTTTCTGGAAATGAAACCTGAAACTTTTTTGAGTAATTTTACATTGCTTTTTCAGGACACTGAGATAGCTGATCATTTTCCAAAACTTTCAGGATGAAAATATTAAGAACCAGGAGAATGCAGACAACAACTTCAGTAGTTAATATTGCATTTGTGCATATACTGAAATGACAACATTTTAAACCATCCATTCAGACTTTTCAGTAAGTGAACTGTCATTAAGAACATATCCTTTTGCAGCATCGGTCAATGTAAGAATGTCAGAATAACAGACACACTTCTGTAGTTGGTGTAGGTTAATCTTGATGTGTTCCACTGTCTTATATATATAAGTGTATGTGGGCTTCACACATTTGTAGCTCTAATTTAATAACCATGTGCTTGCATAGTACGGACAGTCCTGAGGGTGCTGTCCTAAGAGCACTGTAACCTGAGAGCACTGCTGCTGCTGCCAGTTTGCAGCACTGTCCTAAAGCAATAATGGAACTTGCTGCCTGTCCAATGGGCTGCTATGAAAAGATTCCTTTATTGATTTAAACACAAATGAGGTGATAATGTTATTGCTCTAAGTACATACTGAACTGAAATGATTGGAAGAATTTGTTATCATGAGCCAAAAGCAATTTTGAAAAGGAGGAGGAACCCAAAATAATCAAGTCTGTGACTTTTTTGAGTGGCTACATGAAGCTGTAGTTGAATTCTGTGTGTTAAGGTTGTGAGGTGCAAAGTATGCAAGGACACTGTGGCCATTCTGTGGGAAACCAGAAAAGTGCCAAACTTTTAGTGCTGTATCAATATGGGATATGCCCTGCCAACCAGCAGCTTAGCAGATGCTCTTTAAGGATATGTTACACATGTGATTTATGGAAATCTGAAGCAGCAAACCATTTAGAAAAATAACATTCTTAAAGGCATTTTGAAAAAAAGAGGTGTCTAAGTTGCAAGACCATTATTTGGTAGATCTGAAATCTCGATGGAAGGAGAAACAAAATAAATAAATAAACAAAATGATTGCATTTAGACTGCGTAAGCACCACAGGCTATAATTTGAAGCTAGTGTAGCAGAAACTGGCTGACATCTTACCGTGAATCATGACGTTCAGAAGGGTTCTCTTACACAGACAGAATCACTGGGCTTGGCTACACAAGATTACCGTGCATTATCACAAAAATACCCCCAGTGCTTCCATGGCAACAAGTGAGGTGGCCTAGATTACACACAATATGCTGTGCAACGGAGTGTTCATTAATCACATAAGACTCAGGTCCCGGACCAAAGAGAAAGTTAAGAAAATTACAAGGTCTCTACACAGGCATGTGTACATGCTTTCGCTAGCAAAAGCCTAAGCAGTGAAATGTCTGTTGAAAGATTTTACGTTTATTGTAATGGGACTTTTTTAACATTTTTCTCAGTTGACAGATCTGGATCACAGTTTTGATTGCAGCAGGCTTACGTAATACTAATAATACACTGTAATGGGCTGCACTAATTTTCCCAATGTAAATTCAACCCTACTTTCAGTCTGGTCTTTCTGACAGTGCACATTAACAATTGGTAATTTCTACATACAAATCAGCCTTGCGTATTTATTGTCATAAATGTACAAACATACAGAACTAGCAGAGAAGCTTTTTGCTTATCTACATTTTCCCCACATATTATTTACTTTGTCTCACAGAATCATCTCAGAATGTGGCCTTATCGGCCATCATTGTGTTTACAATTCCATATATTCTCTGCTGTGCCTCCCTTCAGGTGAACACCTGTACTAAGTAGAGAATGCCTTTCCATTTCAGAAAATACATTCTAGCTTCTTTGTATCATATTTAGATTTTGCTATCATTTCTGAAACTGCAGGAAAAGCATAGCTTCTGCTTAAAATAAGGATGTTCAGTTTTAGTAGTAGGTAGATCTTCAGCAAATCACACACAAGCTAGTGATCTTTTTGGACCTGTTTCAGCAGGTATATTCAATCGTACATGGAATGGATATACTGAGCAGATATTTCAGTCTCTCTGAACTGCTGGAGAATATTTCAGGGGTAAAAAATATGAAATATTAAAAACTACAAATAATTCAACATTTAAGTTAACCAAGCATTTCCCTCACTATCCAAAATATGTTTGCTTTAATCGTATTATTAATTGTAAAAATACATTGTTAATTAGGATATTTCCCATTTGGGGAAGGTATTCAAAATTGCACCATCCATTAAGAAAAATTAGAAACTAAGCCTAAATAATAAAATAACTTGAACAGCTTTGCATAGTTGTAGTTATTTTCATGAAAATCTCACAAATGGCTATGTGATGCCAATAAAGGACAGCACAGTAATAAGAAGTTAGTACCATACAGAATTAACTTTTTGAGGGAAACATACAATGTAATAGGTTAAGTAAAGTTGCACAAATTGTACAAAAATATTTTTCAAAAGCAGTCCCACATGATTTTCCCCATCCTTTTTATCAAGAGTTGAAGCCTATATTTAAGCCAACACTGAAGTCCATTTAAGTTCGCCGACCTGCTTTCATTTATCAATCTCTTTTGCCAAATCACATTTCATGTGAACATGTTAAGGAGTTTAGGGCTATTGTGAAGTGAAATTGTGTCAGATTCTCATCTCTTACAACAATTCTGGGAAAAACTTTCAGTAATGGCAAGGACATCTGGCAACCAACATGGAACCCTCTAATATTAAGAAGGACACCCCAGCATAATGATCCAGACCACACTTTCACATTGTCCACAATGAACTTATTAAGGCAACATACCACCAAAGTGGATTTGACATCTTGGTCTTTAGACCTCAGTTCAATTCACCATTTGTGGTTTGAACCAATGAAAGCAGCTGAAATGGGAACGCACACACATGTGAAGAAAGAACTTCTACCAGCAAAAGTGGTTAAATTCCTTCCTGTGATGTGCCTGGAGCTCTCAAAACATAAAAAAAATGTTTCTGTCAAAGTGTCAAAGAAATGGAATGCAATAAAATGTTAAAAAAACAAAATACTTCTATTTAATACCTCTCAAGGTAAAAAGCAGCCTCCTTCCCACAAATAATGTTGTACATCCTCTCAGGGCAACATTGGAAATAGATCGTTGCACACTGCAAAACCGCCCCAAGAGACCTAAAGAAAATAAAATGCCCCTGGATTTCAGTCAGTGGGAGAAATTCCCTACACTGATCACAGTTTGAAATCAATGGGGCAAAACGCTTTTGAATGTTTGTAAAAAACTTCTCTCAAAAAAGCAAAAACATGGTCAATGAAACGTCCACGTTAAATGCATAGTCCACGTTCCATGTTTCTTCAGTATCTGCTAAATGGGAGTTCAGAATTTCCAGGATTGTCAATACTCATAAATCTCAGTGGGCTTAATGGGGGTATTTCCCCAAAACATGGCTTGCTAATAAATGGCAATGGCAGGAATTTTCCTACCCATGTGAGATTTACAGTTTTCACAAGCAAATTATTTACTACCAGAATACAACTCCAGCAGCAGTTGCCTGGGAGAGCGTTTGCCCTTCCCCCTTCCCTTGTCACGCCAGTCTGGCATGACTTCAACATGTTAAACTGCACATGCTATCAGAGATCACAGCAGAGATCACAACTCTGCAGCGATTTCTTACACACAAACTGGCTACTCAGCAGCATATCATCCAACATGTTTATAATATGGAACCAAAACATACAAGACAAACACAAGGTGAGTCTGGCGGGGCTAAGGTGACTGCAGGGTTAATACCTCCACTGAACATATCATGGAGATGGCAACATAATCATTTATCGCTTAGACGTTTCCACTGAATGCTGGGCTTTTTCCTGTGTTGTACAGAATCTGCTGATGTGCTAGATTGAGTCAGACCCTAATTTGTCACTGTCATGACTTGGCACGCCTAGTCTGACTGCTCCCACTGAGACTGCCTTTTGAATCACATCTTTATTGTGAGCAGAAAAAAAACACAAGATCTATACAAAGATTACCACTGACGGACAGACTTCATAAGTTTATATCAGAGTTTCACACATCTAGAGTTCAAAGAGTGCCTGTGACCTGTCAACTACAGACAAAATGGCACAAATACACAGATCAAAGAGTGCATGCAGAACCATCTGTTAAGAACTACTGAAACTAAAAAACATCACAGCCTGTGTACTAGAACAGTGCCAGAAACCTTTAAAAAGCATGGCTTCTTTCAAATACCTGACCATATCTACAATGTGAGATCTCCTTTCTGCAAAGGCATAGAACTACATTCATGGCATTGCACAACCATGCAGACTTCATTACATAACACTTTAAATAGTACAATGAAATTTATTTACAGTTTTGATATCACTTGAAATGCACACAGATTGCAACCTGCAAACTGATTTAGCTACATTTTTCTCAGCTCTTATTAGCTTCACAAAATGCATAGAACTGGAAGTACGTATTAAACTGGGAGAATACTTCCTAATTGATTGTCAATTGAAAGAAAAAGCCTCAGTCTTGTTTTCAAACAGCAAGACAAAGCAACCACTTTTGTCCTTAGCACTTACACAAAGAAAACTGAAAGACTTTCAAGAAACTGTTTCTTATGATTTACATTTTACTACTTAGCCACTGTTGCTCCACTAAAATGCTACAATCACACAAACCAGCATTGTGAATCTTCCCAAAAGTGTCCATCCAGCCAAAATCTCTCAAACATAAAAGGCATAAAATCCTGCAGGAAGTCACAAGTAACCACACAACAGTATTCAGGGATCTGCAGGCCTCTCTCATCATGGCCAAAGTCAGTGTTCATGCCTGAACCATAAGAAAAACAGGCAGAGCTGCTAAGCAGAAACCACTGCTGAAGAACAGCAGCATGAAAACACCCCTCAGGTCTGCCATAAAACACCTGTATGTTCCTCAGGAATAGACTAGGCAAATTCCAGACCTAAACCTCAATGAATATTATGGCGGAACCTGCCAAAAGCAGCTCAAACTCAAAAAGCAACAAATGTCAGTAGATCTGCATGTACAGTTGGCCAAAATTTCTCTTCCACACTGCGACAGGCTGATCAATACCTGTAGGAAGCATTTCGTTTCAGTCACTGCTGCTAAAGGTGGGGAGGGGGTGACAATACTTCCACAATACTTCAGTTTTTGTTTAGCCTGCAAACTGGCACACAACGTTACACATTACAGCATTTAGAAAATCCACCCTCACTGCAGGCAGTCTGCAACTAATAAAAGCCACAAGCAGTACAGAAAACTGATCCACTTCTGACATATTACATGTTTTCTAGTCCCAGGTATGACACAAATAACTATAGTATCACCTCAGCTGTATAAGCCTGATTATACCACAAACACTGACAGGCAAGCAGAAACAGAATTCTATAATTCCATGACAGCAGCTGCCATGATCACACAAGCATGCCACAAAATACCATAACAAAAAAGGGGAGAGAAAACCTTACTCAATGCAAGGTGACTCATTTTTATTCTAAAATCATGAAAAGGAAAGTTAAGTCTTTATGCTAATCTTGCACAAATCACTGATCCAACACTGTATAATCATTATCACACAATGCAATTGTAGTTGCTGTATCTTTAAAACAAATGAGATCAGCAGAAACATCAACATTTATTCAATATTCATGAGCTAGCAAGAAAATATATATAGTAAGCTTAATTAGAAGAAAACTCACAAAATGACAAACCATCTACCACTGTCATGATGGTTAAAAATGTGAAAAATCAACAAACAATCCCATCTTATACCCAATTACTTTCCCATTATAATGAAAAAAGATTAAAATTAGGGTTCTAAAAATGTTTAAACCTGAGCAGTAATTTTTATATTTGCCATTGAGTTTCATCCCATAAATTAACACACTCCATATACTGTGCAAGTACTGGCAGCCACTGAATTTACACTCACTGCATGGTTAGAGAATTATTTGTATCACTTGGAAATGAATCTCTGTAACTGCAGCTATTGTCTCTCTCTATACACTACTCAGCCATCTTTTTTCCTCCTCCTTTCATTCTGCAGTTGGTCCATCATGGATGGGCTGAGGTCTTGTTTTAGCTTACTGCTGTAATTATGCCTACGTGTGGGTGGGGCAACAGCTGACTGGCCCCCTTGATAGGAGCAGAGAGGAGGAGGGCAAAGGAGGCAGTGGCTTCTTCCTGGCAACAGTCAAAGGTCATTGTGCAGGTCACCAATAGAATTACTCAAACTGCTGCTTCCACAGAAATATCAAATCACAAGCCAGTCTTCTCTTTTTCTCTCTTACTCTCACAAGTAGTGTTTGGTGAATCATCATGGAAGAAGACGACAGTTTAAACAGCCATTTTGCAGTACATTAATAAGAGGCAGCATTTCTGTGCACAAAGTGCTCCATGCTATTGAGCAGGACACATCCACAACTAACCCATTACTTTGTATACATTTGTATAACTCTTGTTTATTGGCTTATCTGGAGTTTATCTTCTTTTCTGTATCATTTTACCAAGTTGTACAAGGAATGAATATGTCATTTCAGGAAAGTAGACTTAAACACATAGAAGAACTTAAATGACATATGATCAATGATTACCAAATGGCAAGCACTGTTGTAATTTTAATTAGATACTATGCTCTCGTCATCCATCATTTAACTTGTTTTGAAGTGCCTAAGTATTAGGCCTATACCAAGGAACATGGACAAAGTAACTTCACATCCCAACACACTGTATCATCAAGCCAACCTTATTTTCAAATATATAAATCATTTACACAAGCATTTTAAAATTATACTCTTATAAACCCATATTCACAAAGATACACTGCCTTTGCTTTTGTTCTTTTCATTCTACTATAACATGGCAGAATCATTTCTGTGCAGGCGTGCCTGGGCGCACCGCCATGGAAGACTGCAAGCCATGGATCACAGATATAACACAAACCGGCATCATACAAAAGTCTGATGTTACTGTTACAGCATTTTAAATGCTGCTGTTTTGTACTGAGCTCGACAACTTGCACCTAACTGCACCCACACGCTGAACAGTGGCGCTAAATCACAAATTTGTAATTATATCTTCCTAGAAAAACTTTTACTGATACCACATAAATGAAACCAGCAGTAGAAATGTTCTAGGTGGAGAGGATATTCACTCACCTTGCCCATGTTCATTTCCATTTACCACAACCTTCACCCCATATACCACTGGCCACAGTATCAAATTTCAGATGCATATCTTCATACAGATGACTAATTTGTAGGAAAAAGTAAAAAGACTATTGGTTTTATACTGGTTAATTACAAATTATAGAAACAGATATAATAGCACTACCACTAAATTTGTGGTAATAATAAAATAATTCCCCATGTTACCAAAGCTCAGTAAACTGCTCATCTTCTCCATCTTTACAACACACATTTTTGTCTTGGGACTAGCATTTTTGGCATTGTATTTCTTCACCATGGAATCTTAATTCACAATTCTACCTCTGTTTTTGCTTAAGGTCTCAATCAAACAATACCATCTTTCAGAAAACAGCCGGTTTTGCAGGGACGTTATGCTCCTGCATGGATAGTTTTTCATTAGGTGTCATTGGTGTCACCTTGTTCGTAAAACCAAACACTGGTAAAGTCTCAAAAAAAAATTCAATGGTTTAAACTCCACTGATAGCTTGATTTTTGGCAACTGCAAGCAAAAACTATTTTGTTGTAGTGTTGTGGCCCTGAAACACGACAAGATGTATGATATAAAAGGTATATAAGTTACAAATTTCACAAAGAACCTAGGGCAATTAAAATGCTGAACTGGAGGACATGTGATTCACATCTTTGGAATTACGCCCTACTAGCAGTTAAAAAAAACAGCTGAACAAACAATAGTAGCAACCTTGCTGGACTGGAACTGGAGTATAATTTTATGTGAGAATCACACCTAAATTAAACTTACCTCAGCTAGTTAATTTGACAAGACCAGCACGGTATTGTGATAAGAAGCCTATTCCCAATTCTAACAGGAACATTTACATGGTTACTGCGCATACAACATACAGAACCATCCACAACAGTCACAACTACACAGCCTTCGTGACTTAAAAGGTATTATGTGCAAAGAACCACACCTTCTAACTGTTGCAATGGGTAGAAAGTAATGTTAAAAAAAGAAACCATCATGACCTGAGATTCTTTATCTGTTGTCGTTGTAGGGAGGACAGTATGTGAAATGAGTAGTAAGACCACAGAGCCACATGCTTGTATTCATCCTTTTTAGTTTGGTCAGAACACCCCTCCTCCTCGATTGGAAATTATGGTCTTTCCAGGACAATTCTGAGCTCAAAGATTCTGTGTCAATACAACTCACCCTAAGGTCTTCTCAAAACAAACAATGGTGTGATGACACTAAGGCAAAACAGCAAAGGTTCCTAATGTCAGTGGGGATGAATGAAAAAACGTTTTCTTAGACTAAATCCACAATCCCACAATGCACAACACCACCAGTTTTGCAGCCTGCCAATTCCTGGCCCAGTTCAGACAAACATGAGATAAAGACTAAACAGTCAAATCAAAACACATCACATTGGTAACGTAACCCATTTAAGAGTTTATTTCAAAATGGTGAGGAGTCAGTTTCACACAATTATGATTCAACAGTTGTGTGGGTACAATGGTTAAATTACAAACTGCTATAAAATAAATTTGGCTTGACAGAGAGACCACTCAAATTTGGCTTTTTCAAACAAATGATGAATCTACTATTCAATACAATACGGTCTTTTTATCATAGCCACTAAAAAGTCACTTTGTAGTTCATTATGCAGTCTAAAAACTTTTTGTACTTTTTCTGTTACGGTGATTTCATGATATATATGAAAGGGCATGGCTCCCCAGGAAATAATGTATATTGACAATTTTCATAGAATTTAAAATTTAAACCTTTGAAAAATATGCAGGAATGTTTGTCAACACACATATTTTTCACATTTACACAGCCACCTAAATCTGTCTTCAGTCAGAAGTTGTGATCCTGCAACATGACTTTTGTTGGTGGAAATTGACAGTGTTCAAGAAGATGGAAAATGACAAGTTGAAATACAATAACAACCTGAAAAACAAGACTGCTTAACTTTATAGCTTCAGGAACTTAAATTAACTTTTCCAATAAAGACAGGCTATAGTGCTACAGCAATATATATCCAAGTCCAATTCAAGCTGTGGGCTGTCTCTTCCTCAATCCTGCTATTTTACTTCACTTTTGCATTACTGAGCATATAAAAGAGCAAACCATGTATATTGTGTGTCTTATAAAATACAGATAAATAAGTTGCTGCCTTTGTCAGGTAGCCATAGATTAGCGGTGGAGCCACAAGGCTTTCTGGCCATATCCAATGACCCTATGGAAAACTTTATTTCCTTCACTTGTGTGACAAATAAAATGAATTGTGTTAATTCTTTACAATGTAGTTTGTGATAAGCAACATGTGTGACCTACCAGCCAAGATATTTTGCTGTCTACATTCAATATTTGCTATCTAGTTTATTTTCTGCTTTTGCGAAATTTACAGTTGTGTGAAAAAGCCTGAGAACAGAACTGTAAACATTGATCACAGGCTTTTAAATTTTACAGTACCTGGAGTGTGTATAACATTTCTTTTCTCATGGCTTTGCGTTACACCACAGATTTACCATATCAATTACTTGACCTACAGACTATTTCTGGGGCATTTTCAAGCCTCTCCTGTGTAATGGCAGCCAACCAGACTGGACAGAGAGAGGTCTGATCTAAAGAGAGCGCAGACATAAAGATGATGAAGTTTACAGAAAAACCAACTTGTCTAAGAACTGACCTGACTGGTGAACGATTACTGGCCCAATGTAACGTCACAATCTACTTTTGATCTGCTCACCGTTATTGGACCCTGTCTTGTATTAAAAAAAAAAAAAACCAATTTGTGTGCTCTACAAAGATTAATATCCATTTAGAAATCAATATTTGATCTGGACTAAAGCAGCATACTTATAGGCTCCTTAGATGTTTCATCAGTGATCAAATGATTACTACACTACTGTTTTGTAGGCTTAATCTAAATACAGAAGCAAAACAATTGCAAAAACAAATTAATTATTAACTGAATACCAAAAATACAGCCAAAAATAAGGCCTACCTAGGCTTTTAGTGTTCAAAAAAAAAAAAAAAAAAAAAAAAAACACAGAAGATAGAACAACCAGAACCAAACAATGGCATTATGGAATTTACTCACATTCCTCTTAGTTTGCCATCTGGAAAAAAGTGTATGAAAAGGCTGGCAATTGCTGTACATTGCTGGAGGCACACAAGACCAAGAATGTCCATCTGTGTGGCTACACAGAATTCTACTGACACAAAAACATGGGGAGATCCAACAACTGAAGGAAATGGTCAAGTATTCTGCAAACTGTTATGCATTATTTGCTAGATTATATCTGCAGTACATATTACAAGTGGTAAATCAAAAGTTCTGAATATAGTTCTGAATGTCCAATCAAAATGTTCTGTTGTGAGCTGTCAGCCACCATGAAGGCTACATGGTAAGAACCAATAAATGGAATTTTCTGGAACCTGACACGACTACACAAGGCTTAAGTATTTCATCAACATATATACTCCATGATAGTGCTTCCCCTATCACTGCTTGACTGCCTTAAAGGCCACCCCCCTGAGGCAATCAGACCAAATATTAAACATAAAGTAGATAAGCAGTGTTTGCATCTCTGACCCATATGATCCAACAGTAATATAACTGTTTACTTAAAGGTAAATATGAATTTCTATAAATCATTTTATTAAAAATGGTCCACAGAGTGAGCAAATGTCTTGCCAATTCCATTGTATCACATGAACAAATATTTTTTTGGGTCTGTTGTTTTCATGACCTTTCAGGACCATAGTACTGGACAGTGACTACAGGTGTGTAGTGTATAGCAATGTAGTTGGATGTTGGTTGAATCCATTTCTTACCTGCCAGAACTCGCAACATAGGCCTAATAAATAGAGATGCCCTAATCTGGGTTTTTAAGAGGCGATTAAATTTTCAGTATCAATTGCCCAAAAAAGGGGCAATTCAGTTGCATTGTTTGGGAATTTTAGAATCCATATTCCATTAGAACAACAATTTCAATGAAGCTTTGTGTTGACTTTTTGCCAAGTTCAAGTGCAAGCATCAGGTAGCTAGCTAGCTAGCCAGCCAGGCAAGCAGATTTGGGGATTATGACATTTTACAACCCAACCTAACATGGAGTTTTGAACGTTTCACTAAGTGTGGTGGTCATAATTATGTATTGTCTGTTGTGTGTCAGTTACATCATTAAATTTATTAGATTTAGAGATTACATTAATTACAATTTTGCTGTGATGACTGTAATCTTGCTGTGGCTCTACAACATGACAAAATGTTACCAGTGAGCAAAGCTGGATCTACTAAATATCTCCTGCTAGGTAGCATGTACCAGCAGTCCTTATGAGCCATTAGTCAGTTAAAACACACCTGCAGAAAAAGGAGAAAGGCAGAAGAAGAATGGATGGGCTGGTTGTCCAAAATGATGAACTGAATACCTTTTATTATTGTCATGTTATGGTAAAATCCTTACCCTTTTTTTATTATAACTTATTAAACTTATTATGACTAATTAACGTGAGGAACACCTGGCTGCATGTTGACTTGCTAAGTTGCTAACCATAGGTGTTTTGTTCATCTTTAGTTTTAGATTACTTAGAATGCCGACTACCTTGACACAATATCAAGGGTCTGTTTAAATCAGTAGTGTAAAGTTCTAGTGTGGTCACCCCTACTACAAATCATTTTGTTTGCATAAATTGTAAAAAAGCAACTCATTTGTTGTCTTCTCATACTTTGAAATGGTGTCAAATAGTTCACATCTTTGCAAGTTGTTTTCATAACATAGCAAGTATTATTTGCATCGCAACTTCATAGTGCATTTACTTGACCTCAAAGATCAGCTGACGTAATCATTCAAGGTACCAACTGTATGCTAGAAATGCAATAAATTGTCATCTGCACAAACTTTGCTCTCCTGTTCCTTTGACTGACCTTCCATTGCCACATTTTCTAGCTTTGACGATGCTTTGATAGCTATGTTTGCCAGATTCTTTTCTCTTTGTGTATGGGTGATCAGGGCAAGTTTGTCACATGAGCTAGCTATCACACTGCCAGCAACTCTGTGGTTAGAAGTTGGTGTGTCAGAGTCCAGTTTTAAAAACACTTCCCTCTCAAAATGTATCAAAACGGTTCAAAAAAAAAAAAAAAAGCACAATCAGGATTCTTTATTATATTATTTTAAAACATAACATCTGCAACTTTTCTTTCACACACTATTTGCCTACATATGATATTTAACACACCTGAAAGAACCTGTTAAGTTACAACATTTCCCCACTGTATGGCACATAATAATGGAAATATCCACAAAATATCATCAAAATATCTAATCATGTCTGGACAGGACTTCTATGCCATAACATCCACAATAGCCGACACTTAAACTGTGTATTTTTCTATGACCACCACCAGGGCCTTGGGAAGTAGGGGTGCTGCAGCACCCCCTGTTGGAAAGGTGGACATCACAGCACTCTCTGCCAGAGGCAAAAAACTAAACGTATTAAAACTATTTAAATAACTCTCCTGTTGTTATTTATATAAGAATTAAATGCTTGAGGAAATTGAGAAATAATCAGCAATATTGAATAATTACTAATTACTAAAATAACGGCAAGCATCATGGTCAAAGGACATCATGTAGCCTAGTCATCCAGTAGCTAGTAAAGTTGCATCAAGGTAGCTAGCTATTACAATGGCACAGAAACGAATTTTGGATTTATTTGATAAACCACCATGCTCCCAACCCCTAAATAAATGACTGGACAACTGTCATCCCCCTTCAGCCAGACCGCATGGGGAAGCCCCCTTACAGAAATTTACAAAATATTTTTGTTTTCTTGCCTCTTAACATACTGGGGTGTTTAACCAATTAAAATGTAATTAAAATGTAATATCCATTTCTAGACAACCTGATCGACGGACTTAATTTACAATTACTTCAAACCTCGCGATTTCAAATGATACTAATTGTATTAAACAGGAGCCATACACTTGGTTTATGTTGCATTTCACAGCGCTTTTATTCAACCATCTGCTATTAGATTGTCAATGTATCGCTAACACTTCCACCAAGTTTAACATGTAAGGATAAATCACGTTATATCCCTTGCCAGCAGGAAAAACAATATTACCTGTCGTGTTCTGATTAGAGAGCTAGCCAAGTTAAATAGACTTCCTTTATGATCCTTTGCTGCGACTATTGGACAGCATTACATAACATAATTCCTATTAAGGACGTGTTCGAAAGTGCAAAAATAAGCAGTCACGCAAACGCGTTACAAGAGATATGGTATAGACAGCTCAACAGTAATATTTCAAGTAATGTTAAATTAAAAGCTAAGATATTCAAATGACTCTAAAAATTATCGATACCTTGCGTATTTTCTAGTCAATAACCACAATCGGTACGTAAGCGAAGAGGAGTGCTTCTTCCAAGCAGACCGCTGCTGCTACTACTACTATAAAAATATCAACAGCTTGCCTTTTAGTATCAAAACTTCGACAGCCGAGAGTTATTTTCTAGTATTTTCACTATGATATAATCTGTATGCAACTAATACTCGATAATGTTAGCAAGCAAACAGGACGGTTCAAATGCCCTTCATTAAGTCCACTAGCAAGTAACCTACGCACTCAGTTATGGTAATCTTCAACTAGCTACATTATCAAGGCTAGTTACCACTGCTCGGTAGTTGGTAGCAATGTAACATAATAAGTATAATGTACCTAACGTTTTAATATCCGATGCCAATAAGTTACTATTGGTGGTAAATTTATTAAACTGCACTGACAGCAGCACCAAGCAAGTTATAGTCTACTGAAAGACCAACTACCTTCCTGATATTCCATGACTACACAAATTCCACAATAATGTCAATTTCTATACATGTTAACTTAGCGTGCATTAACATTACACGTTTGACTTGGTTAACATTTACACACATAAATACGCATTTGTAGCTCGTGTTCGGCCTTCATTTATTTTTCTCTGCCAAACTATTGAAATTTTAGCTCTAGACATATCGCACTATTAGACAGTTGATCACATTAATTTAGCAGTGTTTTTAGTGGAACAGACAAGCTAGTAAAATTCCTATCCATTATATAACACCATTATATCAATCTTATTCGAAGTTAGAATTAGTTCATGTCGCTTGTGACAATATTATTGCCTTAAGTTATTCTGCTACACAACAAATGTGCGTTACGCACTGTAGGTAACTGCTGTGCCTCCAACGGCTTGACAGCTAGAAACTGCATCCGATAGAATACATTAAGACGCTTAATAAACCTATCCAGCTCTCTAAGGTTATACTGGAGTTTTTAACTTGCTAATAAGCAGGGTAGCTATATCAAACCGCGTCACAGCTGGAGGTGCAGCTAGCAAGCTAACTGGCTAGCAGGCTTCCAGGTGCTTCTATCTTCAAGCTAACTAGCTTGCTAGCTAGCAAGCGTCAAAGCGATTTGTTTCACCAATATTTTCCACTAGGACATTCATGAAAGCTCAACACTGTCACTAATTTCCTAAACCTGGACCATTCAACATATACGAAATTGGTATCAGAGCGCATTTCGCCAGTGCGAACAAAACTTGGTGGATGTAATCAATTAGCTAGCTAGTTTGCTGGCTGAATTGATTTATTAGCTAAGTAGCAAGCTACTTACCTTGGTCGAGCAGCCATGGTAAGCTTTATATGCCAAATTTAAATCTGCTTGCCATGGGCTTCTGACAGTCCGTAAATGGATGACCCCCTCTGTTTTCACATTGTTTCCGAGAAAATATCATTCACGTAAGTACCTCCACATTTCAAACTATTTGGCTCTCCATAGCTTGCCACTTATTGTAGGTTCTTGATCTGAATCCTAGGCTAGAGAGGGGTGTTCTATTCAGACAGCCATCCGGGGTTCCGGCTGATTCTAATCTGCTGCGTGTATCAGCAATGGAATCAAATGACCAACGAATAATAAACAACTAGCGAAGACTAAACAAAAGATAAACTCATGTTTCGCTCGCACAATACGTATTTTGCCCGTGTATGTATTGATATACTTTGTCGGGTCGTCAAATGGATGTAGTAAGTTTGAAAACAAAGTTTTTACTGTAACACCCCTGCAATAGGAAATGGTACGGTCACTCCGTTCCTATTATGGACATGTTATTCTGTCTAAGCAAGCAAAACTATTGCTGGGGAGTCAAAACAGTGCAAACTGCCCTGTAAATCCATTCAAAGTGTTGAGGAGTATGTTGTATCTTCTGATCTTAAGGATTTTTTTATTATTATTTTGGCTGAAGCGCCAACTAAGCTAATTTACCAGATGACAATTTTCTCTAGTGGGCTAAATTTCTGTCAACCTGCATTGGCAGCTTCTTGGCCTTGAGTCTTGTGATATAACACGTCATTAAAATGTTATGAATTATTTGTGAAAACCTAATGTTTAGCCTGATGCAGTGCTTGAGTAGCCGAGAAATAATGTGGACACTTCTGGACATGAGATTAACAGCCAGGTGGGGCACTATTTTTGTAACACATACTTGATACCTCCCTCATAAATGTCAAATACAATATAATTTAAATGTAGCCTGTTTTGTAGATTAGAGGTATACATTGTTTGCAAAGTAATATCACAGACATATCTTGTATTTATGAGCACATAATACATTATTTTGTATTCTCATTGCTCAGAAATACAATGTTTATAATGTTATATTATGGTCATTCTGTCATAAATTGACCAGTGCTCCCCAAATGACCTTTTCTTATTTTTGTGTTTGATTTCTACAAAGTATACACTGTCTGAAACCATAGTATGTATGAAGCTCTTAATATATTTGAGTTATGTGTTTTTGAACCTGTGTTGGGGTACCTCCAGTGAAATGTGTAGCCATTATTGATCCTTGAATACTCCTTGTCTGATGGACATACATCTATGAAATTTTCAACATTAAGACAATGATCAACAGAGTTTCACATAATGTATATAAATAAATCAAGCATGCAATTGCTTCAGCCAAAATAAAGGTTTTAGTAGTGCTCATGTTTGCACTGGTGAAACATCACAGAATTAATCATATTTCATCTCATTAATATAATTTAATTTTGCCCATTTTTGTGTACAGTTACAACCACATGTGAGTCATTTTCATGGGTGTCAGTTTGTTCTGAAAAGTGCTGGGAACAACGACGGGTTCAACTAACTAAAGGCTTTCAAAAAGTGGTGGGGGCAAAATGGGCCACAACAAAAAGTGTTGGGGACATGTACCCAGCAGAAATGACACCTACGGTCATTTTGCAGTTTAGGTAATACATCAAAGCCTCTAAACCAGGCAAAAAAATCTTATCATTTAGATCAAGATTTTACATTTAGTGTGATATATTCACCAAAAAATATAAAACAATATAAATCTAAAAATTTAACAAGATTTCTAAATTAACAAGAGTGTTTCTTGTTGTGCATTTTGGATTGTTCCTACTGATATTTCTGTAGTGTAACTACATGGAAATATTTAATACTTGCACACAGCACTCATATTATGTAGTACATTCTGGTTTGCATATTGCTTTCAGAATGCCAGTTTCAGAATACAGCACAGAATACATATATTTTTAATTTTGAGTCCCTGTCCTTAAAACATTCAGTGTCTTACACTGTAACAGAGGACGTGAGATGAGCAAAAACTTTCACTATCACAAAGAAAACAAGTCCCTCATTCTTAATATGCAGCTCCACAACTACTAACCTCAAGGGAACATGATCGAGTGGATAAGGGTTTGTGTTCAATAATTCATAAATTTTAAATCTTAATAAGACTATTGAGAAGTGTATGAGAACATGTTTTCTATTTATGCAGAGCATAGACAGTGTAGAGAGAGCTGTAAAGGTCAGTAGAACATTAAAACAATGGGCTTTAGCATTCACTCAGAAGATTTCATAGAGGCTGAAATTCCTGTTAAATTCAAATTGATCCTAATACACACATGCTGGGTATGGCTTGGCTCAAATGTCAGAAAAGTGGGTGTGACACATCAGTAGTACTGTGAGTACAAGGTAAGTTACGCCCTCAAAATAAATACTTGGAGATCTTTGGGTGAAAGGTGCTGTAACACATATATTCAAATCATATTGCTTCCAAACAGCAGAAAAAAAATCTGGGACAAAGGCCAAGAATCTGTCAATGTGATATGCTACAAACAAACTTTTGAATAAGAAAGGAAGCTTTGGTTTTTCCTACAAGAACATCTTTTTTATGGTGATTGTTGTCTGTTTTGGTAAATTGATAGTTATGGAAGATGCAAGCATTTTACTGAAAGTTATAGCAATTCAAAAATTATCTAAAGAATCTATTTTTAATGTTACAAATTCAATAGTGGGGACATTTTCATGGTTAGAGGTATTACCCATGTACTACACCCCTTGAACAACGTGGCAGGTTTTACCTGAATGAATAAATTCCACAAATTTTACATTTATTTAATTTATTTATTAACAAAAGTTAAGTAGCACCTTCAGTAGCAATGACGGCAAATAGTCACTTCCAGAAGTTATTTAATCAGTCTCTCAAAGTGTCGTGGATGAATTTTCACCCGCTCCTCAATGCAAAACCGTAATGAATGTGCCACAACACTTCAAAGGGGCTTGGGTCTGAACTTTGCATTGTTCGTCATCCATTCTACTGTAGACATGCTTGTGTGTGTAAGGCATTATCTTGCTGCATGACCCAGCTTCAGTTTGACTTCAGCTCACTCAGAGATGGCATAACATTGTCCTGTGGAATTCTTTAATACAGAGCAGAATTTATGGTCCATTTGATGTTGGCTGGTTGTCTAGTTCATGAAGCAAAGCATCCCACTATGGCACTACTACTGAAATACTTAACAGTTGTTGTAATGCTCTTAACATGGAATGCAAAGTTTGGTTTTTGCCAGCCATAGAAGGGTCCATATCACTCAAAAAATTCCACTTTTCATTTATCTGTCCAGATCAACTGTCAGAAGCCAATGGCAAGCAGCTTTTCACTCATCCAATCTATTTTAGGCAAACCCAAAGCAAGCATTCATGTTGATTTCAGCATCATTTCTGCCGTGCTAGTTTACTATGAGGTTTTGCCCATTGTCTTTCTCAAATTGTCTCATTGTCTTGTAGCTCTTACTCTTGAAGGGATTTTGGCAGAATGAAGATCCCTGGAAGATTCATCACTTTCCCAAACTCTTGTCATCTAAGGTACTTGTGGGGTCAGATGAATTACTTGAACTTGTTAATAGTCTTGTCATAGCATAAATCAGAACATGCACATAAAGCATAAGTTTTCAGCTTAATTAGACCATAAAATAACTTAGCTGGTTCAGTGTTATGTCTTATAATGTAGGTATGATCTGCCTGGTTATTGGAGGAAACGTCACCATCATAACGGGATGAGAACTCGTGTGTTGCATGTGTTGTGGGGATCTTCTAAGGCAAGCTTCTTTGGCATCCCAAGAGCTGTGCTGTCTCTTCTCAATAAGAATATGTTGGCTTGCCAGCCCTTTTAACTCCCCTGCTTCCCTGTTTACTGGCTGCAGAATAATAAAATGGAGCATTGGGTGCAGACTGCCCACAACTGATTCTGCCAGCTTCCCTGCAGCAATTCCAAAAAATAGTAACACACGACTCAGTATCCAAATGTTGTAGACAACCTTAATGAGTTCCTGGAGAAGATTACTCGTGCTTACATACACTGAAATGCCATGAACAGTACATTTTTCAGAACAGTCATTGTGAGGCTGACAATTGTATCATAGCAGTAACTGTTCATTTTCATCTCAAAGTATCAACAGGACTGCCCAAATGAACAGACTGAGTCTGGAACAGAACACAGATGGGCAACGTCAATAACAGTCTGTGAGAAAGAGGCCTGCTATAAGTTTGTCATGATCTTGTCAAAGCTTTGATTTGACATGTGACACTGAATCACTGCATGAGAGGCACCATAGTCCTCATCTGCACGCAAACAATCCAATTTCGCCACCTTGGCAGGGCAATACAACAGACAGGGAGAAAGCTCTCCATCAGTCTACGTCCACAGGCACTTGGCAAAAAAGCAAGAAAGGATTGACAGTGAGTCTTTCACTCACCATGAACCACCATCTGGCTGATATCAACTATCATCAGCAGCCCCAGTAGCTTGAAGCAAAGGAAGGCCGCATTCAATAAAAAAATCCTGTAAACCTGTCACAGATACACAATCCATATAACTGTGTGTGATATGGAAATTTCTCATGCCTCAGGTATTTGATAAGTCTCAAGCCACCCAGCTTGCTTTCCCTCAGCAAAGCCTTATTGATGCAAGTGACCCACCCTGATGCGTCACTGATCCTACTTGAGTGAGTGCAGGCTGGAGTTTTGCCAAGCTGTTTTTTTTCTACTCTGTGATCCGGGCATCCTGGTGAAAGCAGCTGAGCCCTGTTTTTCCGCGCACCCCGCTGCAGCAACGCTGAAATCACTGTGTCTCTGGGGCTGCTGCCAGCTGCAGGCACCGAGCAGAGACAGGGCCCCGCTTCGCAGCGGCAGCAGAGAACCTCCAGGGACAGATTAGTACACCCCCTCCCCCACTCCCGCCACATAAACACAGACACACCGTTCTCATCAGGCTGTGCACATATTATACAGTGAGCTAATACAGTTCACATCTTGGACAGAAAAAACATATAAGCATGCATTTAGAAACACTCTTTCTTCCAGGCTTCCTTTGACTTTGATCATTGGCTGTAAATGTCAGAATGTAAACCACATGCAATAAAGTCACGTTTCTTATTTTGGTTTATATTTGATTATATATAGAAGTGATTGATATGACAAATGGTATCGTTATAAGCCTCCTTATGACTGCATTTTTTTTAATTCAGCAGTGTTCAAACTTATTTCTGACCCAAGCAAGTATAATATAATGTATTATATTCAATTGTTCATCAAAAAGTATCATCAGGTATGAAATACAATACATGTACTTGTAATTAGCCAAACATATACCTTTTTTAAAATGCCCTTAAAAAAGGTATATAAGACATTTTTTCTGGAAATATGGGATTCAGTTATTCCATATCTGAAAGAGGTTGTAATAATATTTATGAAACTTGAATCAACTCATGTGAACATACAGTTTGACATGTGAACATCTAAACTCATCTAAATAATGGTTATGTTATGAGAAAATTTCAGCACACAGAAAATTCCCTGACATATGATTTTCAAACCAAACATGTGATATTGGCAAGTTTCACATGTGAAACTGTGAATGTCACATGTGTTTTTACTTGTAAGGCTGTTACCAAACATGGGGGAAGATTATTATTTTTTATTTGGTTGTGAGAAGTTCCCCCCAACAGGTTCTGTCAAATCAGAAAAACATTCCAGGCAAGTAATATCCATCAACCACAATGGTACAAAACTCGACAAATTCACGTTGGGAATTTTTACCATGGAATGTTCTTGGAACCAACAACTTTGTTCTGGGCAATTACACTGCCATTTCCACACAAAAGGGATATTAAATAGGTATTTAAGCTTTGCACATGAATATATTTAACTGAGTACTTTATGCATCATAGATCTGCCAGAAGTCACAGGCATTGAGATACTTAAGAAAACATTCTTTATATCATCTTTATTACAACTGTAAACAGCAGCTGGTCAAAGTATCTGAACAAATGCCTTAAATATATTTTCTGGTATAACTATGTGCAGTGTGTTACAGGCATAGTGCATTAGTGCAGTTTCTAGCTCAACTTAGCTTGCTGTAGTTTAAATTTATGGCCTGCGCAACATATCATTTCAAGGAAATTAATATCGGACAAGGTGATGGTGCAGCACAGTCATATTTTGCATCTTCATTCATTCACTTTTCTGTTCCACCTCATTTGACCCTTCGAGGTATTTCACATGCTACAGGTATCAAAGCAGAAAGTTTTCCCATCTTGCACTGCCCAGCATAATTTTCCACAATTTTCCTCTCCTCTTGAGATTAGGTAATGAAGCATCATTACTGGAACAGTTCTTTTCCAGCTGTACAGTAATGCAGTCATGGTTGAGAATCCATTTCTGCTAACTCCCAGTATGACCATGGTTTGTTTATCAAGGTGAGATACATGGCAGTGTGGCTGAATTCAAAGCTAGAATGAGGCCTTAATGGACTATCACCAGCCTGGGTTTCTTCAGAAGATAGGAACAACAAAAAAAATTCTATTTTGTTCATGAAGAAGTGCCAGAGGTAAGGCATGGATGCAGACATGTGCTGTCATTAATACTATAGAGCTTAAGTGTTACCAAAGTAGAACGCTTCCTTAAGCCATGTGGCGCAGTGGCAGGTGTGGCTATTGAGCCAGGTGGTGAGAAGGAAACATGCTAAAAATTTTAACCAAAATTTAAACCAGAAGGAGAGAATTGGAACTGATAGCAACCCCATGGGAGGAGCCAAGGGGTTTGCTCCTCCCTCCACCTCTCCCGGCACCACAGCCCAAATGAATGCAAAACAAAGAGTAGTATTTGATTGTGAGTAGAAATATTGCTGGGTGTGCAATCAGAAGGTAAAGCAAGCTTTGACCAGAAACCATGGTGTTCAGTGTTTTTTCCTGATCATAACGACTGAATCAGCGATCGGCTTCTGCCTCAACTGATACAAGCAGGACAAGCATGTGAAACAGCGCAGCAAGAGTAAGCATGGGTGCAGAAACGTGTCGTCATTAATACGGCAGTGACTCAGCCAAGGAGAAAGGTCAGACACTGGACACTCTAAAGCTCAGGCACTGGGCCAAACAGAGAGAGAAATCTAACCTTCCTCTCAAAAACCCCTGTCGGCTGCTTTTTTTCAGCCTGATTGATTGCGAACGGATGCCAGAAACTATTTAACTAAGCCACTGAAAAACAAGGGTCCTTCATGGCCTGTCTACTCAAGCGGTATCATAAACAAAAGTTTTGTAATCTAACTTTGCAAGTGAAGCAGTGAGTCAGGTCACAATAGTGAAGTGTCAGTCCCCATCTAGGTCAATATGCTCAGAGATTTACATCGGCACCTCGCTGTGGCGTTTGGTTTCATAAGGGAGAGCCCTGGATACATTACGGTTTATATTAAAGAACTGCAGACTTTTCCCCTAGCTGTAGGGTAATGTTATTATTTTAAATATAAGGTTTGCTGCTGAAAGAGTATTTCTGGGAAGCCAGGTCCATCACCTGAAATGTTGTCCATCACATTGTTGGGCTATTTGCTTTAAGTCCCTGTGGGAGTTATGCTCTCCTGACCGCACTGTGCTGTGGCACGTTGTGTTCCTTCTTCTCCTGGCACCCAGTTCCTCCCCTCCTTTCCTCTGCCACTAACCTCTCTCCCACTTCCCTCTATTGCCCAACATCAAAGAAGTCTATTTCTCCTTTAAATAATCTACTTTTCTGGCCTTTATTAACCTCCTAAGATTGTGATTGTGGCTCAGTCTAATCTTGGCATTTTTGTACTCTTTAAGCATGTGTGCATAAGTCTCTCCAGTGTTCTCAAGCATTCTCAAACATTTTGTGAAGTTAGCTGTAGAACATTTAATCTAAATACTGCAGTACATCAGAAATCTGGAAATCAGTCACCCAAAAACACCAGTTAAATGGATAACAACATATACCCAGAGGTACTACTCTAATTATTTCTTATTCATTTTAAATGCACTGATGCAAAAGGGTTCAGTAAATCTAACTGCTACCAAAATGAACTTTGAATGTTGAAAATGTTGTATCATTAAAGTATTTTAATTGTTTCATATAAGCATTTAAATAACAAAAGTACAATGTGAGGACTTACTAGTCTACTAAAACTTTAGCAGTCATAACACTGTCTAATGCACAAAAAAGACCATTCAGCAAGTCAGATTGATTTGAATGGAATAGTTAACATTTGTCAATCAAAAGTGAATTCTTTCCCTTGAAATAATCTACAGGGATTTACATTTTACAGCCCATGGCAATGTTGTTGGTAATATTCACAGGTTAACTACTGTATATCTGGGGAAAATATCAAATCCTCACCTCTTATGATCCATCAGTATTTTTAGCTTAAAAATGTTTGAGGGAAAGCATAGAAAGCAGAGAATGTGAGAAGTAAGTACATCTAGACAGAATGATTGAAAACCCCCGATCTCATTTAACTTGGTTTTAATTAACTTTTGACTTCATGCAAAATGATTTACTTCTCAAGCATGTATATGCTCTAGTATTGTATCTGTTTCTGAATCTACCAGAAATAGTCTTCAAAACCAATCCTATTCAGCAGAAGGAAAATTACAGTTTGCATACATTCACATGATTATATTTTTTTAAATGTCATGTCATACTTTTGCTTCTATTTTTGCTATATTCATGTATTATCAAAATACAAATATCTTAAAATTACATGTTGGAAAATGTGTGCTCATTACTGAGTGTGGTAAGTAAGTGTGGTGTGTAAGATAATATTAATAGGATAGAATCAGAGAGACTGATTCAAGACAGGTGTTTCAAGAAAACCATTGGTAAACAACTGCAGGAGAGAAGAGGAAACATGGGCTAGTGTTGCCATCTAGTGGCCAGTAATAAAATAATCCCCAGTAGCAGATTTGTGCCATGGAGATTGAAGGCAGAATCACGGAATCTCATCTCTGCTGGGTTTACATTCAGCCATTTTGTATTTATAAAGCAATGAACCAACCAAAGCCACAACCTTAACAACATTCTACATCTGCAATGATGTGGTCCTTCCAATTATGCTCACAAGAGTGGTGCACTTACTTGCTTCTACTAATAACTGTGCAAAATTAGGCTCATGGGAATCCAAACAAATATGGTGGCACCCTATATTTAGCCTGGGGGTGGCTAACAGCCACTGCTACACTGCCCCCTCTTAAAAAGGTTGTGATCCACATTGAAAGTCCCTCAGCACCCTGGGGCAAAAATGTTTACTACATCCTAGATTAAGCAGTACGGCACTTGTGCTGGAAGACGTTGGACCCTGATCTGGGATCTGCCAGCTGCAAGGAAGTAGATATGGAGGGCGATGAAGCCCCAGCCATGGGCTGTAGATCCATATTCTTTAGCCAGGAAAGAACTCACTGTCATGCAGCTGGTATCATAGCTTCCTGTCTGGCAGAAGGCAGCTCAGGCGAGACAGATGAAGGCTAGTTGGTATATACAGTCCAGCTGGCGAGCAACCCAGTCTTTCCCAACAATGTGCCCCAGGAAGCTGGTCCGTCCCAGAAGAGATGACACTTGACGGTGTTTAGCAATAAGGTTTGGCAGTAGAACTTGATGCAGGATTGGCAGGGCTGCATCGACAGCTGGAGGTCAGAGTTTCATCTAGCAGATAACACAAGCAGCAGGCAGGAGGATGTGGTTCAGGACCTTTTCAATCAAAAATTCAAACATCGCAGGGCTATGCCAATGTCTGAATGGCATGGCAGAAAATTCCCATTAGCCCCGGCCAATGGTGAAGCCAATGGTGAAGCTTGTTTTGATGGAGTGAGGGGAACCCTCCAATAGCTGCTGTGGGGGTTGAGAGCAGGATGCAATAATCAGTGATGTCCTTTGCCTCTTGGGCAGTTATTGTTTTGAGTCTGGTGTTAGTGGATGACTAGGGCATATTAACTGGAAAAATGTCCAGTGCTGACCAGGCTAAGGGTGGGGACTGTATCCTGGGGAGCCATTGCTGGATCTCTGTGGACACTGCACCAAATGAAGATGCAACAGCTGATCACAACCTACATATGCGTCACTTTTACGCAAACAATCTTTTTGTGGAACTAGGAGTGGCCGATCTTTAATTTTATTAAGGGTTTGTCATTCTACCAACACTACTGTCATTACCACAACTGTGACTTATAAAACAGACTGTAGGTAAGAAATTTGCTGGGGGGGGACATATTTTACAATCTGCCGAGAACACATTTATAAATAAGGTCAAATGTGGAATTGTTTGGTAGAATTTCATTTACCTCATGTAGTCCAGGGTTCAGGTTCCCATCGTTCATTTGTTTGATTTTCTTTCAGTTTTCAGCCACATATAAAACATAATATTAACAGAAAAGAATATATTTCTGTCATACTTTCTTCTCTGAACCTCCAAGCTGTTTACATGTATCATATGTCCATGTAAATAGCAAATTACCTTAACATAAAACACAGAGATCAACTAAACAAACAAATGTTTATTTAAAGCTTATGCATTTGTGATACTTATATGACTTTACTTGCAATATTTTTCAGATTACATAAAATGTTTAAAATTATATACAGAAAGATGGATACCCTAGCCTGTCAAAGCTATTTTTGAGCATATTCTACCAATCATCAACTAACATAGACCCAGTATGATTTGAATGCATGCCACATTCCTCACAAATTAATATTCAGTTTTAATCTAGGTTACATTGCATTTTTAAAACATTAAAAATAAGAAACATATATTGAGAGTATTTAAAAGAAAATGATCCAAGATACACCATCCATTTGTATTATCACATGCTGATAGCTACTTGTGGCATACTGAAAACTAAAATATCAAAGCCCTAGAACCAAAAACCAAATTCTGTAAAATGAAATATGTAAGAACAAAATATGAACATTCCGCCATAATTGACAGTTCTTAAAAATATTCACACTTAAGTCTGAAAAATGAAGAGAACATTGAGGTTTTATCACAAATACAATTATACATATTTGGATTCATGTCACTATTTGAAGGTTATAAAAACAGTTGCTACAGTAGCCTATCTCAATCATCATAAAGGATTGTGAACGTTTCCCTGTCAGCAGTCACGATCTGTACATATGCTTCTGTCTATTTGTTCATCTCCATCTTCTAAAAGATTTTTACATTATAAAATATCACATTAATTACAAAATGTTTAGATTTTAGACTGTTTGGTTTAGGTAGTGGGGTCGTATTATATTCTATTGTTAGGTATTGAAAAGAATGTACTGGTAGACTGATATAAAAAGGAAGTGATATTGCATATAATATTTGTAATCTGTATTAGTGTACAGACCCCAAAACAATGTTCCTCGTGCATGAAGTTGATTATCATGCAGATTACACCAGCCTTCTTAATACCATACTGTTCTCACTTACGACATCCCATGTCCATTTTGTTGTCTACACAAGGCGAAGCGTCTTTCCACGTAAACCTTTTGAACAGTCCAGGTCAACTTGTTATCGGTCATGATTAAGTGGGTGAATGATGCTGTCTTAACCAAACAGTGACTAGGAAAGGTTCGCACTTGATGTTCCTCCAAAGGTTATTTAGCTGTGGGATAATCTTAGCACAAAATTTGAGCCGGTTCATGCTGGAGGCAAACGCTTCAGTTACATCAAAGCGGAGGCCGCATTCTTCACTGATTGCTGTCGGACCGGTGTGGAGCTTCAGTTCACCTTGCTGGTGGAGGAAGGTAGGCTGCAATCCGTGCTGTGCCTCCGAAACAGTTACCTTATCGACGGGTACCACAATGTATGTGTTCTGCAGACGCTCACCCACACCACTTTTTATTTGCGTGGACCAGCAATGTTCTCCAAGATCACCTGTACAAGAGTGTGAGAGCGAGCCTAATTATGTAAAATATATTTTCTTAAACAATTTACAAATTATAAAGTGTTACCAATTAACATTTCTAGGAAAGGCCTCGCATGGAATATGAAATAACATAAAACTGGTGTATATGCAGTTGATAAAGCTGAGCAGTATTGAAGCCTAATAGTTATACAGATGAAAGTTGCCAGGACTTACTTTAACTTTAACCTAACGTTACAATTGAATAATAGTGTTATGCTTTTTTCTCTCTAATTTTAATTATTACTTAACTCACCAATCTGTACTGGTGAGGATAAAAATGAACAAAAAAAAAGAGTACAAACCAGTATCCAAACCTACCTAGCAACTGTTGTTTGCTACATTGATGTTACTGATGTTAGTTGATAAACAAAAACATTATATTCTGTAGGCAAATGTGAGCTGCCTATTGTTAGTACTGTTTTATGAACTTATTAATGGTCAGCTGGTCACCAGTGTCAGTTATATAAGGTTAATATCGTTAGGTGGTTCATCATTCCAAGTAATGTTTAGTAAGCCCGGTACCTGACAATTATCTTAGGCTAGAGTCCTAGGCCGCAGCAAGCAAGTAAGGTGGAGTACAGCTTACTACAAGCCTTGGTGTGTAGTTTTAATGGAGATTGTTATGCAGTTCTTTATGCTAGTATGGTCTTTATGTATATGATAATTTTGAGCTGCAACCAGCTGCTCTGTAAGCTCGCTCCGTCAGTTGGTTGGTTGGTTGGTCCACAAAAATGTCCCCACCCTTTAGCACCCACAGTTTTCGTGCCTGGAGACTGAAATTTGGCATGGAGGTTAAGTGTGTGTGTGAAGGTGTGTTTCTGTTCATGCCAATTGGCTAAAAGGGGACGTGGCAGTGGGCGTGGCCTGGTCGCAACTAATGCAAATTTGCGCTTATTATAAAGGAAGATAGACCAGAACCCATACACTACCCTGCCATCTGCTGTTGTTGTCTGCTGAAGGCACAGTAATTATTACATCCATGCTTCATGCTTGACCTGAGTAGCCAGGATTTTTTTTTTCCTTTTCTTTTTCTGGAAACTATATTTTTCTGATATGAATATTTGGGCTTGAATTCATAGGTAACAAATTAAAATCTATGCTGTTCAGAGTTATTATATTAAAATGATTTCAGCACAAATTTAATAAATTAAAAGCTTTAATTCAAATGTTTTTGGCGCTTATATTCCCTGAATCCCAGCCAGTGATTTTAAGATCAAATCCACCATTACTCCATTGAAATGATTTGCCAATCCAGTGTTGGACAGAAGTGGTTGCATGTGTTAACAGTGATGGCTTATTCCAGTCTAAAAAATATAGTGTATATTTCTAAGTATAGGCAACCTAATTAAATTAAGCCCTCATTAAGTGTTAAATAAAATGGAAAAACCAAGAACTCATGTAAACACAATGTTGACACATTAAATTCTAATTTGATTAATACAAAAATTGATTATACATTAATATCATGGCACACAAAAATTATTTTTGCAAAGCGTAAGTATTACAGAAAGTGTATTGACAGTGCCATGATCATGAAACTACCAGTAGGTTTACTGATAGCACTTATTGTGATTGCAATAATCAGCTTTCATGTTTGTCAGTCTATGTAGAATTTCCTTTTATATAAGCATAACTTCTATCTTCAAAGTTCAACATGGCATACTGTTAGTAACCCACCTGTGGTTGCTTGATGGAACCGCACTGTACGTGTGTCTCTTCGGTACAAAAGCTGTCTGTAGGTCTGTGCAGTGCAACTGAGCACACACCCTGACAGTGTGCCAGTCTCTCTGGAATTTTCTGTCAGAAGATGATCCTTTTCTCCATTTTCTCCTGTGCTGTCCAGGGTCAACGCAATGGCCATAACCAGTGACAAAACCACAAAGCACAACCCAGCTGGCGCAGAACTCATCATTCCGACCCAGTGATATGTCAGTCAAATTGATGCTCAGTAGGTTAGATCAGGTTATGACAGAGAACTGCTGCAGATGTTTATCTGTTTCTGTAGATGGGTGTGTTCTGGCCGTCCTGGGTTACGAGATGGAAATATCCCGGATCTACTGTGCACAACCATAAACAAACACAAACAAACAGAATGAACAAAAACAAATTTAAAAATAGTGAAATGTTGATAAGACAAACACAGGACATGCACTACAGTCGACTCCCCATTTTCCCTTTCTGAAGTGCGCAACAAGCTGTTTGAGCTTTGAGTCACAGAGGCTGGCATCCTTTTGATACTGTCTGCCAGCCAGCAGTGATCCAGAAACATTTTTTCAGATGTCAAATTTAAAATTAATCCTCATTCAGCGATCTGCCAGGACTCAAAATGGGCCTATTAAACTAATTTGACTTGGCTATCAGGGTTATAACAAGAACTCCATGTAACCAATTTTATGATGTACCATTATTTTCTTGACCTTTAATAACAGAAGACTCTTTGTCCTCATGAATTAACTTTTTTTTTCTTTGAAAAGACCAATAGGGCATTTTAGCATATTAAAAGCCAGTGAATTTTATGGTTATCTTATATTTAATAGTGCATGTTAGTCACTGCAAGTGTTCAGTGTATCCAGTAGTAACCAAGTCTTAATTTATGTTATTTGTCATTTTTTATTTAATCAGACTGCAAGTACAGAATGTGAATAAAGATACATAATTAACATACTGTGCACTCATTTTTAAGATACTTAATACATCAGATTTACATGAAGATATGTTAACATAATCTATGAAGACGATTGTTAGTAAATCATTGATTTTGGCAGACTTAAAAGAATAGTATTCAGATAAATATATGCAAAAAACTGTGTGCTTATTGTTTAACACCAGTGGATAAATATCTATGACAATTAACTATTTGTGAAATAACTGTGAAGCAAACTTTTTGGATAGCACAAATACAACATAAAGAATGGGAACAAATACAGTGTTCATAACCACACATGGACATGGTTGTGCTATGTCAGCAAAGACTCCAGGAAACACAATAAGACACAGACATGGCTTATAGCAAAGAAACCTTGGTATCAGATGCAGCTAGCTTAAACAATTTATACAAAATGAGAATTTTCTTTCCCTCTCATTGCTGTGACACAAAAACAAGCGAGAATTCGCAAAAGCTGCGACCAGTCCACTCCCACTGCCTCGCCCCCTTTTAGCCAATTGGCATTAACGGAAACACACACCTTCACACACACAAACTTGACCTCGCCTCCTGGGGCAAAAACTGCGACTGCCAAAGGGTGGGGAAATTTTTGTGGACCGACCAACCAACCAACCGACAGAGTAACCCATACAGCTGCTGGGCACAGCTAAAAACAAAAACAAGACAAGAAGCACAGAACTTCAACACTGTTTAACTGTTACCAGTATAAGGGCAGTGCTATACAAAGAGAATGCTCCTTTACATTAGTCTACTATTAGGAAGGTTTAACTGGACTCCACTCCTGCGCCCTCAGACCCCCCCACACCCCGGCGCCTCCTGCAGTGGAGCTTGAACAGAATTTACATGTATTTAAGTGACGTGCCTTTGTGTGTGTGTGTACACGTGTTATATGTCATTCAGGACTTGATTTTAAATGCTGCCAGGTCTGGTGGAGGGCACTCGTTCAGTTCTGTGCATCGTGTTGGTCAGATGTTGGTTTGCAGCCACACTGACGGGTCAGGGCCACTGTGGAGATGACCGGCGTGTTCAGCTCATCCATGTAGAAGAATGGCACCAGTTCTTCAGAGGTTGGCTGACAGCACTGAACAGAGGGGATAGTGATGTGGGGTAGATGTTAAAGGGTAGCAGATGTAATTGAATTGGTCTGATGTTGTTTAAATTTCTATAGCAAAGAATAGTAAACACAAAGGCCCTACGGATTCATTTTACTCACACTTTAATTAAACATTGGTGCAGAATGGCATTGCCAAGTTTAAGGGAAAGTTATTGCTTTGATGCTTTGGTTCTGATGCAAACATGGAATTTCGTAATAATGGTTCTCTTCATTACCTGAGGATTACTCCCCCAATGTCAAATCCTTTGAAGAACAAATCACACAAAAAGTGAGCCCAGTTATAACAGTCATGGTATTTCAATAATATTCTGTCTTTTTGCCATGAGTTGTCTATCCTGGATAGATTAGTTTGGATGGATTGTCTGAAGAACAAGGTGTCACTTCTGTAACCTACAGCTGACCTTGCACACAAAGAGGCTGGGGATTCACACAGTATGTCCTATGTTATCACTCTCATAGACAAAGCACTGATAAATTGGGAAAAACCTGGAAGCTGTAGAGCCTGACCACTTCCCTCCTGTTTAGGTTGGATATTTTTGCAATGAGCTGTACTGACAAAAATCAGCTGCAAATCCATTCTGAAAATCATAGTTGTAATTGGAAATCCTGACAGTGGTTGACTCAGGGAAGCAAGTCATTAATTAACTTTCTTGCTATAATACATTTGACATATTCAACAACATATAGATAATTCTTAGCAGTATCCCAGTTAACAATTTTTGGTTCTGAAATCATTCAAGAATATTATGATCAATGTTCCTAACATGAAGTGTTACTGTTTCCTGGATATCCAGTGAAATTTACGTATAATATCAGTTAAAAGGGAATTTGAATTGTGACTGACACAAGTCAGACACATAGACAGAACTCTCATGGAACAGTAGACATATAAGAATGGTAAGTATTCTGGTATCCCTTAATCACAAAACATACAAAGATATTTTGCCTCCAGCTCATATAACCAAAAAAGGTTAACTACTTGATGTTGAAACCTCTGTATGGAATTGTTTAATTAATTTTAAATTATGCAGTGAAAATGCATTGACCTATGCAATCTTCATTAGATTTCAGTTCTGCTGTTTAAGAGGATGGTGTCAAAAAGAAACTGTGAAATGTTCACACTTGTTATTCACCCCCAGCAATAATTTCTTGCAGTTATGACTTTTCTGGTTTGTCAGGGCAGGAGCATTTAAAACATTGCTGTACCATTGCTTTGTTTTGGGGTCTGGTGGTTTGGTGTGCTCTGCACTGTTGAGTTGTAGGGTCCAGATGAGGATTGCAGACTGTGCACTGGGTGTAGGTGAAGGTGTCTGGGTAAATAATCCAGTCCTCCCAGCCAAGATCTGGTAGGAACAGAACAGGGGGTGTGTTACTCTCAAATTCATTACACAGCAACAGTTGACAATAGTTATTAAAATATGTTCTGACAAATAGCTTTGTTGAGTCTGAGAAGATTGATTGAAGTGCAGACAGAATTTTACTAATGTCCAAGGAGAGCAGCAATAAAAACCTTGTTAACATGGCAGTGGAAATATCAGGTGCCTGCTTTGTCCAGAAACCAAACTGCTTGCTGTAAAGGTTTATCAAACATGAATCAAATAAGGGGGAGATTGCCTGAGAACCATTTTTATTGTATGGCTCTTTGTATTTCAGGCAGGTCTGACCAGGGCAATACACCACATCACTTGGAACCCTTGCAATGATCATCAGAGAGTCAATTCCTTTTATATTTGCAGGAGTTTCAAATTCAATATGCAAATCTGCTGAATTGATTTTCAGGGAAAGTTTACCACTTGCTGTTTTCATAGCTAATAGCCCCACAAGGCAGGTATATTTGCTTGAGATACTGAATCTACAAAAAATTGTTATTAACTCACTTGATTATGAAGCAAAAAGTTTTGCAGTAAAACTAAGGGCTAAAGAACTAATTTCCTGGTATGTTTTGATGCTGCCATAATTTTGAAATATTTATACTAGGATGAAGGTTAAACAGCACACTTAAAGTTAATTGTTTTTGGTTGTGGGCCACTTTAAAGATATTGAACTGAAAAATAATGAACCTTGTATGAACATCTGTGAAACCAGCTGACAGCAGCGCAGGCTCGTGTTGTTGGTGTCATCTTGGTTCCCAGGGGACTCCAAGGTTGTGTTCACCACTGATGAAACAAATGAGTGCAATGAAAGTTTCACTGAAAATAAATTCAGATTTGAAAGGATTTTCATTTGTGAATTGTGATCAGTTTATTGTTTTTGAACCAGGATATTTGGGTTGGCCTTACCAGTGACCTCCTGGGGCTTTGGTGGGCTGTGGGCAGTTACTCCTAGCGCAGCTTTCCATTGCTCCCTAAGCCTGCTTAGTCCAGTTCTGGAAACCTGAGGCTCCTTATCCAGGTTCAGGGCTGCAAGCAGCTTTTGCTTGATTACCTGAAGTGACTCCCCTTGGCATCTAGAGGCAAAGATAAGGGAAGTTCAATTGTCTGCATATTGTATATCAAAGAAAATCCTTACAAGTGTAAACGATCTCACCAGTTTATGATTGTTTTTACATTTTTCTAGTACAGTAGTATAGCATTGGGTCGACCTGAGTAATGTTATCAAAACCTTATGACAGTTCTTTACAAGACATTTCATAAAAGACTCTTTCATAAAAGCTTATAAATACAGCATATTGAATGCACTGTTGGGATGGAATTAATGAAAATTTGTATTCATGAAGTATGTAATCTTCAAACTTATCAACCATGGGGCATATTGGGCATTTGCAGGGCAATGCATTTTTGTACATCACATACTTTGTGCAGAGTGCTTATTTAACATGTGAAAATTAAAGACTAAACAATTCACTGCTGGGCAGTTGGACTACACTACGTTAGTACGACACTTGGAATACTTTTATTGGAACAAAGCCATGTGTACTTTGAGGATTCATATTTTCCACATAACAAAACTTTGTGTGCAATTGGAAACAGTCTGTTCTTTGCTTTTCAACAAATATTATTCTGCTCTGTGGTGCTGCATCCATTTTAAGGCATCTGGTATTTCTTCATATCATTAAATGGCTCCGTGCTAGCAGCGGGGTGTGGGACAAAGGGCCTCTTCTCTGAATAATGACGATGAACAGTCACTGTGAAGTCCCATGGAATGATGTGTATCAGCCTTAAATCTTATAGTATCAGATTGTTCTTGCCTAACTCTTTCAGGAGTCCACTGAACTTAATCCTGTGTACATGAGTATATGTACACAGGAGGCCTCAGATTGTTTTTTGTGACATTCTTTGAATAATACTGAGAATAAAGCACACCAGAATAATACTTTAATAAATTGCATCAGCATTTTGAAATCTAGATGTGGACAATTCCAGCTTCACAAAGTAAAATTACTACCATGTATTTGCTCTACCTGTGCTCTAACTCAGTTGATTTCACTACTATTGTTTGTTTTTATGTATGTATATCTGTATATGTGTATGTATTTTTCCTTTTTTAATGTTTTTGTTTTCTTTTACATGACTAACCACATAAGCTAAAGTTTTGTTTTCAAGTAGCCACAACATATTCCCATAATGTAAGATGTTTGAAATGCTGTGCTTCAAGGAAGTAAAAAATTTAGGCTGTGCTAAAATTATGATGTAAAAACAGTAACTTGGCATGAAAAGGAGGGGAAAGGCAAGATTTGTACTATGGTCTGATGAGTCAGATGCAATCTATTGTGCCAGCTGCTCTGTGAATACATATTTTCCTTGAATACAGTGTCTCACTTTCTCTGTTATAGACTAATATGGCATGTAAAAAGTATTTATATTCAGAATGCAATAGATTAATCTAGGACCAAAAGTCAGTTTTGATTGAATACAATATACCTGTCAAGACACCAAGTGTTTTTGATCAAATGCCAGCCAGAAACCTTATACCAAAAAGATGATGGATTAAGAAAAGCCAAAAATGTCACCCTCTGTGAAAAATTGACTTGGACTGCCATAAAATAGAAAAACAGCATGTCATAATCTTTCAATGAATGCCAGAGAGTTGACAGTGAAACTACTGGAAGATACCATTTGTTCTGTTTGTTCCCTGTAGCGTATTAGGCCTCGGAATGTATTGGTCAACAGTGTTCTCTCAGGGATTCTCAGAACAACATATGAGACATCTAATGTATTTCATAATTTTCCTTGTAGCTGCAGGAAACATTTTATGCAAAATGCTAGCACAATAACTGTGATTATTCAAACTCATTATTAAACCAATGCTCTCAAACCCTTAAAACATTTGACTGAACTTGTCTCTGCAGTTCAGTTCAGAAAGTCTCTGCTTGGATAAACTGCTAATCTGACTTCACCAATCATGAGTTTGCATGAAACCATTTAGTTAGATGACCAAATTTATGCATCACACTTTATAATTTCTCTAAATGAGACAAACAGGGCATTAAAAAACTAAGGTCTTACTGTCTAAGATCTTAAGATCTAATGTGTACATGCAATGTTAAATAGTCTGAACCTGTACAGTAAGTATGGTAGAAGGCTTTGTTAACTGATTAGACAGAATAAAGTGAGGATAACAGGACACACAAAAACACTATAAAAACTGCATTGCAATACTGTGTTTTCATCTGAGCAGGCTATTGTTTTTTCCATTCTATCTGCATCCTTTGATTCATGTGCATAAATATTTACATCATCATCATACCCATGCAAAAATTTACACATCTTTTAAAAATATTCTATATATTGCCCTGTCTTATACTCATAAATTGTTTATTTGTCATAGAATTAGCAAAAACATATTCTCACACAAAACATTTTTACCTCACCATCAATTTTCACCCACACCAATGCCGAACCCTGAATAGCAATCGAATGATGAATACACAGAAAGAAGTGCGAATCTCACCTGTTCACCTTGACAACCGGCATGTGTGAGATGGAGGTGGGCGCTCCCGCAGGTTCCCCTTGGGAGGGATGGAGAACAAATGCCTCTCCCGGAGGAAAGCCAAAAAGAACAGCCATAATGCAGAACAAAAACATCATGGAGGTACAGCAGGTGGACTGTGGGCTACAGTGCGGCTGACCCAAACACAATCAGCTCTCCACGTTTCACTTGGTTAAAAAAGTGAGGCTGGCTCAGTCCAATTCAAATTGTAGGAAGCAGGATTAGTGTGCTACAGATGCTCTGACAATCAATGGCCTGTAAGTCCAACTGTGGAGAACTGTTTTTCACCATGGCCTGGGAACTTGGGTTTTATCTGCTCATGCACCAGGTTGACCTTGAAATATTTTACATTGTTTTCCTGTCGTACAACCGTGAGACAGTATGAGGGAGAGACAGAGGGGGATAAAGGAAGAACACATTTTCTTTGCCTTGACTGTTGGGCCATGAATAGGAGACCTATATACACTGTGTAGGGACTCTTGCCGCCAAAGTGATAAGCTGTTCCTCATGAGCAGGTGTTCTGTGGGCAAACACTCAAATTAAAAGAAAAAAAGCCTGTGAATAAAAAAATGTCCTTCAATTTTTGTTTGATTTTTGTCTCACAAAATTAATTATATCTGACCAACCATATACAATTCTGCACAAAATAGTTTCTTAGGACAGTGGTTCTTCGTTCTGATTCCAAAATGAGAGGAAATGTCTGAACTAACTCCAGTCTGAGGTGTGGTTGATGTTGTTTGACACAACATTGCTTTTGTCTCTCACTCAGAATGTAAACCACTGCAGGACCTTTTTCATTCTCCCAGTTTGTTTTCTCATACACCACAAAATCTTTAGATATACAATCATTGACAATTAAATTAGTTTTTACACTTTTTGACAGTAAGAAGCCAGAAGACCTTTTTAATACACTCCACCAATGTGCAGTATTCATATATAATTTAATATATATATATATATATATTATTTTTATTAAAGCTAAATTTACTAGTCTTGTGTATATACCACATATGTCCCAGTAAAAGAAAATTCAAACAGCACATTTAGCTTACAAAAGGCTTCCAACAATCATTTATTGAAACAGTCCACCAGAACACAGAAAACGTGGGTAGTCCTTAAAATAGAAGTAATTTGCATAGAGCTTGTCCACATCTCCTGCAGCCTCAGCTGATACAGACAGTCTCTATTTGCCTGCAAGTGGCATCTTGTTAGGCATATTGGGGCCTGGTCATTCACAGAAGAGGCTATCACATAAGGACTTGTTTACATCTTTACCCATTTGAATGTTACTTTCTATGTTCCTGGATTTATACTCATGCTCACATACTATCGGTCTCATGTGACAAAGTACAGCATGGAGGTGAGATGCTAGTGGTCTGTCAGAATTATTGTTGCACAGAGGTTTCGGTAAGTATTCAGAACCCCTCACCTTTTCCACAACACAACATGAATACTTTCTGAAACCACTGATGAAAAAAATATATATTTCCAAATGTGTAAAGAGAGAGTTACAGTAAACCTATGCTCACAGGTCAGGCACAAGAGTTGAGGAAATCAGTTGCATTTCGATGGAGGCATGCCCTTATGCTGTGTATGAAAAGAGGTAGCAGCTAAATTGACAAAAGAAGTTGCATGGATGGAAGTTGCATACTAGGCATTCCAAACAAAGATTAAATCATGATAAAAGTGTATTAAACATGAGTTTAGGAAATTCTCTTTATCAGAGCAACTTTCACATTCAAGGTGTGGTATTGGGTCAAAATGAGAAAAAATTCACAAACACTTGGAATCACAATATGTAACTGTTCACCACCTGCATAAACACAGATTTTTTCCATTTGATTATTTTGTAGCATGTAATAACTCAAAAGTTTTGTAAAGTTTTAAATGTCCTTATTTTGACATGCTAAAATTTATTTTCATCCTAAAAATGAAATACCAGCAACATATACAAACAAAATACCTGCACCATGCAGACACTGCATCTGGCCTATGTTTACAATCAATTAATGGGATGACCTTAAATGAACACAGGGAGGAGACAACCAGATAGAGCGTGGCAAAGGAGAAACAGCCATATCCATTGAATTCTGTGTTTTGGCTCTACATGAAAGGCGAGAGTCTTTCCAAGTTAAAAAAATGTTTTTGCTTTGCACCTGCCATTCAAGGGCAGAGAATTCCAGAGAGCGGAGAACTGTCCAAGTCCACAGGCATACTGATGGGCCCTTTCAGGAAAATGTCAATACAGTTTAAGGCAAGGATTATAACTGGATAAAATTCAATAAAACGTGTTTTGTGAACAGTGAAGTTCTCATACAGCTTTGAAATATCACTTTCTCTCTGCGCAATTATAATTCACTATTCTATCTGCAGCAGTTTCAAGTTTTAAGTAAAGTGTTATGTTGGTTGGACATATCTTGAATGCTCTCTGAATAAATAATCAAGTTTATATAAAAGCTCTTGTATCTCAAAATTAAATTGAATCACTGAAATGTTCTTTGTGTTATACCAATTTTCATCCAAGTCAATGTTGAATTATCAAGTACAACATTCCAATGATGTATCAGACCAGTCTAGACTGAACCAATGAACCACAGACAGCCCAAAAAATGTATAAAATATCAAGCTGTATTCTGGACATGCCAGGGCATTGCCTGTAATATTGTTTGTTCTTCTCCATCAAATTATCTGATGTTAGATATAGCCAACATTTTTGCTGACAAATGTAAATAAATTGGAAGAATATCTGTTAAATCTATCAGATTGAACATGTCTGTTAATGAGCTTGGTAATACAGGGCTCTGCTTTAAGAATGCAAGTGACCTTGCCCAGTACAGAAATAATGGGGCATGTCTGAACTGAATCAGTTTCTAGTAACCATGTTAACAATGTGATGAAGACTATGCATGAGAACCACAAATGGCAGCATGATATTCTTGTATAATTTCATTGATGAAGACATATGAGAATAGAGGAATGGCTATGCATGATATTGCCTTCTAAAGAATAGATTATATTTTTTTATTTTGATTAATTCTTTTAAATGGCAGAATAAATGTATGTTATTGTCAGAAACAGTACATGAATGTTAGTTATTTAAAAAAACAGTGCATATCTGTGTCTTGTATGGACATAGGTAAGTAATTGATTATATATCATGCAGATTGTGTAATTGCACTACAAAAATAAAGCAACTAATGAAACAAAATAAAAAACTGCAACAAAAATAAAGCAGTTACTTTGATAAATGTTTGTAATCTCATTAGAGATAGAATTATAACAAATCCAATATACTTTTGATAATATAGTACTGATAACACATCACTTTCACATTAACAGTCTTTTTTGTCCAGCTTCCTCAAGGCTGCAAATATTTGTGGAACCCACTGTAAATAGCACTGTTGAACAAAGCAGATCAGAGCACTTGCATACATGTCAAATATAAATACCAACCACCCAGGGGTGCAGATGGCAGGGGAGACACATTCCCCCAGTTTCATAGGGACCCTGATCCAACCTGATCCCCAATTTTGAGAAAAAAATATATACATATTGTATAAGTTTAAAAGTTGAGACCTTTTGCTCACAGTTTTTGTCTCCCCGACTTCAAAAATCTCTCCTGCGCCGCTGCAACCACCAATGTAATTGTATGACCAAGGGCTACTCAGTGCCACTCCAAAAACCTGGTAGCGCCATGTTTTTTGGGGTTTTTTTATTTGCATTAACATAAGCCATTCTAAAAATTGTGTAATTATCAAAAGTCATCAACAAATTATCATGCAGTGCTGTATGGAAAATTTTTAGATTTGTAAAAAATCAAGGTGCACAGTAACTGCACAGCTGAAAGATATACAAACTCTCAACAAATCGAATTGCCAAAACGATCTGGCCAAAAGGTGTTGAATGAGAGAGGAATGTCTCAACAAGTCTTAACAAAAACAAGTTATGTGTATTACTCAATGTTTCTGGAACATTCAGAAATGAATACACATTAAGGTCCCCTCAACATCTGGGATCTACAGCTGCATGGAACCCATACCTTCAGGTTTCAAGAATGTGATGGTAGTGTGGGGAGGGTGTTGTCTCTGTCTCCCCATATGTAGCTATGCTCATAGCAATAAAAGCTCACAGGGGAGTGTCTTCCAAAACAGTTTTTAGGGTGCCAGGATTGGTCCAAAATATTGCTCTGTTTCAGGTGCTTCCTGCTATGTTGTTTTCCTTTTCAACATCCTGCTGCCAAATTTTAGGCCTGCAATGTGTTGTAACAGGAGTCCCCTAATGTGAATCTGATTCTGTAAAAAGGTAAAAAAATCCATCTTGAAATGGAGCGGGCATAAGGACAGAATATTATGAAAGATTATTTCCTCAAAAAAGAGATTAATGATCACATTTCTGTCACATTTGTATTCCCGTTGGCCAAAAATGTCAGACTGTTTTTTTACATCTCTTCCTATCACTGGAAATATTAATTAGGTTTATGCACATGTATTATACTTCAATACAGTTAAATACAATGCAACTGATCAATTTGTGTCTGTTTACTTTTCATGGAACATGCAACACAAATCAGATTTCTCATACTTTTCATAATGATTGACAATCAATTCATATTAACTTTCCAGTGCTATTATTGGTCTAAACCTGAGACATATATGAGTGAAATAGAAAAAGACTGAAGATCTTTGTGTGTATGCAATGAAGAATACAGAATACCTTTTACTTTGTTCATTTTTAAACAAGTAAAACTCCAAAAGAATTCTGGCCCCCTTTCACATTATGAAGAAATGCAGGAAGCCTCAGAGTTGTTTGTAATCTGGTCTCATAAAAGAGACACAGATGCTTCACAAAAATCACTTTGTTTCAATTCAAGGTATTAGGGAGGGTGTCAGTGGCAGGTGCTGAGCGAGTAGTCTAAATCAAATACATAAATGGAATTCTTTCAGAGGCTAAATACAGGAGAAACACAGATACAGGAGCGTGGGATGTTAGAGTGCAAAAAATGGGCCCAAAAATATTCAAATAAACAGCTGCAGTGAATAATGGGACATTCATTCAACATGTTTTAATCATGGCCAAAGGACCAGTGTTCTTATACACATACAGTATGAGTGATTATTTTGTGAAGTACAGTTTTGATATTTTAAAAAGTACACTTATTAGCATTCAAGGTTGTGTTTTTGTTGGTGTCTGCTTTGTCCTCTCAATGAATATCTGACAAAAGTGTTCAAACAGTGAGATTTGTTAATGTACATATGTTATACTGCTCTTCCACTGACCCATTGTGGAAGAAACAATTGTTTTCACCTGGGGCCTTGAGTTGTAAGAGTGTACCTTCAGCTAGGTTTAGCTATGCAAGACATATGTGTATTCTTTTCCAGAACTAATGGAAGTGCTTAATGTATGTTTATGCAATTCTCAAATGAAGGTCTTTTTTTTTTTTTTGGGGGTTAAAATAAATTACAACAAAATAATGGGCAAAAATCTAGAAATGGTAGATAGTGGAGTGGATAGGGAAGCCATTTGGATGGCTTTTCAAGGAGTCCTGTTATCTCGGGTCATCTGGGTCAAATCACTTCATTATTCATTTCCCAACCAGTGGGGCTGACATGTACAAACAATCAACTCCTGGAAGTTCATATTACAGCTTTTGATCACTTATCCCTGCCAGTTACCAATACATTTTCAATATTTTAAATCTAACATTACAAACCACACTTCTGAACTCATATTTACTATTGTAATCACTGAGAAGTTCCATTTCAGCACTGACTGATTAAAATTATCAATGATTATTCTATTGTATACTGTATTACTGAAAATAGCCAAGCATCCAGAAATCAATTTGGTGCCATGTTACTTGTAACTGTACACCACAACACAAACCACAATCTTTTGCCACCCAGTGCCCTTTATGAAAGGCTTTACCTATCTATTTAGGGAACGGTCTAGCCGTAGCGAGGTATTATCTTAAGCCACTTGTGGCTTGCTGTTTTGATTAAGTGCTCACGAGGCCTGAGAAAGACACTTTACATATCTCACAAGGCACACAGTAGACGAGGCAGTATGACTGCGGCCCTGCGTCTCTGAACAGGTTGTCCACTGAAATCACATCCTCTGGGACAAAGCCGTGTCACGTTTTTTTGGCGCTGTTTATCTCTAGGGCACCATTATGACAGACAAACTTTACTTCACACTTCATTCTTTTTCCACACCTGAAAGGACAAGACAAACATGGATTTAGAGGAGGTTTTTACTGAAATGATTTAAGGGTAAACACCTTACTCACACAGAAAGAGACGACGGCAAGGTAAGATCAATTTCCTTTCTCTTATATTACACCTTACAGTGTATGTAACTGCATTGAAGTAGATCAAATAAGGTGCAATCTTAATTCCAAAACTTGAAGACTATAAAAAGTATAACAAGAAAAGTATAACAGGTATGAATTGTAGTTAAACATGAATGGATTGGTTTGTATTGACTACTAATGTAATAGTGGTAAATAGCTTAATGAGTGTTATTTTAATGAGTTCAACTTGATGCAGCATATAATTATTCATACATGTGGTTTGTAAATAACACAAAACACTTATACACATTAGGTAATATAATAAGATGGTTAAATTGTTTTCTTTATAACAAACAAGTGATTTGTTGAATTAAAATGTGATATTATTGTGTACTTATGTATTTTGGTAGTAAAATATGCCATTCAAATTATATATACAATCTTTCAGCCATTATAATGTACAGTCTTTACAGTTTCATACTGTTTTAACACTGACAGTCTGTAAAAAAGTTAACATCAGTATTTCACAATACTTTGAATGTAAGCATTAGTCACATTTCCACAGTCAGGCCAGCTAGTTCAAATCAAAGACAAAGCCTCATAGCATAGATTCATACTGGTCCATTCACTCGTCCATATTTGGGCCTGAGAGGTGCCAACATTGCTTAATCACCTTGCTTATAACATCAGGCTGCTAATAGCCTAACTTTGACTGCTTCTGATGTTGACTGCACCCCTTTACCCCATGTGGACCAAAGGGAACAGAAGGGCAAAATGTATGAGTTCAAGGCACCAAGGAGGTCCTAGTGAAGCCCCACCCAAGCCTGGAAGTGGCTGGGGAAAACCCACCACAGTGGCATTCGTGTTCCTCTGGAAATGTGGCTGTCATTCAGTTTCTGGGTTCCCTGGGTTCTCTTGTTATAACACAAATTACAGTAACAATAAGAGTCCCCCTGTGTATCATTTTTAATGGTTACTAACCAGCTTTGGGCTGATAGAAATGGCAAAATTTACACTGAAAATCATTTTTTTCTTTACCTGTATCAAGTTGGATTGAGTGGATATGAAAAACCTACACGTCCATTGATAAGATCACATCCCATTCAGGCAAACCCCTTTCTCCATTGAATGTTACAATGAACATCTCCAAAGGAATCAAACTTTCAGTCATGGGCTATCAGTGTTTTACTGAGTTACAGAGTAATTGTTTTAAATACTCAAAATACTTTTCAGATGTTTTGGCATATCGACAGTACTCTACAATACAGCTAAAAAGTGATAAATTCATGTGCAACTGACTAAAGGGCAAGCATTGCTCAAATAGCAAGAGAAAATAACAGTGTATCATGACAGTGGTGCAGAAGCCTATATAAAGGCAATGTGGCACAGTTGTATCTTAATCTCACTGAGGAATTACCTACTTATATATCATTGTCATGTGTAGCAAAGGCTTTAAAGTATTTAAAATAAAGTTGTGTCTCCTCTGATGTGTATGAATCAGTTGTATTTTACTTTTGATAAGTGTGTTTGCATTGCAAAAAAAAAAAGGCAAGCCTATAGAGTTTTTACAGAGTTTCTGCAACACATTACTGCACAGCCTGATATTTGTGTAAAAGCTACATGTACAAAGTACTTTGCAATTTTACATATTATGATGCATATTGTGTGCATTGACCACAGGTGAACCACATGTTGCTGGAGAGGTTTTCAACTGCATGTGCATCTTAAATGTCTTCTGATTGGCATTTACACAAGAGGAGAGACAGGAGTGATATCCCTTCAGACAGGTTAATTGAGGTGTATGTGAAGATCCTAATTAACAATAGGAAACTGGGTCAAAGAGTTTATTTAACAGACCACCAGCTCAAGCTACTGTAATTAGGTACACATCTGATGACTTTTTTGCCACTTTGCTTAGTAACTAAAGTAACAGTAGTTACAGTTAATTTTGTAGTTACAGTTGTTGAGTTACAGTAATCATTGGTTCATGCTTTGTTAGAAAACATTGATTATACTAGTTATGGGGTAATTTGCCTTCGCCCTCCATAACAAATACTGTATAGATAATAATTACAGTACTAATAACTACCTTTTAATAATAATTAAAATCAGATGTGGATTACTCCAGCTTCAAAAAGTAAAATGGAGTTGGTTTAGTGTATGAGTGAAAAACATATGGTTGTACTTCTGCTTTCTAAAGCCAGGGTTTTCTTCCTTTGATTAAAACAATAAAATGTTTAAATACAATTCTGAAGAGAGACTGACTTTTGCTTTCTATATAATGTGTATATTGCATTAGTATAACTTTTGAGCTAATTTAACTTTTCTCATACATTCACAGTGCTCAGAATGCACAAACGCCCACACATTATCACATGAGCAGGATTGAGGCCAATCACAGAGGTCAGGGAGGGGATTTGTACCAGAATAACCCAAGATTACAGTCTATTTGAAATTTTATTGCTGTGAAGGAGAACCCACATTCTTTGCTCTACTCTGAGTGCCCACACACACCCATCACACTCTGTAACTGAGCCTTTCCCTTTTATGACAGTGGGACGAGCAAAAGGCCATGGGATGTGGGATCTCAAAACAAAGGATTTACAGCTGAAAAAATCCGAAAGAGGTAATTTGAGAGACATTGTCAGTCTTTTTGTTTTCCATGGCCATGATGATTGCAGTCTTTGTTTCAGGGATTCATCCAAGCAAATACACCTAAAAATAAACAAACACAAGTATAACATGGTATTGCATTTTGAAATTTAAACTGAAATTATGCAAATTATGACAAAAACGCCCCCAGTAAAGTTTTTTTTTTAAAATAATATTGTTTTCTGCTTGTTACTTTGGTCTTGCTTTTATTTTGTGGATGTAAAGACCATTGAGACATATATCTGTCAATCATATTTCATACAAATTATAATAGCTGGCATACAGATAAAAAATAAATATATTATGAGTTAAATTAATTATTTTTTACACAGTAGCAATTATTGATATATTACATGTTATAACATAATCAAGTCCCTTTGTTCTTTTTACTGCAACAATAGCAAGCATCTCAGTGCCAGGTAAGGCCTGATTCCTTGGAGTTATTTCTATTAGCAGTTTATTGTCATTATGCATCAACAAATCCATCATTATGTTTGTGTAGATGTCTCAGTAAATGCTTCATAAATTTAGATAAATACAGACTTAATTTTTACATTATTATTTTATACCTTAGTATAGAAACTAAACTGGACATAAAATAACTTGTGTTTATTTTATTATTTTGACACCTGTAACTGGGAGTGCAGCTGCCACAGGTGAGTTTTTAAGATTTTTTCATTTTAAAGTCTGAAAACAGCACTGCAGAATGTTGGGCACACTTGAACAATGATGTCTGTAATTTCAAACAATCTTTTCAAAAGTGCTCTTGAGAACAGCCTCTCTTTGCTGCAATATGGCTATCAAGAATCAGTATCGACTCAAGACCAACTTGTATTCTACCAGTAATTGAGGGAGTACACGTTTGTGGATGATATTCTTTCTCCCTGTCTTCCTCCTGTAGCCATAAAAGCTGCTCTGTTGATCCAGCGGTGGTATCGTCAGTATGTGGCGCGCATGGAGATGAGACGAAGGTGTACCTGGAACATCTTTCAGTCTATTGAATATTCAGGGGAGCAGGACCAGATCAAGGTAAACGTGGGAGATGCTTTGTAGCATGAAAGAAAAAAATGTTTGTCAGAGGTGGCACTTAGAATCTGTGTAAAAAGACCATTTGATATGAGATATATTTAATTTACACTGCAAATAAATTAGAGCTTCTGGTAGAGGCAGAGAAGCAGAGTTAGGCCTAAATCTTTTGCTATGATTTTGCCATCCCAGACAAAATTTCAGCACTATGGACCAATCTGGAGGTCAGAGACAATGGTTGGCATTTCATAGGGCTGGGTCCCATGGGTTCATAGGTTTAACCCAATTTGGCTGGGTCAAGAATGGACGATTAAGTACCCGTACATTATGTCAAATGACTCTCTGATTGTGTAGCAGTGTTAGAAATTTGGGGCCTTGGTTGTGCAGTGTGTCTGGAATCAGTGGTAGAAGAGGAGTAGTTGTTGGCCAATTGGGCAGGATATACCTCTTCAAGCTGAAAATTGAGCAGATTCAAGTATGTTCCATTCAGCAGGACTCAGGTACCACTGCCTTCATCAGTAATCAATACCTGAGCATAGGGTACAGCACTGCATTAACAAGTTGTGCTTTATCTGAACAGGCTAACCCAGAATCTGCTTCCATGGCATGGAAGAAACTAATCACTTCCTGTCTTTCCTCAACACAGCTATATAATTTCTTTGGCTACCTCATGGAGCACTTTACACCAGCCAGCAGTGAGAGTGAGTCTTATTTCCTGGTACCTCTTATCCACTTGCAGGTCTAAGTTTTTACACAATGTTGTAAAATATGTTGTTCAAAATGTTGCAGTGTGACTTTGTGCTAGCTAGTCCATGGTGATATCTTGGATGTTATCTCTTCTACTCAGGAAACCTGATCTCCCACATTTTCAGAGAAAATGAGGTCTGTCGTGACATAGAATGGGAAAGGTACTTCAGCTACAAGGATATTGAGATTCCAGAGGTCTACTCTGGCCCTCACCTCACTTTCCCACTCACTGTCAGTCATGCAGCTGACTTGGTGGAGGCCTTCAGAAACAAGCAAGTAGGTAACACTGCAGACCATTTTCTGAAAACTAGCTTCATGTTTTCATATATTAACTTCATTATTTATCCAAGTTCATGGATAGTAAACAAAAATAAAGAAGCAAATTCTGATGGCTGAAGTTTATAATTGCTTTTAAAAATGAATATAAGTCTGATTTGAGAAGCGTTCTCCGCAGGCAGTCTCACATTTCTTTTATTTTTCCCTAGTAGCAGCTCCATTCTCGATATGTCCTCCAACTTCTCCTGGAAACTTGGAAACTGTTGAGAATTCTGCCGAATATCAACCATGTCTCCACCTGCCAAAGCAAGGAAATCACCATCTGTGGTGAGAACATGTTGTGCTCTTTGAATTCAGAGCCATGTCCTCTAATTTTGTACAGTAAAGGGAAAGCTCAGATATTGCCATTTATAATACACTGTGTCTTGGTGGACAGCTTTATCTACAAAGTGGATACCTTTTGTTAACATTTCTCACAATTGTACTTATTTTAATATACTATATTTCAATTATTTCATTAGGGGACTTACATGGGCATCTGGAGGATTTGCTGTTGGTATTTTATAAGGTGAGTAAACACATCAATGAAGATATTTTCATGGTGTAACATGTACATAATTATATCATATTTTAAGTGTATTCTAATTTGTTTGCAAAAACAAAAATGTCTACTGTTGACATACTGTTTTGTGGGAAGTGTGAGCTTTGCTCAAAAAATAGGCAAGTGAACATATTGTGAGGACAGATTACAGGGTTTAAAAGTTTTATTTTACAATATAATATTAAAATACAATATTTTAAAATATTTTTGTTAGACCCCTTCATTGCCCTGGTCTTCAGTTCTGTTCATAAGAGAATGAAACTATGGAACATAATGATTTGAAAGTCTATTCTGATAATATAATAATTACACTGATATAATTACCATTGGGTGGAAATATATCATGACTGTGCTTCCCTATTTCAGACAACAATTTTCACTGGCTAACATTTATTCCTTTGTTTAATGCTATTAGAATGGTTTGCCATCCTTGGAAAAGCCATATGTCTTCAATGGGGACTATGTGGATCGAGGCAAGAATTCCATTGAGATCCTACTCATTCTATTTGCATTCCTGCTGGTGTATCCAAATGACATCCATCTCAACCGAGGAAACCATGAGGACCATATTGTGAACCTGAGGTATTATCAAATATGGGCTTTGAAAGCATTCAAATTTTTACAGCACAAACAGGAAGAAACATGAAACAGGGAGTATCTTAAAAAAGTGTTTTGCTGTTCCTAGGTATGGTTTCACCAAGGAAGTGTTGGGGAAATACAAGGTAAGTCTAATGTCCTACACAGGGTTCTGAACACAGCATGCAATGGTTCCATTTTATGCTATGTACCACTTCAACTCAGACTACAAACAACTGATGTTCTAATTACAGTAGGTCTAAAAGGCTAAATCTGGCCAGTTGCCCACTCTTGCCAGTGTGGTGGCTATTCCTGTATGTGATACAGGCCTCTCATCTGCACAGTTAAGAGGCTTAATAAGTCTCTCACCTGCAAGTACATCACTGTTGTGGATCAGTTGGCAGTAAATAGCCATCGCACTGACCTACTAAAGTCAGAATCCCCTGCTGAGACAGATTATTGCGTGTTGGTTTTTTTTTACTCTACACACGCAGTAGATTAATTATAAAAGATTATCAATGGGGGAGATCTAAAATGGGAGTCAAAAATAGTCTCACCCTATTTAATGCATGAATAGCAACACATTGTAAATATATCTAATTGCTGTTTAGGTATCTTCCAGAGACTTCCGTCACTGGAAGTATAAAGAGAGTTGAATCTTGAGAGTATTTTCAGTCACTGTGAAAGAGTTAAAGTGGGTACTGTCGTACAGTTGGCAAAGAATAGGTCGCCATGCAGCAGTTGCTCTGTCCTCAGCTCCACGGAAAGAAAATTCTGAAGCTGCTCCAGAAGATCTTCAGCTGGTTGCCCCTGGCAACTGTTATTGACCAAAAGGTGTTAATTCTCCATGGTGGGATCTCTGAAACAACTGACCTCAGCGTCATTGCCAAAGTGGACAGACACAAAGTAAGTACATTAAGTGGAAGAAATAGCTATGTCCCCTCTTTTTTCTGAAAAGTGCCAATGAGCTGTTATCTAACTGCATACTTCTAGCTTACAGTACAACATACCTCAAATGTCATAAGAATCAATCCTTAAAAACAAACCATTATACCTCTGGAGGGGTGTCCACACAGTTTCTGGTCACTTACAGGTAGTAATTATAGCCTGTGGCATTGTCTCTCAGTATGTTTCAGCACTCAGACCCCCAAAGAAGAAAAAGTGGTTGCCAGGCAGGCAGGTGTCTGTGGACTCAGACAGTGAGGAGGCTGCCTTGGCTTTCAAGGGTACTAGCAGCAGACCGAGGGTGTATTCCCTGAACCAAGAGAGACCCCGCCGCTCCCCCCAGAACACCCTCTCCTGCTCACTACAGAACCTGTCCAGTCGCGTACACCAGTCAGTGGAGGAAGAGCTCAAGGAGCGCCGTCGCCAGGCTGGTCTCAGTCTGTCCTATGGAGACCTCCGCAGCTGTGTATCCTCTGACTCCAACCCAGATACACGTGAGGCACTCGAGACCGACAGTGACGAATGGAAGCAGGTAAAGTTTCATGCAAACAGAGTTATGGCATGCTCAGATCTCTGTCAATCAACTAGGCAGGACAGAAAACAATGTTTCTGTCTTTTCCTGGCTAGACTGAGCCAACAGTTGCCTTGCCATTGTGGGCCCCTGGCTACAACATGATGGTGTGGCTGAGGCTTGATACTGTTCCATCAAAGCCTGTCAGTATGTCAATTAAAATGGGAAATCCTTGTTTTATTTTCCCATCATTCATGGTTACCCATTCCCTCCAACAGTTGAGGAGACACAGACAAAGGATAAACTTGCTTGCTCATGTTGTAACATCTTTAAGGTGATTATTGTCAATGAAATTCCCTAAAAAAAAATCCAGAAAAAAAGCTACTTTGTCACAGCCCAATCAGCATCACATATAGATGATTCAATGTTTGCCCTCCTCAGCATGAATTCCCTCATTACATTTATCATAAAATTAGACATTGAAACAATAAGAGTTCATCATTGCACTCAATTTCCTTAGAGGAACCATTGACACAAACACAAGATTTGATCATTTGGCTTGCAGATCGTAGACCTGCTGTGGAGCGACCCCATGCCACAGGATGGATGCATTCCCAATGAAGTGCGGGGTGGTGGATGCTACTGGGGCCCAAATGTGACGGAGGAGGTCCTTGGCAGACACAAACTGCAGCTGCTCATCCGCTCCCATGAATGCAAGCAGGAGGGTTACGAGTTCTGCCACAACCGCAAGGTTAGGGGGCACATGGTGGCACCATGGGGCAATAACATGGACATGTAGGTCTTTTCATCCCATAAAATACATTCCTTAAAGTCAGTCATATTGTAAGTGGCTCACCACAGAAATCTGCCATGGTTTTTCAAGAGCGTTAAGAGGTCCCCCAAGTATCTACTGAGCAGATATGCCACTAAGACATTTGGAAAAGAGTGACATGCTATTCAAGAGATAGCACTGGCTGCATACATGTCTACTGGCCACAGAGCCTTCCTGACAACATCACAGCATAGTCACATTTGATTCAGTCACAATGCAGCATTCCAAATTGAGGAGAACAATGGGGAGAACAAAATGGCTTACGATTAACAAAGTAAGCATATGATTTAAAAAAAGCTTTTGTTGAAGAATGTGTTTTTGTTCTTTATGCACACAGGTCCTGACAATTTTTTCTGCCTCTAATTACTATGAGGTGGGTAGCAACAGAGGAGCCTACATCAGGTTGGGCCCAAATCTGATTCCACATTTCATTCAATACCAGGTGAACCGTGCAACCCGCGATCTTACCCTGAGGCAAAGGTAAAGACGACACCTACACTGTCACCTAAATCTTCTTTCACCAAGAGAAACTCTTTCCTATTCCCATGTAGTCCTTTATTTCTCTATACCGATGGTAAATCTAGAGATGCACTGTACACATTCTTACATCATACTTTTGCAGATAAAATAATTCTGACTAGTTATAACAAATGGAAAGTTATTTGCTCATAATGTCCTGTTTAGCCTATCCCAATCATCCAAAATCTCACACTGTATTCTTCCGTGCCCTCAACTGTTCTAAAATTATTCATTGCTGTCTAGGAAAGTAATGGCATGTCCATCTTTAGATTTCCAGATGTATTCCTTCTTTAAAACCGGGACATGTTGATAGGATATCCAGAGATTACCTTATCCAGCAGTATTTACCTGGTGCTTTTCTCTGCAGCGTGGGCCACACAGAGCTTTCTGCTCTGAGGGCCCTAAGGAAGCAACTCTTTGCACACAAGTCGGATCTCATCAGTGCCTTCCAGGAATTTGACAACGAAAAAACAGGTTTTGATCCTCTACCCACTACTGTGTTTCTTAGACCTCTCAACTCTCAGTTTAACCAGTCCACACATACAACAATCTCGTCTTGCTGTTGAGTATCCCAAGTTGTGGGGAAGGATTGACAGTTCAATGATTTCAGTAGGGGATATCCTGAGAACAGGCTTGATCCAATGGTCTTTCAGACTATACAGAAATGGTAAGGACAAATTTTAATTTAGAAATTAAAATAAAAAACTGTAACTATAGTTTCGTTATAAAATGAAAACACCCTGTAAACCAGTAACATCCTATTTTCAATATACAGATTTACATTTATTGTGAAAACCCAGAAACAATATTAGATGTAGGCTCAAAAGCCACTCGAGGATGGAGACATGAGTCAAACTTGATCATGGAGCACTTCCTGATTTCTTACTCCAAAAACATGTCTGTAATATTAACAGCACACAAACTGCAGTGCTGTTCTCTCACGTTCCTTGTGTTCCAGGGCTTTCAGAGGCAACAGCTCAAGCTCAAGCTCTAGCTCTATGTAATTATGTAATTAGTGCTAATAATTGGGTTGTGCTTAGGCTAATGGCTAAGTCATCAGGATCAGGGATGGCCCTCATCGACATACGTATTTTTTGGCACTCAAAGAGTTGCCACCACTACTTTCTCCCAGTGTTTACCATGCAGTTACCTCTTTCAGAATGGACAGAGCATCTTGGGTAATGTCCATCTTTCCTCACGGCTGCAGGACGGATCTCCCTGAACAACTGGGCCACAGCGGTGGAGGCGGTGCTACGGCTGGGCCTGCCCTGGAGGGTCCTGCGCTCTCAGCTGGTGACCAGTGCTCAAGATGGCCTGCTGGACTACCACAGCTGGTTCAATGAGCTGGCCATCACAGAGCCCAACACTGAAGTGAGGACAATGACCAACACATATTATAATTACTTTGAAAAAGGTTTACTTTACATCAAGGTCATGGCAAGTTTGCCCAGAAAAGGGATATCACCTTTCAAAACTATACAGTGGTGGATGGGGAGGGGCAAGGACACACAACAAAAAGAAAGTTAAAAAAACGGGATTATTTGTAGAGTATCACATGGAATTTGTTGCATAAACTAAATATATTATGACATATTTTATTAGTATACGCATACCATTATATGATATTTATTTATGGGGTCGTCTTGTTACATTGTAGGTAACACTGTGTACACATTCTCAGGTGGAGAATATATGAGGCGTTTGGACAGCTCTTCTTGGATGTATCGTATTCTCTAACATTGTTGTTCGGTGGCTGTTTTCTTATCCAGATCCCACACCAGAGTTTGTTGGAAACTATGTACAGGCACCACTCCAACCTAGAGACCATCTTCAGGATCATAGACACAGACCACTCAGGTAGGAAGAGTCCTGCCTGCTGCTTTGTGCGATGACAGACAGTATTTTTCAGCTGTTCCATGTCAACTGCAAAAACCAATATTCTCCGTCTAATACATGATTCCATAAGTTGACTTGTCAGTATTAAATATTTACCAACTTCTCAGATGTTTGTCAAGTGTGCATGATAGGGTAGGATACATAAACCAGCCTCATGGTCATCTTCTGAAAACCTATTTTTATAGAATAAGTGATAAAATATAAGCTGTAAACAAGTGTACATTATGTATATTAATTACTTAAAAGTAAGGAAATGGCAAACTATTGGAAACTGATGAAGAAAAAAGGATGGAAAGCTAACTTTTAATGATTCAGATTTACAGTATTCCCTACTGGTAGTTGGTAGAGGATGGGCTTTCTCAAAAACAACTTAAACAGGTGTCATTTTCAATTATAGTTTTCAAATGTTATCCAAAGCTGCTTTAGGAGTAGAGCAGATGTCGAAGCCGTCTTAGATCTTGTAAATCCTAAATGGATCTCAGATATGAGTACGATGGCAACTTTTGAGCCATGCCTAAAATACATGCTGGACCAAAGCGGATGATGATGCATTAATTCAGTTGTAAGGATATGATAATTCATTTGTCTGTAAACAGCAATCATTAGAGCCATCAAAAGTACAATATGTTGATATTGGCAGACTGACAAAAAGTTAATGACCGTTCCCCTCAGAAGTGTGTGCTGTTAATTCCCACTGACAACAAAATGCACATTAAAAACACATCTTTCATAAGGAAAATGTATACATGCAGGCTTGCTATTGACATTATGTATAGAGTTTATTAATTTGATGTATCAGCATAGTACACCTGGTGCAAGTGTGTTGTTTTTGTGTAAATCTTCACTTGATTGTGAACTGTACAGTTTTTATGATATTAATTAGATAATCAGATATGTATGTATGTATGTACGTATGTAGGAATACATACATGTTTTAGCACTACTGAGGCATGTGCCCCAGTAAATAGGGTCTGGTGACACTCCTGTATGTATGTATGTAGACATGCATTTTGCAGGTTATTTTTAAATAACCTCCCAATGTAAATTTCAAAATGTAAAATGAGTACAGCCACACTGCATTTGGTCTATGCACTGAGCAGGGTTTCCAGAATATGTTAAGTAATAGATGTTACTGTAACATACCTGTGATGTCAATTGTATGTCATGAGGCCACATTGTATGGCCACATGTCAATATTCAGCTATGATATACTGTAATTTAAAGCAAAAGAATGTTTACCTTACAATTCACTTTGTGGGTGTCTTGAATCTTACAGTTTTCAGTGTTCTAATATTTTGAAATCATAAATAAGTTTATTGTATACTGTATATTGTACATATAGGAATATTTTGATTGTTCAACAGTTAATTCATTCTAATGTACAGCAGTCAAGATATCCAAAAGATGCAGATCCACTGCAGACAGCAGTGCTATCCAAGAGCAAAACTGTTCTTGGTTTTAAAGAGAAAAGCAGTTTCTAAGGCTTTTTCCTTAGGAAAACAATGTGTGGTCATTGTGCTGTCCTTTCGATCAAATTTGTTTCTTTCATTCTTTAAGGCTTCCTCTCCTTTGAAGAGTTCCGTCAGACGTGGAAGCTTCTTAGCACTCACCTGAACTTAGAGATAAGCGACGAGGCCATCTCCGATCTGGCTGTCAGCATTGACTTCAACAAGGATGGGAGCATTGACATCAATGAGTTCATGGAGGCCTTCCGACTGGTAGACAGGAACAGGATGGAGAGGGGAGGCAGCCTGACAGCCACCAATCCCAACGAGCTGCTGCAATCTGAAAATGCTCATCCAAATCCTGAGAGCATTAAAGTGTGATAGACTGAGACTCTCTACCACTCTCAATGCATTCCCATGAACAAAGAGCCATTGGACCTTTAACAGCAATAATTAACATTTTTCCGCTGGTTGTTCAATGGACAGTCATTCTCTAACACCAGGGAAGATGACACAAGATGAAGAGGCAGAGGATAGTGAGGTCAACAACTTTAGTTACACCAAAGTACAGGAGTAAGAAATGAGAAAAATCAAATGCAAGGTACTTGAATAAAAATGAGCTAAAGAAAAGCTGTTCAATTCTCTCACTTTGTAGTTGACCTTGGACCATTGCATTTCAGCAAATATTCCCTGTTCCAATTTATACAATATTCTTTGTGAGTCTGTTATAGACAAATTTACAATATTGCACAGCATGAATGTCACCTGGGATTAAATATATGTATAGCAAATTTGTTGCTTTGGTTAAGCCTGACTCTTGAGTAAAGCCTGACAAGGCACAAAGTGTAAACAAGCGCAAAGGGTGTTTAGCAGAAATATTTTCACTTATTTTTATGTTGGTTTGCTAAATTTGACCTCTAGTGCATAAGCAATTCAGGGCACTTAAACTGGAAATCAAAAACATGTGGTCATCTCAAAATATGTGCCAAACTTGTACTTAAATGCTGACTGTTTTAAAAAGATTTGTGAAATCAATGCTTCCAAATTCATATCTGCTACCATTAAGCTGGTCATTCGCCCCCATTCTTTTCCCCCTATTAAAATCAACAAAATGAAAACTTTGAGGTTCCAAAAAGGTGACTATGGATACATGCAGACCAGGCTGAATAAATTGAGCTGGACAGAAGAACTTCTGTAAACTTCAGAAAAGGCACAGAAAATAAAATGAAAATGTAGGACAAATTATCCTCAGCATACACAAAATGCACAGTGGAAATACCATACATTTATTTTATAGAGGTTGAAAAAAACTAAGCGTTACTTCAAAAATATGTTGTAACTCAGAAATACAAAACAAGGATATATCAACATGCATATTATTTACTCTCTACCTCCCTCTAGCAGACTGGAACATGCTCCACTGGAAATTAAAGCTGCTAAGCAGTTCATGTGGCTGAGTTAGTGGGACCTCATGTATGAAAAGAAATGAGACAAAAAGTTAATCAATACAGATACTTACCCACCCTAATAAACCAAAAATAATCTGTCAGGCCCAAACAGCAAGTGTGGTTCTTCATAGGGTTAGAAACCAGGAAGCTGGACAGTATTGGAACTCCAATTTTCTTTTGTGCCCACCGCCCCCTCCCCCCCTTCAACATTTTGATGGAAATTTTCACTGGTGATTGATGATCATGTTACGTACTGTGCAGAGCAGCTTCCCTCCCCATCTTTGCAGAAACCTTTAAAGATTCTGTCCTGCCAGCTGTCATGCCTGCATTTTTTTTTCATACCAGAGAAATCACTCCATTGTGAAGCCAGGACATCTAGTTTGTATGAGGAGAGATTAAAGACTGATAAGTAGGTAGAGAGAGCCAATCAAAGTGAGTGAGTGAGAGCCCACATGGATTTGTGCTGCCTTTTGCACTTTCCCTTTTCAACACATAAATATGGATTGTAGAATCACTTAAAAATAATTTGTTTTGACTGTGTATATGTGTATGGGTTTCTCCATTGGTCCAAAAGACAAGCCTCTCCACAAAACAGGAGATAAATGGGTAGCTCTTAAATGAAACTTTATTTGATAACTTGGGACTTGTTTATATCCTCATCCCACAATACAAAACATTACCAAAAATAATCATAAAAATGCATATTTACAAATGTTGGTGTTTGCGCTTAAAAACCCTGTTTATTATTATTTTTTTTTTTACAGAGGGCGACTATTTGCCTAAACCTGTGAGTGATTTGCTCAGAACCTGTCAGTGAGGCTTAGAAGACTCATGCCACCATGGTGACCGATGTGTCCTAAAGTTCAGCCCCGCTGTGCTTCTAAGATGAGGGCTCGTTCTGCTCTGATAGATAGAGCGAGACAGGCAGTGTGGGTTAGCACAGTCTCTGTTCCTGTGTCCTGCGGGCACAGACACAGACGGCCGTGGGACATGAGGAACTGAGAGGGGGGGTGGGCAAATGGGTCGGTCAGCTGAGCATGCCCCCCCTCACGTGCACGCTGTCATGGAGGCCATGCTCGATCAGCTTTATGTCCTCCATATCGTCTTTGATCACACTGATCAGGTGGCTCAGGCCTTCCTGCTGCTGCTTCAGGTGCTGCAGGGGAACACAGAAACATAAGGGCTGGAACGGTTAGGGTACTTAAAGCAATGTCTGGTCATGCAGTCACATTCAGCAATAGCTACAGCCGTTTGTCTTTCACTCTGGCATTCTGAGGAATTTTGCGCTGTTTGTTTTCAAATCATGGACTAAGCTGCTGCTCTGACATTCTGAGGAGTTCTGTGGTGTTTGTTTAAAATCACAATGAATTAACGATTAACTAACTCCAAGGAAAAAAAAAATGTGTTTGCATTCCCACTTTCACTGCGATAATGACTTATCACCTCCAACTTGTTCAAACTTGTATGCAGTCACCTTCAATATAAGTTATTAGGTGACTAGAACATATAGGTGCTGTCATGTGCACAAGGTTCTGTCCCTACCACCCTGTGGACTAATGACTGCAAAACCGGTGCCTTATACACACCATTAACTTCCTATGCGTCAGTATGGGTGATCACAAACAATAATCCAGACTTAACAACAGAAAATAGGATGAACAAGTGGAGCTTTGGCACAGCTTCTATGCACTAACCAGATGATCAACTGCAGCATTTCCCTCTGATCTCTCTATTTTAATGGCTCATGATCTGATTGGTGACAGGAGCTTTCAGGACAACATTACAGCAGATATCCCCACTGCCAGCAGCACAATGATAGAGTAGATATCCTTCACTGCCAGACTATTGGCCTTGGTTACTTCCCTGTGTAAGTACAGGATGAGTATCCCTTATCCAAAATGCCTAGAACCAGAAGTTTGCATAGACAGCCATTCCCCGACATACATCCGAGTTCTGTCCTGACAGACCAGTTGTATCTCAAAATGGACGCAAGTCGGACGTATGTTAGCATGGCATGTAGAAGTACACAAGTAGCATGTAAAAGATGTACACAGTGCCGGGATATTGTCTGATGGTTACTATCATACGCATGCAGCCGTTAGCCCTGGCGGATGTCGGACCAAGAGTAATTTCTATATTTGCATATATCTTTCCTTTATGGTTTTCAAATGTATACAGGTATGCATCGCTTAAAGTTCATAATACTTTCTGTGAAATAGAATGCTGTGATATGGACCTTGTGTGAACACGAACACCACATTAAATACGTACTTAGCAAAGCTATATGGGATACTGTGGTGTAGTCGCATAGGTCAGGTGTGGAAATTTCCTTGTGGAGTCATGTCGGCGCCCAAAACGTTTCGGATTTTAGAGTGTTTCAGATTTCAGATTAGGGATGCTCAACCTGTACTCATATTTTGATGCTTCAATTTCAAAGGTACGGAGGAAGAATACAGGGCTGAGTATCTGGTAGGTCTCCACAATGTGTGTTTCACAGGCAACAGTACAAAAGTATCTGACAGATATTTTTGGCTGTACCTGCTTGATCTCACGCAGTAGGTCGGAATCCACGCTGTAACGCTCCTCTGAGCGCACCGCACCGAAGTGGTTCTGCATGCGGATCTGAGACATGAGCTCATTCAGCCGTCCCTGTGGAGACGCGAGACTGAATCAGCTACATTTACAATCGCTTTCCAAGCAGTGCGTTCAAAGTGGCTCACAGAGAAAAATTACAGGCACAACAAATACAATCAATTAGCTTGACAAAAAGGAAGTAAAAATACACTATGTCAAAATATCAATTACTGGCCTATAAATAGCAGAAAACATTTTAATATGTGGGAAATGAGTCCTTTTCAATACTGTAGCGATGCAGAGACAGCAGTAACCTTAAACTGAGTGGGGGCATTGAGTTCGGACTGGATGGTGTCCAGCTGCACCCGCAGGTGCTCTTCGTCCACCTGGATCGCATAACCAATCTTCCTCTGAATCTCCTGCTTAATTAACACCTAATGATAAACACAGATGAAGCATGTTATATTTCTTTTTGCTTCTGAATTCAACACATACCGGTACATGTTTTCAACAGTCATGCCATATTTTGCACCAGCTTCTGTACTGATAGGAGATGAACATCAGAACTTTTTAATCAAAACTCCAATGTTCTCGGATGGCCAAGTGCTGCTTTCACCAGCTTAGAAAATACATAATCACACAAACATGCAGGTTCACAATGAACATGATCATGGTTCCATAGATGATGATTCAGCTGGTAGGTCATTTGTACCTGTAACACTCTGTGAGAAAGGTCCATCAGCTTTCTCTTGTATTGTGCAATCTTGGCCACTGTTGTAGCCTGATTCTTCTGTAATTCACTTATGTCGTTGGAGATTATCTGTTGAATAAGCAGAAGAGACTTAGCCTACAAATATAGTTGCATAAAAGGTGGATATGGAGTAACCACATCCAAGTGAAGTGTGAGGTCAAAATGCAAGGTACTTAGATAATTGCATTAATCCAGCCTCCTTTGTTTAATCTGTTAAAACTTTTAAACAAAGGGGATGCTCACATCAACCCGTGTCTGATGCTGCTTTGTCATCTGGTCCTGTATCTTGAGCCTGCGAAGTAATTCTTTGAAACCAACCATTGGTACTGGAATCAACCTGTTACAAGATCATTACATTACAGTCCCGTTAGTCATGACAAAACAGACTTTTGAAAAAGACAAATTCCCTCAAGTCAAATGAAAAATGTCTGAAAAGAAACACACTAAGAGCACTTAAAATGAATGAAAAATTCCATACCAATTTGAACATCTAGATTAACAATGTATTATAATTATATTTACAATGTTTAATTTACACATACTTTTCAGGATCAGGGTTGTCAACCTTTGCTTGCTCCCAAATAATAGGATCCACACCTGAAAGGCAAAACAAGCTAATGTCAAAAGATGTGGCACAGTATACATAGGCAGAATTTTTACAAATGAACACACTTCAGACAAATGAACTTGCCATCAACATAAAATTCCATTTTTAAATGGAATGTTTTGGGTTTTCTGTCTTGTTTGTGAAAAGCTCAGTTAAATTGAGAGCCAATAAACTTTTCCTTAACGTATAATTAGCATTGCCTAAACACTGCAATGATACCCAGACATTTCTGCAAACATTTCGGTTTGAAAGCAGACTGGAGTAAAACCAAACTAAAAAAGGAAAGCGGCGGCCCTGCTGAAACACAGTGATGGTCATGGAGCTGCTGGGACACTGACCGGCTGGCGGGTTCTGCAGCAGCTGCTTCAGCTGTGTGGGCGAGAGCTCAGTGCGGGTGACTGACATGACCACGCCCAGCTGCTGGAGCTGGGGCTTGACATTGGCCTGCTCCACGTAGCTGAAGAGCGTGGTGGCCGGGATCCTCTTCGACGTGCCATTTGGGGAGCGCTCCACCACGTATATGATCACCTCCGTCCTGCAGAGTTAATGAGGGGCACTGGAATAAGCCTTCATGCCCACATTCTCCTAATCACAATAAATAACTCCCAAAAGCAATTCAATCAAAATTTTTAACCCACTGATCACCCATTCAACAAAGGAACTTTAAATCAGTTCTGATATACGTCTCAGAAACAGAATATACTCACTGGTCGTCAGGCAGTGCTTTGACCCCCTCCACGTTGACTGTGAGGGTCTGGTTTCCTCCCAGTACCTTGTGCAGGGACTCGACCAGCTGCTGCTGCTGACTACGCACGTCCGCCTCCTTCTTGTTCAAAGCCAAGACCAGCAGGCCATCCTCGTCCTTACTGCCTGGGATACAGCTGTAGCCCACCGCCTGCAAGTGAACACGACACCCCAGTGTGAGAGACACACATTTGCATGTGGTGAACCCATGGAGTACTCAGATTCCCCAAAACAAGTGTATGTCAAGCATAGGAACATGTAGCTATAGTTTAAAACTCCACAGCTCACACTACGTAGGTCAGCACAGCACAAACGTTTATTCCACAGAATTCTGTACGGTGTATGAACAGCATATACACTTCTACTGTGTGTTCACACGTTCAAGGGGGCATTAAATAGAGGTGAATGTCATGGACCACCTAGTAAGAGGCTAACAGACTGAGGTGAAAAATCTATACCAGAACGAGGTGTGTTATCATTACCTTGAACCTGCAGAAGGGGTTTTCCTGAGTGAATTCAACAGGTGCTATGTTGCTGTTGAAGTAGCCCTTGCCGGTGCCCCAGAAGGCCTGGAGCTGGTTCCACTTGGCTAGGATGGCATCACGTTCGTCCCCCAGCAGCGTGGGTGCGGAGAGGGCGCTGGCTGTGTTGATCAGCTGATTGGACTGAGCTGGAGCCTGGGCCTGCTGCCCAAATAACCCTCCTGCAACGCATGCAGGAGATCTCACCATGCCCCCATTAAACCATCAAATCAAAAAATCCCCCTTCTCACCTGTGCATTCCAAACTAGTTCAAGTTCAATCATTTTTCTGCCGCTTTTCTGCCAAACTTTTCGAGTTAACAGCAAAAACAGAAGCTCATTTTCTCACCAAACAGAACCTTTCATTACCCTTTTCCATTTTAAATATGTATCAAACTGCCCTTTGAGGTGAACTGTCAATGGGATGACGGACAGCCTAGCATGATGACTCAGTATTACACCATTCAATGATACCTTAGATCCACTCAACCAGCCTACTAGGGCTGCAGAATATGGAGAAAAATGCCATATGTGATTCATTTATTAATTCTGTGATGGCAATATGCGATACCATAACATGTCATGCGACTCCTCGCTTGTCTTGCACATAACGTCATTGGTGTGCACGCGCAACTATTCTCTTCTTTTTAAATTTCCATACAGTTGTTGGCTTATTAAAGTAAATCATCACATCCTGAGTTCATTTGCGATGTTTTTTAAAATGTGATATATCGTGCAGCCCTACAGCTTACCACTCAGTTTGCTTTTGTCCTTTAAATTTATTGAAATTACATTCACTCCTACTAATCAGCTGATATGACTGACACACGACTGAGACCTCAATAATGTTTTATGTTATTCAGCCTATCTACACTAACTCAGAACAACAGTTTAAAACAGATGTCCTCATAAGCCTTTCCATTTCATAAATATGTCAGAAAACAAATCAAACTGGAGTTCAGCAGGCTCTTGTGAAAATGTATCCATGAGTCTGTGTCACCATGTCAGTGAACTCACCCTGCTGCTGCTGAGGTTGAATGTTAAACCCCCCAAACCCAAGACCCGTTCCGAGGCCAGTGCCAAAACCAGTACTGGCGGTGGTACCAGTCCCCAGTCCAGAGAAGCCAAATCCTTTATTCTGGGTGGCACCAAACAGACCCCCTGAAAAAAGATGGACTGGAATGCATCACACTGAAAATACTGCTTATTAATGATTAGCGCTGTGCTTTGGTCCCTGTGATACTGACCAAACCTGACCAGCAATGGCAACATTTGATAAATATGGAAAACTAAAAAATAAAAGGTAAAGTATTACAACATATGTTGTTAGAAAACAAAAAGCCATGTCAAATTCACAATTGCTACAGTTCTCAGAAAAAAAACATGTTTCATATTTGTGGATATGTGCAAATCTTTAATATTTGCAGATTTTTTTATTCTTAGTGTGCAGTTTTTTTACATATATATTTTACATACTAAGAATAAAAAATCAGCAAATATTTGCACATATCCACAATTATGAAACTTTTTTTTTTTTTGAGAACTGGCAATTGTGACTGTGACACAGCTTCTTGTTTTGTAACAACTTTTGGGAAACATCAGCATGATGCGACTGTGATATTTAATTTAAGCTTTTCCTTGTAAACGCTCTACCCTCCACTCATAATTCATGTAAGTAGGGCTAAGGTCAAGCACAGAATGTTATCATTAAAAAGGCAGTAAGGAGATTTCCAAACTTAGTTTCACACACTTTCACAGTAGCAATCAAATTTTTTTTTAAAAAGTTACGGTAACTGAGAAAAACAAAAAGCCAGGATATCCAAGATACCACCCATGACAAGGGCAGTCTTAATAGTTCACTGCCTTTTGCGTAACACAGTTCAAGTTCTTCACCCATGTTCCTGTTTTGCAGGACAGTCTATCTGACCTCTGACATTCACTTTCCAAAATAATTGCCAAAGGGGGAGCTGAAAGTTTGAAGTGATGTGGAATACAGGATAAAAGCTGAAGCAGACAAGGCCACCCAGTGGTAAATGTTAGCAAGTGCAGGAGAGCTTTGCTCAGCCAAGAGCTGTCAGGCCGCTCCAACAGGGGCTCTGTGTGCACACAGCTTCAGCGGCCTGCCAGTCAGGAAAACAGCACAGTCCTGACCTGTGTTTGAGGGAGCAGCGAAACTGAAAGTAGACCCGGGTGCAGCAGAGGTAGTGGTTGTTCCAAAGCCTCCAAAAGCACCTGTGCAACACAAACCACACTGTTAAGGTAAGGCACCAATGTGCAGGGCTAGTGTGGATGGAGGGGGAGGAGGGTATGGTGGGGGAGATAGGATACAGATGGAGGACTTCACTGGTGGAGATGAGAGAACGTGAATGAGAGAACATTTCCCCTCTCCAGTGCATACAAATTAAGTTACAACTTTACTTTTTTATTAAAGACCACCTGGTCTGATGCTAGACAAAGCTGAATAATTTTTCAATTACTCAGACAAACTTCTCAAATCTCCCAGACATTACTAATAGAATGGAAAAGCTTATCGTGAAAATGACAATACACTAATTTTGTGTGTTTATATGTGTGTCTGTGGGTATACATTTGCACATACCCATGCGTGCACAAGCATTGCAACACACACCCACACATACACACAACACACACGCTATGTGCGATTTTATAACAGTTATCTTAATAGAAAGTTCCAATATGAGATACAGATTAACATCAGATTTCCCATCAAATATCTGACACATGCATGGAATGAAATGAGAACAGAGATGAACGTGTAGCTCTTTTTTCTAAACTCATGTATACTTATAATGACATGTGGCATCAGAAGACCGACTGTGACTCTTCTGTCTTTTTTCCTTTGTCTCTAAGTTTAGCGTGCTTTGTGAAATAATCCAACCACTGCAACATCCTCCATCAATTCCAGAGAACAGAGCCCAGAATGCACGCATGTAACAGCCTTCATTTTGTAGTCCGCCAGCTGAGCTGTGCACTGTAGAGGACTCCACTACTTACGTAGCTCACAAATGCACACTGCCAGTCCCCAATCAACCAGATGAGTCACACTTGAGTGGTGAAATGATTCCCAAAAATGGGGGGGGACTTGGTGCCACTACATCCAAATATGCATAATCTGTATGGCTGCAGCCCACAGCCAGCACTGTCACAGTCAGGATTTGATCCGAAACAGTGAGGTGTGTCACTGCTTTGAGAGCAAGTCCCCTAGCTGGACGTGTGATCCAGCAGCTCCTTCTGACAAACAAAGTAATGAGGAAAAAAAAGGACAGACCTCACAACGAAACCAAAATGGGATGAATGATATGTGTTTGAAACGTAGACTGAACTGATTTATTTGGGAAAAAGGTCTACCTGCACTACCCAGGCTATTGCCAAAACTGAAAACAGTAGCTGCGGTGGTGGATGCACCAAAATTCCCCACATTAAAGCTGACCGCTGCCGCGTTTGCATTTAATCCGAAACCCCCAAAACTAAACCCACCAGTGGTGGTGCTGGCGGGTCCCAGCCCCCCAAATCCTGCAGAGAGAGGAGAGGCAGCAAGAGAAAGACAGACGGAAAGGGTTAGTATTAAGAGCAGTTTAGCATAGACTGAGGGTGAAAGACAGGGTGACAAGCTGAGCCCTATGGTAGTAGGGCTAATAAACACAACCTTCTACAGCACACACAGACATAAAACTAATTTTTCATTTCCTACTCAACACATCCTCCCCATACACAAATACACTGGTACTGACAACATTTTCGCTAGCAAAACCCAGTCAAAAGACTTATTGCATAAGCAGCAAAAAGGCTATGTCACTCACTTTGTTTCTTCAAGGATGAAGCTGTCATGTTATCATTAAAAATGTATTTAGGGGATTTTAAAGGCCCTCTTTGGTGAAAAAGTTTCCCTTAAAAAATATCTCTGGTCAATCACAATATGTCATGTTTTTCCATAAAAATTCAAATGGAACTATTTAAATATAGTCTGTATTACTTTTGTGACTATGTAAAATAAACTCCCTGAAAGACCACAAGAAAAGTTTTTTTTCAGTTGCTAAGCTGCAGTATCTAACTGTTTGGACTCTGTTGCACTGATATGCCCGGAGAAAAATGGAGCATTTGAGAACGTGCCACTCTCCCGAGATATTCAAAATATATAATTTAGTGCATTTTACAATGGGAGAAAGTTGAGCAAAATTAAGTTCAAGTTATCGTTGGTGTGGCCCTGACCACAATTCAGGTTGCTCATGTGGCCCCTTGTAAAAATGAATTGCCCACCCCGATCTAACACATTGCCTCTAGCAATCACAAATACAGGCAATATTATTTGAACAGCTCTCCAATTAATTCTGTTTCAGCTATGTTTACCTAGCAATGAGTGTACTGTGATACATCACCTGGCTACCAGCAAGGATCTGATGTAGCCTAGCCTTCACTACCATATTGAGTTAAGAGGAGGAAAACCCTTCAGTCATGTCCTATGCTGATTGGCTCCTCTGAAATATCTATCAAAAAAACTGTTCAAAAGATAAAATTCATTGCATTACTTGGACAGCGGGCTTCACCAAAACACTAAGAAATATTAGGACAACTTAAGTGAAAAAAGATGATTTTGACCAGTGGGGGCCTTTTTTAATGACTGATTAATCAAAATTTTGAATTTAAAACTTGGAAAGGGTGTATGGTTCCTAAATAAATTACCTTGATTGATTAATTAAATGTAATGACGTATGATTGTTGACTGGAGGTTTGTAGTATTACAACACTTTTTCTTGTAACATATGAAAAATACCATTAGGCCAGTTCATCTGGACCGAGCGGAAAAACGAATTCCCCAGTGTAGAGAAAACAGAGGTCCTGATTTACAGTGATTATTAAAACTGATTTACAGTAAAGAGTAAGGGGTTCACTGGTGCCTTAGCCTCTCTCAGTCTGGCCACCTAATAAAGTCTCTACTTAAACTGATGTGTCAGCAAATTGGGAGTTACTGCATGCGTGAAAGAGAAGCTACAACCTGGTCATATTTCAAGAGAGGCACGCATGGGAACATCCCATACTATCAAGACCAGCATAAATCACCACCACTTCCAAAGTGTTTGTTTTTTTATTTGTAAATATGATAAGATAAGAATAATTATTCAATGTGTCTGCGGAAGTCCCACCGCTTTGCTTTTCCTCTTTAAGTCCCTAAAGGCCCTGTCTCCTGGAATCTCATTTGAGAAGGGTACCCAAATATATCACTACCTCTTTCCACATTTAGCACTTTCCACTTCACGTTGTACATGTATTCATTTCACAATCTAGCAGGATGGGGGAGCGATCTATCAGTGAAGAGGGAAGGGAGCAGGGATGGTTTCAAAAACTTTTCATCCAAATCCACAATGTTTAAGGCTTGGCCACGGATGGCACATAAAAGGTGGACCATAATTGACGATGGCCAACATGTCTGAAGAGATTGTGCAGAACAGAGATTTTTGACAGGGAATTTTATCCATGTAATGTCACAGCTGAGGTGAGGTCATACCTGTAGTTGTAGAACCAAAGCCAAAACCAGTGGAGGGAGCTGTTGTGGTGGTGGCCCCGAAACCTGGGGCAGCAAGACCTGCAACCAGCATAGTTTCATTAGTCAAACAAATCACGCAGCAAATAAAAACCAGATCTCTCCAGTGTGTGGGCCTATACAGACATGTGGAATAAAGCCAATACTCCATCACAAAAGCACTGCGAATTTTTGCACTGAATTTGCAGTTCAAACTTCTGTACCATCCGAACTACAGTGGCCATAGAGTGAATTACAAGACAAATAGTATGGTTGTGAAAACATCCTCCAAATATGAAATCAGCATGGGAACTACTGGTGTTTCCCATGACTTGCATAAAAAAATAAAAAATCAAAGAATTAAAAAATGAAGCCTCAAGCCTCCTCCAGACAGAGCTCTCTTTAGTGAGGCTAAACTAATCCCGAGGGTAATGCCAAGCCTGTCTGAGAGATCTTATTCATTTGCACATTGCAGAATGACATTCCTTTGTGGGGCCGGAGTGTTTCCACACAGTGGAGCAGGAGCTGTTCTTTGCGCTTTCCAAGTCTACCCATTCATTTTCCAGGAACTATAACCAGATCACATGACCTTTGGGAAATGGGTTGTCTGCTCTGCTCTGAGAACCAATCATGAGGCACCTGAGGTCGACCCAGAGAATGAGCTTCACCTGAACTCTTGCCAGGCCCATTTTGCCCTTTCAAACCACACTTGTGCTTAATGGCAAGAATCAACACGAAAGGTTCCAGAAGTTTCTTGGTGCTACGAGAGGTGTACCTGCACTGGTCCACCAAAAGGGAAAAGAAAAGAGCCCACAACTCCAAGACTTTATTTTCCATCCCCTAGAACTGTCACCTCAAGGTCCACATTACACTGTCTTATATTATGGACCAACATATGAGAAGGTTTGCTGAAAAATTGTTTCAGTTTGAAAATATGAATCACACAAACAATATAGAATGCAGGCACTTGTACAGCAAGAATTTCATATGCAGACAGGCTGACCTGTGGAGGACTTCTAATGAACACAGGTGCATTCCAGTGCCTTAATTTAGGCCTGCAATATAAAGTTCTTAATAGTTGGCCTACATGACCACAATGGCTGACACCTGGGTTGACTAAAAACCCTCCACGGGTGAGCCTTCCTGCTTATGAGGCCGATGCTGTAGATGTTCCAGTCTCCAGTCTCTCTAGGTTGACAGTGAGAAGAGGAACTGACAGCAGTCCACTGAGAAGAGCAGAGGAGCTTGCTCCTAGGCCTGTCACAATAATTACGTTATCGACTTATCGTACCATATATGGACACGACCTCAATCATTTTTGCTGACCTCAATATTGGCCATTGTGTGTACATGCGTGTTTGTTTACATGAGAATGAATGTCATCAACATTTCAGCCAGTCGCACTGGTTCTGTCCTCTCGTCTGCTCTCTGTGTCAGAGGTGGGGGCCAATGGTTCTGCGCTGAATTATGCCATAGGCATGGCATAGCTGTTTAACTTCACAAGCAAGATGTCTACTTTGTGGGTGGTTAGCTTGCTAATGTGCTAGCGTTTGATAGTTGGCTGGCAGACACCTCTAAATCACCTCAGACGTATTTTTTGGTTACAATTATGGGGTTATAAGATATCTGTACAGTATCTATTTCTCGGTAACTTTTGAAAAAGCTAAGTGAAGAAAGTACAAAAAAATTACATTTATATAACATGACCATCTACACGTCCGCCAACTTAGTTTATTTTTATACGCAGACCAGGCACAGGTATAAATGCCCACAACGGCATAGCCTACGGCGTAGGCTCTGCGTAGATTCAACGCAGAACCGTAAATCGGTGCAGCTCCTCCACACACTCCAGCAACAGGTGAAGATAACGTGTTACTTGATGCTAATAGGTGTTTTCTTCCTGATGACTGCATAATTCCATCCAGAAAGTTTGGAAGAATAAGTACAGTACTTGGTTTCAAAGCCGCATTCCACTGCTCCGGTGTGGAAACATTTTGGCTTTAAGCCTAATGAGAGAGGAGAGCCCATTAATGTGAAAACGTCGGTATGTCAACTTTGTTTATAAACAGTGGCAACGAAGAGTGGCAGTATATTGGTCTGTTAAGAAATGAATAACTCTATTACCCTGTGCCAAATGTTTAATATTTAGTGCAATTTTTGTTAACGGTGTCCAGGTCCATTTTATTTATTGTTTTGTTTGTGTGGTTTTATTTTATTTATGCAGGATGTTTAAATGTTTTGACATTCCAAGTCCAATGTACAAATATTCTTAAGAATTAAAAGTTCATTACTTTTTGAAAGGTTTTACTTGTCTTATTATGCTATTATATTATCATTACATCAGTGGCATAAAATTGTCTTAAAACAACAATAATATCATTTATAATATCATTTATTTTTGGGACGATATATTGTCCAACAAAAGTAGTTACCATGACAGGCCTACTTGCTCCTGCCTCTACCTCTCCCAGCACCACTACATAGGCCTACACAAATGCAAGCCTTGGCTTTTCAATTTGAAGTGCAATAATGGGAATGATGCATTTGGCCCCTCAAGGATAAGCAGGATGAAAATGAGCAGAGAGATGAACTTACTACCGAATCCAGATGAGGCAGTGGTGGTGGTGCCAAAGCCAAAACCAGAGGAGGCTGTTGTTTTGGCAGCAAATGAACCAAATGAAAATCCAGAGGAGCCTTGAGTAACAACAAAAAAACATTAAATCACAGACCGTACAAATGGACAATGAGATGAGGAATGGGCTTCTATTCTAACAAAACACTGATGCTGTTGTCAACACTGTATTAATAAAGAACTTCAGAAACAAACTAGAAAGCGGAAATCATTCTAGAGTGATGGCTAAAATGAGGTCCCATGAACTTCATAGCAGTGGAACTACACTCAGCTGTGAATATTTGACTTATTTGAACCAATCAAAATGTTTCTCTTTCCACAGCCAATGCAATCATTGGTCCAAATCATTGAACCTTGATGTGACCAATCTGGTCACAGAGGTATAAATATTAGACAAAGCGGTCCATCCTGTATTTGGTTGGGATGTCTTCCTAGCTGTGTTTGAAAGCAAAACAACCATAAGGAAAGCAGACACTCTAATTAAGGTGAAGACCCCCAATGTACACCATGTTTCAGTGTAAAGATGGCCGATGCTTTGTATTATAACCCCCAGGTCTCACTGAAAAAATTAAAAAGGAATGCCATGACTTCTTACATCGCATGACGTAGACCACAACAATGCATCACCACTACCAGTAGGGGCACTCTTCCCTCTGGACAAAACAACACCAAAGCCCCAGCCATCACAGTGATGGGGGAACTGTGCTGTATAAACTGCAGTCCGTAAGAAGAGACAGTAAACTGACTTCCTGACTCAGAATGGCCATTTAACATCCCATTGCAACTTTAGGACCAGGCATGTTAACCCTACTGCACTGGACAAATTCCCAAAAATTCTAATCATGTCCTTGCCACCTGGTCAGCTAATCATCCACCACATGTAATTGGCCAAGCAATCTTTTGAAATCCCTGTCGCCATTAATTTTCCAGGTAAATTCTCAGATGACCTATCTCCTGAAAAAAAAAGGTAAAAAAAAAAAACATAAATAGCAGCAGATTCACTGTACAGTCTCGTTCGCGATCAGAAAAACGCAGCCTTGCCCAGGCTGTTACAGCTGAAAATCGACAATACCATTTTTTACACATAGATAGAAATGTCTGGTCTCAGCCAGATGTCTAAATAATATGTTGATCAAAAAGGCAATGATGTTGGGTCGTTCCCCAAACAAAAAGTTTTTTTTTTTTTTTTTTAAAGGTTGCATTATGGTGCAGCGCTTTCCTTGGGATGTAACAACTATGAGATGAACATGCTGAAATACATTTTCATTTAAACGAACAGTATAATGACAGTACTACCGGTTCGATTACATTTATTACGACTGATTATACCCTGGTGAAGACCAGTGGTGAAGGTGGGGACCGTTCAAGTAGATATAGGAGGTAAAAAATAACCACCTTCGCGTATATAATTTTTCAACCATAATAAAATTATTAGAAATGTCAGCTATGTGATGATCTCTGACTGACCCGAATAAATGAATTGAATGGCTATGTCTTACCCGCATGTTACCACTTCAACAAATTTTGTAATTGTTACATTTCTATCTCACTTAATTACTATACTATGTACAGCTAACTTATACAATTAACTAATTTCACAAACGATCTACTGTAAGAAAGCACGATTTCCTGTTAGTAGTACTACTTTGCTAATTAGCTGGCGGGCGACGTTAAGTATACATTTTAATCCCAAACAATTACAAGCAAGGTGATAGTAGATAACAGTCAAACGTGAAAGTGGCAAGCAACATATAATCATTAGGATCCAGTTTAATCTGTAAACATAGCTAGGTAAATTTGCTCGCTAATGCTATACTAGTTTAGTTGAGATAGCGTGAATGGACTGGCATCGATTTGGCTTTACATAGTTGATTTTATTGTTTATCTACGTCATTTCTACCCGTTGTTACCAAGCGACATTATAAGGTAAGCTTCTTCTTAAAATAAAACATTAATTGTAAGTCTGATTATATATGTAGTTTATTAGCAACATCAGCGTTACATAGCAAGCTAATACACCGGGCAGGTAAAGCAACACTTTGATGGGCCCTTGTGCGACGTGCAACTATGCACTTCATTAATCGCCAAACAAATAGAAAACTATGAAGCAATTTTGTCGTGGCATATCTATCCTTCACCTCAAATACAGAATTAAACTTGAAAATGTACTTACTTGCAGTATTGGTAGCACCACCGCCAAAGTTAAACGCCATGTTGTTCGTATTTCGTTTCCTTGCGCTGACTACTGCGATCCGTGTAGAAACATGAGACGGGTTGCTTAGTTCCAGGGAGTTACACGCACATACTCAACTGAAAACTAAAGGTTGCAATAGCAAAACTGAGTGTACTTGTGTGGCGGTCCACAGCTCCTGAAGCAGAAAAAATCCTAGTTACAGTAAATGGTAGAACAAGTGTGGGTGAATGTTTTATATGATCTAATATGTAGCTAACTAAACAAGTTTGGCAAGTATTATTTAAAAAATTCAAAACGGTTCCCCACGACAAATCAAATGATTATTCCGTTTTTTTTTTTTTTTTTGCAACTGAATGTTTTTATTTTCTACATTTTCTTTCCACGTGGACTACGGGCATAGGCAATGCACCGTGAAATAATTACACAGACATAAAAGTTCATCTATTATGTACCATCTGTTATTTACACCTTCTTAATCCCATTTACATTTCTTGTTGCTACTTTGGCTACTTACTAGCATTTCAGGTTTCTGGTTTTCACAAAGCTTTATGTAAGCAACTATTTTCTATTCATCCTTTAATGTTTCAACATGTGTTTCATCATATCATCGTCAAAGTTAAGTATAATGCATTTTCTGAAATTCCTTAATTTTCTGGCCATCCTCCAGCCCAACCCATCACTTGTTGCCAAAAACAGCAGCTTTTAGATTTCAGTTCTAAATTGTTCATTCCTTGACAATACTGTCATGAACTAAGAGTGTGTTCTTTCCTGAACAGCGATTCACTGAAAATCATACTTGTACAAGAAACTGTACAGTGGTGTGTGTGTGTGTGTGTGCGTGCAAATTGGCCTATCGAGCAACTTGTTACAAACAGACAAAATCATTCAACAAAACTGCTTTTATTTTGAAATACATTTTGTTACAAAAGCATTGTTGAAATTTTTGTTATACATTTCAAACAAAAATATGCTCTTTTGAAATGATTATTTGTAATATGATATGCAAAGACTGGCATTTACAGTAGCAGTAAAAACAAAAAAAAAAAACATAATTATCTATATTCTGTACAGATCTTAAGCTTATATAATAAAACATAAAGTATGTGTAGCTGATACATGCTTAGGTTGATCAAAAAGCAAAATAAGTAAACACAAGTTTACTTATACAAGTTATGGCACTCAGGTTCAGCCCATGAGGGCTTCATTTATACATTGGTCTGATCTTTATCATGTGCCCACACATGGATTGAAAACTACACCCTGAGAACATTTTTAGTGGATTACATTCTTTGCAAAACCTTAGTGGTTTAATGTAACTAGAGTAATACTACTATGGCAATAAAAGGTATGCACCGCTTAACAGAAGTCCATCTCAGTGTATCCAGTAACTAACACAGAATGCTGGTGTATTTGTTAATATCATTAACTTTTAATGAAGCCCTTTGAGTCTGTCCTAGAACACTCACAACCTCCCATGCTTAACACATGGTGGTTACAACTATGTTGAAAGCCTAAATTCAGTAGGCACATTGTGACCATTAGGTATGAGGCATTTTCTTTTAAAACATATAACAGTGACTAAAATTATTTTAATCACAGCAGCATCCTGTTACATGCAGAAACTGTACTACCTATTCTTTTTCAAACAACACTGTATAGGCAGGCATTTGTAACATTCTACTATGCCAGAAGAACATGGTGGTAAAGAAATATGCAGTTCCATGTTGTGGGGAAAAATGTGATAACTTCATCTACTCCTGTATGAGTTTACATAGCTCATTAAGCAAAGAGTATGGTGCTAGGACTGTTTTGGGTGTCTTAATGCATGATAAAAAAAGCTGGGAATGATCATTGGAAGCTCTTTGGTTATAAATAGTCCTTGGGCAGAATTAAAAATCTCCCCAATTTAATTCACTTAGAATAAGGGCTTCAAACAAGCAGACTTTGCAGTGGTTAAACAAGGCCATGGTTATCTACATTTAAGTCTTTAGGTTTACACACTCTTTTCAAACAAATCCATAGCAGTTCAAATTCTTCAGAAAACTATTCACAGTTCAGGATACACTTGGAATCAAATTCCCAGCCTTAACACTCCTAAATACATACCATCAGTGATTCACTGGACAGAAAAAAAAATGACCACTAATTTTGCATTAATATGTACAATGCTGCAATGCTAAGCTTTCCAAGTGGTGCAGTTGTTGCTTCTAGTATACATTACAGTATACTCAACAGAATACTATATTTTCTTTCCTCTGTTGCTAGTAAAAGCTACATTTGGATTCTGGCAACCATTTGAACCCCTAAAATCAGTTTATAGAAGACAGAAGCAGCCATGCTTCAAATTGTTGCCAGAATCCAAATGTTTTAGCTTTTATTAGCAGCACAGGAAAGAAAACTGAACAGAAAACCAGGGTGAAATGGGAAAATCTGAAAATATGTCAATGTTAAAGCCCCCACCATTTTTTTTTACTTTTTTGCTGATGTAATAGGGTTGGATACCATCTAGAAATGATATCTTGTTGAGCACATCCTGAAATACCCATGACACTGAAATGCGCTATGGACCCATTAAATGTAAAGCTGATAACTGCACTCAAGCATGTTAAATTTGTAATACAAGTACAAAAAACAAAAATACTGAAAATTCCAAACAACTTCCAAAAGTGCAGGAACATTGTTTTCAAGTCTGGTGGACTTCATTCCTTTTTCTGAACTTCTTAAAGAAACTAGACTACCCAACTGAAAAATAGGTAGGAAACAGAAGATCAATGTACTTCAACTCAGATTTACATGTTAATGTATAACTCTTGTCCTAAAACAATAATATTCAACAGGACGACAAGACAAGAAATACAATGTAAAATCTTCAGTGCACTACTGCCAATCAGTAACAAAGAGCTTCCGTCATTGCCCCAAATAGGAAACACAATATATGTAACAAATAACACATGGTTAAGCGTATAAGCTGCTCAACAGTTATAAACTAGGACCAAAAGGTGAGCAGTTCTTCATTTTAAAAAAAGTTCTGATGTCTGCTTTTGCCTTTGCCACTTTTTTTTATTGTACTATGCAGCACACCAGTCCACTTCATCCAGCCATTTTGCTGGTGCCCTGTAGTCCATATTTGGACTGGGATATTTTGCTTTGTACCCAGTTCTGTGCAACGGCAATAGCCTAAGCTAACTTTGTTACAAAAAAATAGACTGCTCCTCTTACTCCTGTATTTATAACAAAAAAAAAATCACAAAGCTCTTATTCTACTATATATTACATTGTGCTTATTAAATGGTATAGTGCATTCATTTGGGATTAAAAAATATCCCATTAAGGAATATAGATGGCTAAATCCATTAATAAGCTGACATTGGAAAAATAACCTTATAATAAATCCTTACAATTCATGAATCATTAATCACATCATAAGAGCGAAAAGAGGGGAAAAAGATGACCAGGGCGATTTAGGCAATTCAAGAGTGTGTTATGATAGGAAAAGTTTTAACAGCAGAACTCGCAGAATGTGCTTATAAGACAACGGTATGTTAAACAGTGGGCCAGATACAACCAATGCCCCTTACTGGTTATTAACTCGGAGTGACATTTACACAATAGATTGGTCTTTTCTACTGAATACTGGGTTCATGCTTACTGAGAAAAAAATCCTCAAAGTTGAAAATATACCTGAGTCAATTTGAAAATGACTACAAAAATATTAAATATCCACTTTCACAGTGCCAATGTAGAAGGCATGTTCAAGGCTTCAGGTTTTTTTTTTGTTATAAACTGAATTGACTAATCTGGTCACATTTGTCTGCATACATTCTTAATTACTACATTTCATATTCACTGTCAAGTAGGAGTTTATTGTGGCTATACATGTTCTAGAGTCCTGTGAATGCTGCCTGTACGGCAGCTATCTGGGGTAAGAAACAACTATGTTACAAAAAGACAGGAAGCAAGGCCATGCAAAGAACCCAGCACAGGGTAAGGATGAGCCCAAGAAGAGCAGATCAAGCGGCATCTCGACTGACAATGTATATTGGAACCATGTCCTGCCACAAGACCCACTGTAAAGCCTAACTATCATCCTCTGCATCCTCCCACCCCCAACACCAACACCACTCAACACTTCTCCCCCTCTACTTGGGACATGGCAATGTATGAGCCATTTTTGTGGTCGACTGTGTATTCCTCTTCTAGTTTGTCCTTGACTTGAGTATAGTCTGTGTCCTCCTTTGCAGTTGTCTACAGATGGGGAAAGTAAAAACAAGCACATAACTCTGTCAAGAATTACAAATAACAGTCATATGTATAAGCTTAATAATAAAAAATACTACTAATTGCAAATCAGCTCCATATCTCTTCTCATTTACCCAAGAGGAGTCGTATCGAAGTTATGCACAGATAAGTCTTCAGAACTACTGTATGGGGAGTCACACTAAAACTAAGCCCTAGAAAACCTTTGGGTAGTGCACAAGTAATTCAAGCTGCATGTTTATGCATTAGCTTTACATCCTGCAGCTGGGAATTCAAATCGCACGTGTCTATCGGCCAGAGTCAGCTTGAGCCAAAATGTTAATTCTTATGATTTCTGGCAGCATAGGCAACGTGGAATTGGTGTCACATTTGCAGTGTGAGAAATAGTGAAAACCAGTTTCCACATGAATTGGAGGAGTCACATACACGCTGCTTCCTCCAGATTCTGTGGTGCAGGTTTGTGGTAGGGTTGATCACGTCTTTCAATTTAGATGGAGAAAAACACTTTTTCAAATTGTGTCTTCTGAAAGCTCCAAATCATTGCTGCGGGTCATGATGTTCTTTTACATTTGTAAGTGCTTTAAATTCCACATAAAGCACATCAGGGTGCAGTCAATGCCAATTGACTAATTGTTCTACACAGGATATGACCGATGTGGATTTCAGTGCCAATTACAAGGGGTACATGGTTTGCTGTAAAAAGAAGGGTTACACATACAAAATTTTGGCTGGTGATATATCGGAGGTCACGTCATGAGCAGACAACCTGTGAGCCCCAATTACCCCTACCTTCTTCTGTTGGGCCTTGTAGATGAGGATGATGAGGGCAATCAGCAGGATGGCACCAAGGCCAATGAGCAGGAGGGGGAAGTTGGACACCAGCATCACCATCAACAGCAGCTTGTTCATCTTAGCTGCTGAAGCATCATCAATCACCACCGTCTGCAGGGGGTTGGGGAAAATAGGCAAATCATCACAGAGTACCTGAGTCATGCTGAATTGACTGCTAAACTACTGTAACTATTTCTGTGACCAAGGTGCTGTGTAAAAAGGAATAAAAATAAGCTAGTTATATTTAATATTACAATGTACACAATGTTAGCACATGAATAAGTTCAGAAGAAAATTAAAACTAAGGTCAATGACAAAAGCCCTCTTACCTCGTTTACAAATACAATTGGAAAAACGGTCTCATTTATTTTCTTGGTTATGCTGAAAAAGAAAAAGAAAAAAAAAACACAACAACAACATATGAATAACTAATCATGAGAACAAGCCATTGCGCCCAAATGTAAATTTAAAAAGAAGTGGTATACTCACGGGAACCCAGCAACTCTCTTCACGAGAATGTTTATCTGGGCCCTTTTGGATGCTCGAATAGGAACACCAAGGGTCTGTAAAAATGTTGAGAAGTAGATGTTAAAATTGTCCAACAATTTTCTGTTCATATTTATACAGGATTTACTGTCACACATTATTTCTTCTGATACTGTTCCAAATTAAAAGGTTGAGCAGTTTGTCCTTCAATGTATTTTTGACCTTGGTAACATTAAAGTTTAGAAATGCAGATATACCAAATTTCCACAGTATTTGGAAGTACTGGAGCAGTCTTTCCTGAGATAAATTACATCTGCTTATTTCATAAACAACACACCAGATGATGCCATTGCACATTCTTTAAAACTTGCTCAAAGTTTATGGCTGGGATTCAATCAGCATCTGTCCATAAATTTTACTTACATAAGAGTGTTAAGTATTTCATCGACAAGAACAGTTTAGCAAGTTAATTTTCATGATTTCAGAGGTGAGTAAACTGTTGACGAAAATAAACATGATTACCTCCATGTAATTGAGCCAAAGTTAAGAACAAACATTGACTAAATCTCAGCCTGTGTATTTTTTGTCACTTTAAGCGACATTTTAAATACACTTTCCATCAGACCCGGATCACGTACAGATACTAATTGCATATTTCTTATTTGAAATATTTGTTTTGTGTATCGGAATCATTTTCAAATTCAGTGGGCCAAACAAATTACGTGTATTTGAAATATTTGCAAATACTGTCTTGGAAAAGAAAATACTATTATTTGAAGTAGTTCAAATAATTCAAATAACTGATTAAAATAGTATTTCAATGAAATCTATGCAAAATTGAAATATCTTACAAATGCTTTGTTCAGACACTTTATAAATTATATTTCAAATAAAATTTCATATAGTTTCATCAATTAAGAAGTAAACGCCCTTTCCTATATGTTTCAGTTCCATCGCTGTTCTTGAAAATCTGCAGCAATGTTTGTGTGGGCTCCACCTGTTCTCAGCTGAGGGAATATCATGGCCTAATGGCATATCCCTGCATTATCAGGAGCTGTGGAACGTGTGTTCAGCATCAGTGGCCGTATTTTTAGACCAGACCACTGCTAACTTTCAAATCCGACGTTTGAGACGCTAATATATTTGAAATGCCGTGAGGCTTTTGCAGAATAAATATGAGAATGTGTTCTGAATAAAACATGATGCATGCTTAATCCTTATATATTTTAGGAATCTTGTATCAAATATCTGTTATTTGATGTCTTTGAAATACATCAAATAATCTGAAATAGATTATTTTAAAATAAATAAAATAAACAAAATTCTTATTTACATAATTCCCTTTTTATAATTCCCTACCGGATTAATATCAAGGTATGTTTCATGGTCTTCTTGATTTGGTGACAGTCCTTCCACAGCATTTACGTACTTCTCATCTCCCAGGTAGAAATGTGGGAATGAGACCACAACTGGAGCACCTGTGGGTTGAAGAGAAAGCAAGTCTTGGTAACTTAGGGCCTAATTACAAAACCTTTTGGGAAGTGAAACTGCACGTGATCAACACACTGACGTCTGTGTGAACACTGTACCTAATGGATTCACCCTCCTGAGCAGTAAAACAGATGGGAAAAATCAGCACGAGAGATTGCCAGAAGTGATGCTCAGTTATTTTATCTTTAGATTACAAAAATGATTAAATGGCCGAACAGGAATGACTAAGAAAAGCTATAACATTTCCAGCACAAAGATAGCACAATGCAAAACTGTCAAATAAATTGTTGAAACAAAGACTCCAAGTATTTGATTAATCCGCATACAGATTCATTGGGCTTGAATACCATTTCACTTTGTTGTTTTAATTTTCCAGGAAATGGATCATGAGGTCAAGGTCCCAGGTATGCTGGTGATGATCTAAGAATTTCCTCTTGGTGGTGTGTGAATTCAATTGTTAAAAGGGGGCGAGGTGGTGCAATCAGACTTCATCCCTAGTGTCTGCTTTAACCTTGAACATCCAGACAATAAGTACGCAGTGTTCCTTCCCATCGATAATAATTTGTCACATTTTCCAGATGTACTGAGTTGGGCGCTTCTTTTCTGACTGCTTAATGCCATCAACCTATGGCTCTAATAAGAGATAGCGTAGCTACTTCATGTGTGTCCTATTACTGAAAATGAACATACAATCCGGCCAATCAGAAATGCGAAGCCATGGCATGAGCTACCTTATACACCATTTGATCACGCAAAGCCAGTAGTAGGAGACCTTTCTGTTCCATTGTTTCAACAAATAGCCAATGTACTCTGAATCATGTCATGACAATCTACAGGACCCACAATTTAGCATGTATGATCATCAGGAGCAAACCATACAGGGCATCATCTACTGAAACTATTCTGCTTTTTCCCACAACCACAACAAACTACCTTCAAATGGAAAAATCAATACAATTTGGAGACTGAAAAATGTCAGTATTGGCCATCTTCAGGCAGGTCTTGCAGAATTATGATTTTAAATGAATTTAAAAGCCCTGTAGATATTTGCTTTGAATGATCAATCAAATGATTGGTTACTATACTCTTCTACCCACTATGGAAAATGGTTTTGGTAACCTGATATATAGCTCATTTGTGGCGTCAAAATTATGCCAGTACATTTCTATGCAGGCTCCACAGAAGAATATTGAAACTAGAAGGTTTGTGAGAAGTTACCCACAGTTTCAGGCTCACTAAAAGACAATAGTTAAAATGTAATTTCCTCTTGTCAAGGTCAAAAAACATGATATCACATTTTCATTTAGTTTCAAGGAAGGCTTTCCTATTTTCTCGCTGTAACAAAGGCTGCTATGGTGCGGATGTGGATTTAGAGATATCAAACATATTAGTTACATTTTTTGCTTTGTCTCTTTGGAGGAATCCAAGGTCTGTCTAATCAGTGTGAGACCAACCACAAGGCAGAACTTGCCGTAATGCACGCTCACAGCTTATGTTGTAATTCCAGCGAACCAGCGCTAACTGGATTACAGCTCCAATTTCTGACTACTTATGGAGGGAAAACAATGTTATTGAGTCATACTGTAATGGTATGGCAAATGGCAGTGATCCAGAGGTAACAGTTTTCCATCTGCTGTGTTTGGCAGCAATGGTCTTTGTGAACACTGAGTACTCTGTAATGTGAATATGTGCATGGTTTTTAAGAGTTCACAGACTTCCAGACTACAAGGCCACAGATGCTTCCCTCACTGAAGCGCAATACTTGGACACAGATGCAGGCAGCCTCAGGCACAAGAAGCCTGATTACTAGCCTTTCAGTTTATGGAGGTAATAAGCGGAGAGGTCATATTGCACAAGCAACTGAGTGCGCAAGCACATGTACATTATGGTCACCTTGCTCAGCCATTATTCCACTACAAAGAATAGTTGGTCCTAAATCACTTCATGTTCAGCTGTATAAACTTTGTGGACACAAGAAGATTTGGAATGTTCCAGTTGGGTGTTATAGTCAGGTGACTGGAATTACGGCAGCCCCGTAACTGAACCGCCTCAGGCCAAGTCAGGTGGTCTGGGGAAGGGGAGGGAAAAGGCCACACACTGCTGAACAACAAATGGGAAAGAGAGAGAGGGTGGCTCTTTGTGTCCTTGGGTAGGGGAGGACAGACAGATATGCCAAGGCAGTCAGGGAGCTATATTTGGAAGTTATTGCATCTCAAATCTCAGGTGGACCATTTCTGAAGCACCCCTGTGCATGGCAGGTAGAAACTGCATTGGTTCAGTAAACGTCACATGAATAATATATAAAAATTAGGCAATGTTCAATGTTCTATTAAATGACCATTTGGAGAGAAAGCAGCTTGGTCTTACCTTTTCGGCACACACTAACTCTCAGCACGCCTGTGCCCAAGCATTCATCAGAGGGCACACAAAATCCAGCATTGGCAGGGTTTTCCTCCTTGCTGGCCAAAACATCTCTTGGCGGGGCAAAACGGAATGCAGGGATCCCTTTGATCTCCACGTCCTTCACAAATTTCATGTAGATGGACCTAATGCAGCAGAGAGATACAAATCAGGCTCCCTCTCAGGATCATAATACAGTAACAGAGAAAGTTGACAATCATCTGAGTTCCGGTTTCCCTTTACACAGTTCAATACATCAGCCATGGTATTTTTGTAAAAAGCCATTCTGTACGAACAGGATTCTTCAGTCCACATCTGCCATCAAGGTACAGAGACACTTTGCATGTAAGGTGATGTTACAATAGCTTAGCATCAGCAGGACAATGCTGATGCAAAGCTATCCTTTCTTCTAACAGTACTTCTATGATGGATAAACAGAATTAAATCACCCCTGGATCAATATGCATATACGAAAAGGTAACTTGCTATACAATGCATATCCTTAATGTCAGAATGATACCTTGACTGAAGCTGGTGTCTCCTTTTTACCAAGCAATAAAATGGTTAAGATGTTGTTACTGCCAAAGGTTTGGGCCCAATGCCATCTCTGTTCTGTGCTATAGTTTCAGTCCAGGCCAGAGAGACATCATCATCAACACTGCCATCAACTGAAAGTACTTTACACACCTTTGAAATACTGATTACAATAAAATGTTTGTATATTTTTGATTACTACATTGAAATTCTTTTCCAACAACATTTACACACTGGGCTGCAAGGGAATATTTCTATCAACAAAGGTCATTAGTTAATGGTCTTGCATACTTTCTTTTCATAATTAAGGGAGAGGTCAGTAAATAACCAGACAGGTCTACTTTAGCCACAACAACACAAGGCAGTCAGGGACTGTTACCAAGTGGGTGAGAGTGTTTCGAAAACAACCATATGCTACTTGTCCAGGTTCCAAATAATGTGGAAATGACAGTCATGCCTGTCCAACAGATTCTTTCCATTTTGCACAAAGGGGGAGGAAGTTCATTTCAGTTCCAGTTTTTAGGTCAAGGTTCCCACCCGAAATAGACTCCTGACATCAAAATGGGACCACTTCGAAATGTGGGTGAAATGGTACAACAAAATGAGGGCCTACAGTAGAAGACATGCACAGACCCCGTGGATATAAGGAGAAATGAAAACTTTAGAAGTGGGGTTAACATGAAACACTGAGCAGAAGAGGGTGTGAGCCATTAAAATTATACGTGAGCAGAAAAAAAAAAAAAGCACTCTCTGTATGAGAGTAACTCTTCATACAGCACAGTCACTGTGCGGGTGGTCCACTGCATTAAGCAGGCAGCATTGTAAACAATGCTAACAACCTAAAACTGACAGTACAGTTAAGACCATCTGAGAACTGTTCATTAGTCTGCTCCCTGGGTAGCTTGACAGCTGTGAAGAGATACACTCTGCATCTTGCACTACTTCTCTTCTTCCTCCTCCTCCTCCTCCCTGCCCTTGTGACTTGCTCATCATAGTGGGAGAGTGTGCAGAGACTGCCAAACATATGGTTGTTCATTTTTTCTACAAGACACCTTTGTGGGTTCCAAGGCAATATAACCCATTAACTGTGTGGGAATACTTAAATAATACCTTTCGGGTCACTGATTTGCATGCATAGAACATCCATGTAAAGACATCTCCACTCATGGAATGTATGCATTTGTACTTTTACTACAATATAGGATTTTCAAGAAAAGGCAAGTGAACTACAGATGAAAGAGGACCTTACATGCCATTTAAATTTGTCCAAACCTCTTCCTTAAAAGCTACCAGTCTGCAACCTGCAACCGGATTCCATAAAACCATGCATATGGAAAATGTATTCAAGCGGTCTTAAAATGCAAGTGTTTTTAACATTACAGTAGCCTCATCTATTAACAAGAACATAGGTGTAATACAGGGAGGTGGCTGTTGTTTGTTTTCATGACATTCTTATCTCCTTCCAGATGCAATCACATAGGTTGGGCGTTGGACACCAAGATGTGAAAATCTCTCCTGTGCCAAAACTCTGAATTCTTTCCACACAGAACAAAAGGTGCAGGAATTTTAGAACAGCAGTCATCCTGTATATCCACTGTAAACTCTGCAGCACAGAAGACCATCTCATCAGCTCCAAAATGGCACAGCTTGTTTAGTCTGGTAAACACCACCTGCTATATGGTCTCAGATAGAGACCATCATCTACAGAGAAACTTTCACAGTGCAGCTAAGCAGTGCTCACTGTAGATTTGGTGTTTTTAAAGAAGCACAGTGACAGACCTGCAGAGATCAGAAGTGAACACATAGAGCTGCTCCTCTCTGGACAGGAGAGGGTGGAACACGCTCCCGTCAGTGCCGTTGATCATGTTGCTCTCTTCAGTTGTCCAGAATGACGTTGTACTGCAAAAGTAGATAAAAACGTGTTAATGACCTTAACCATGCTAAATGTTTATCCTTTGTGTCATGTAGCCACAAAAATAAAAGCAGAATCATAATTAGGATTTACAGTAGTATGTGTTTTATTTGTGATTTCAAGTAGGGTGAATAGGTTGTTAGATAATGAAGCGTAGACTATTGGTAGCCACATAAAAGAACATACTGATGAACAGGAACTATTATAAAAAGAAATTTTTGTATGATGATGAATTCTATTGCTAAGTCATGCCCAACATGTCCATAACTTTACTGTTCAAAGTGTTGGGAAAAAATGCTCTGCTCTCCCTCAGCTCTATACACATTTCATGTGCCCTTCAAAGAGCAGAAGTCTATTCATTTGACAGCCAGGCAAACAACCAATGTTTTTACAAGACTGCGATTCATTGTCCAATTTGAAAAAGCTGAAGTCATTTTGGTACACACCAAGAGAATTCACTGATAAGGCCCAACGGCAATCATGTTACACAGAAAGAGGGCATTCTGCCTCAAAGGTACAGAGATGGGGTGTGGAGTAAATTTTCTTTAGTCTAACAAGGCTTAACTCACCCAGACCTGTACCATTTTGCACTTTTACAGAATTCTAGATTAATTCTGACAGCTCCTTATTGGACCAAACAGCAAAGACAAAAGCAAGAGAGACCTGGCCAGTTGCCACACAACTCCCGATTTGAGCAAGAAAGGACGAAAGGTGGTTGGCTCCATGCCAGCTGGGACTAAAGGCTTTTTCAATCACTTCCAAGCAGGTCAAGTATCAGGATGTTTCAAACCATGGGATCCATGAGTAATGCCAATACACAAAGGCCCAGGAGTCATCAAGCCACATATTAGCCTTTGGAAAGCAGACCTTCCAATGAAACTATTACAACATTCGCAAGGTCAAATGATTCATTTCAGTGTTTTGGCAACACCCCTCTCTTTTTGCATGTTCTCAAAGATTTTAGACAGCAAAACTGATAAAACCGAGGTGTGACTGGACCACTGTTAACTTTTCCTGTTCACTGCACTGGTCTTGTGATGCAGCAGGTAATGGATGTTCATTACCTTTCACCTCTCCAGGTGTGTATTTTGCCGTAGTCCAAGTAGTTCTGCTCCCCCGTGTGAAAGACAAATTCACCATCACTAGTTCCATTTTTCTGCACATAGAAATATCAAACATAAACACAACTTTAATTTAAAATTTAACCAAGAATTCCCAAAATTGAAACAGAAAATCAAAATAGCTTCAATTTTTTTTATTTATTCTAGCCAATACATGTTGTAATGAAGATACACTAAAATATTCTAATTGAACAATCTGAATGGTATTTTAATTTCAGTCTTTTTGGATTACATATATATTTAACTGATACTTTAGCTGCAAATTATCAGAACAGAAAATTATTCCTCTTACAAGCAGACTATTCTGACACAATAGCATTTCAGTTCTCTACAACACTTTTTTTTAATTAATAGGGGAAAGCAACCAGCTTTCTGATAAAATAACATCTTAAAAACATCAAAAAGTAAAATTTCCTCTTATAAATTTGTATTATATGCTGTGTACACTTCACTCTGCTCTGGTCAGGTATTTAGCGGCGATATTTTGTCCTTCGTTTCTGGGATCTGTTGCAAGGCAAAAAATTAGAATTTTGACCATTTTCCTTTCAGAGCGAATCGTCTGCATGCTGCTGCAACTTTATTTTATCTATTTACTATCAAGCAACCAGAACCTAAAACACTATTTTTTCCTATTTGCCCTCACCTGGAAATGAAAAAGAAAACAAGATCAACTGCTCAACTACATGTTTTGCAAGTACCCGACCCAATGCAGAACTCTGCTGTGGCATTTCCCTTATAACCCAAAAAGCTCAAAATACTTGAAATAAAATTAGCAATGTAGCAATCTACAATGTACCACTGCATTTTTACCTTTTTCTATGCATTAACAGACTAAAAATGACTATATTAAAGTGAAACTTGACTATTAGTCTCAACCTTTCACTAACCCTTTTACAATTTTGAAGGATGCTTAGAAATTGGAGGAAAGAGAGTGATCGGGATGGGGAGTCTCAGTTCTGATCCAGGATTCAGAAGTACAACCCCGCCCCCCAACCCCCACAAGCCACATCTCTTCCCTGGACTTAACATACCAATGCAAATTTGAAAATAAGGTGGATAAGCAGCACATTAAAAAGGGGGAGGACTGATTGGGATTGGACTGCCTCTCTGATCCGGTTTTATAGTTGAGGCAGTAGCTTTGTGTCAAATGGAAGTATAACTTTACTATGTTAGAATTTGAAAAAAAAGGGTTTTGGTGACCTAGAGTTCCTACCCAGATTCTGATTACACAGTGCTGACGTGAGCTGGTTAGCGGTAAGTTGTTAATAAACATTCTGTCACTTAGTGGAGCCTACCTTGTACATGAGGCCAAAGTACTCCTCAACCTCAGGTTTAAATTTGTGCAGAGACGACAGAAGTGGGTCTTTGAACCCCCACAATATCTCATTGACAGGGCGTGTCATGAACACCCCCGAACCCAAGGACCTCATCCACACTGACACCATGGAGGAAAACCAGAAGCTTTCCTTCACCTTGTCCATTACCGCCTGCCATGACAGAGAGGGCAAGAGAGAAAGATAGACAATAAGCAGGAAAGAAAGGGAGAACAAATAAAAGGGCAAAAGGAAGGATTAATTAGTCATCAGGAGTGTTTCTGTCCACAAGAAATGACAGATGCTTTGTACAATCTACCTTGCTCCTATGAGTACTTCTATTCAAAATTTTAAAATGAAGGAATAGATTTTGTGTTGGTAGACTGTGAGATCCATCCATGGATCATGGATCTTTACTGTGAAGAAGAGAGAATACCTACCTTTATTTCCATTACCTATCAAGTTAGTTTTACTTAAAACCTACTAAGTGTGCACATTAAGAGTTTTTTTTCCCCTGCTGCCAGTCCATTATGATGTAGTGAAATAACATTTGCTAAAATAGAAAGGGTCGAAAATAAGGCCCTAGATACTACTCAAGTACGGAAGTGTGGTCACCTAAACACACCTGTTGGCCCTTTCCCCCACCAACCCCCAGCCCCGCATTACTCACCAGCGCAGGGATGTTGATGGTTGTCACAAGGTCGACCTCAGGGTCACCTACTGACCTCTCTGGCAGAAACACAAAACTCTTTGGAGTGTAGGCAGAGACCTTTGTTCCATTTTCCACAAAGGTCACATTCTCCCTAGGCCTGTATTCCCTGTTAAAGGCAAGAAAGGGTACCTTCAGCATTACCACAGATATGGCAGAGAAAAAGAAACTCACAGGAAAATAGTTTCAGACAGGGCAGTGAACCATATTGTTACTTCTCTTTTTCACAACCCAAAAAACAGCATTTTAATGCTTCAATACTGAAAACGTTAATGCAGCTTTGAGTTTGTAGGGTCAACTTCTGTCATTACAGTACTCAGTGGAATTTTTATTTTGTTTTAGGGCTGCTAAATGCAATTCATACTGCATTGACAAATGGAGACCTAATAGGGTCAGAATGTCCTCAGTTTAACTGCAAAATGTAAAAGCTGTAGTGATTACCAGTCCTGTTGTCATGGACTTTGAGATTTACTTTGGGACCTTCCTGTATTCACCAGTTTACCTTTATATGCAATTCCCTTTTCTGATGTTGGAACACTAAGCTTAGTAACAGTGGTGCAAGTCTATAAGCAACACACTTAAGGTCAATTAAATCTACTCATCTTGAGGAAGGCCTCCAGGCCTCTGAGCTCAAGGACAGAGAAAGAATCCTTCTCTGCACTGAGCCATGAACTATGAACTCTTTATTCCTCGTTTTTATTTTGGCCCTTGGGCCACTAGCTGAATAGCCCCGAATTGACTTTTACACTGAAAACTTAGAAATTTGAGATTAATTAACTAATCTCCAATTAATATCACATCACCAGGCCCACAGCTGTTTCTACAGCCACCTATTGGGTGTTTTACTTGTCCTACCTGTAAGTGTATGGTCCAACTTCTGTAAGAATAGCCTTGCCCCCCTCAAGAAATTCATCAGGGTTGGAAACATTGAAGAAGTAGTATTGCATGTAAACTGGAGGAGGAGGGTTCTTCCAAGTCTCAAACACCCTGCTTCCCTCTGTCAAAGTTACCTCCTGCGGATGAAAGGCAGATATTATGTTAGACGTACAATTGACACTGTTCATTTAATAGTTTAGCATTTTCTGCAGTCTTAAGGCCAGGACAACAAAGCAGCATGGTGGTTTGCGATATTAACCAAGACACATGCATCAATGTTGTACCCTGAAACAGAGATAAATTTACATTGGCATCTTGTGACTGTGATATATGTATAAACAACATAAAAGCAATCCTAAAACATTCAGTTACTGGTTGTTATTCGATCACTGGTGGGATAGTATTTTTTTTTTTTGTATTGTACAATATAACTCTGCTTTTTAAAATATTAGCCAAAAATATGTGCTATGTTGTTAATCACTTGTTGAAATTATGTGCCTACACTGTATTAGTCAATGGTGTTCATGGCAACAGCTAGCTGAACCAAATTTATCACGTGAACGCTGAGCGCTCTGGCCATCCGTTAGCCACCCCAGTGACCTCATTGCCACTAAGCGCATTCCAGAGCTCAAAACAGAGTCTGTGGATGTTTGTTCATTGTTAGCATTCTTCTGCATTAATGGTCAGCAGGTCTTGTAATTAAGACAGCATAATTTTATCATGCTGTGTAGTTACAGCTACTGGTACAGTCTGATACAGAGACCTCAAAGATAAGTACGCTTGATTGACAGCCAAAGCATAACTTGTGTTGTTGGCAGATATGCTGGACCGAAGCAAAGTAAAAATGGCTCCAGAAATAAACCAAGTATGAAGCTGTGTGGTACTTCCTGATAATTTCATCATCTTTATTTTGGAGCCATCTGTCCTTTGCTTCAGTCCACTATATCTATCAATTAACAAGTTATGCTTTGGTTGCCAGTCAAGTGAGTAAAATTGGAACATGCAACTGCATTAACATTAATGTAGAAACACTAACTGAAAGACAATAGCTCTCAATGATATACTTATCCAACTTCACTTGTAATCTGCCTTTACAATGGCAGGGAAGCATGTGTTGATACAGATTTTGGATCTTGACAAGCTTAAAGAGCTTTGGCATTGTGCACAAAAATCACACAGCCCAAATCCATCAGGTAACACCACCAAGGATGGAGTTGTTCTTGCAAAACATCTAACAGCAGGACTCAGGAATATTTCCTAAGATTAGGAGTCATGACTGAGGTCAGCACTCCCACTGTACCGGCCACCATCTCCCTTTGCCCCTGTGACCCACATAAGTACTTCTATACTGGCAAACACTTCAACTCTGGTGGCCGGTAACCATGCTATGGTGAAAAGAGGCTTAACACACAAAGAGGTTTTATTAGGCTCCAACATCCTTGCATATTACCTCAGTTTGTGGAGAGGAAGTGCATGAGCTTTAATGATGAATAACAGTAGAAAATAAACAATGAATAGCAATAAAACTTGAGCCTGGTTTAATTATTAACATCATTTATACAGAGGCTCATATACACACACAAAGAAGAGAGAGGCATTATATTTTAGGTCTATGCTTCAACAGTCATATTGACTTCTTCCTTTTTTTGAGGAAAAACAGACCTTCATACTTTATACTTATATTCCATACTTTATCATTGCTGTCCAAGGACCTTAATCTCCAGTACTACAGGGCTGCAGCATCTAATGGTATTCAGTACCAAAGTGCTAGTTTTAATATTAGTGATAGTCCACGATACTAAGGCTGGAACTCACTGATAGCTGAACGAAAAAACCTATATTGTTACGGTTCATGGAAGCGTACATCAGTGTTAGATTAGACCAGAACGATTTCAGTCACACAAGGCATGGATAAGCAGGTCAGCCAAAAACCTTAAGTGAACCTGAGGTAACAGCCACCAAGCGCTGTGACAGAATTAAATAAATAAAAAACAAACAAAAACTAGGCTAAGCAAATATTTCAAAACATCAAGTGGAACAATTATTCTACATAGAAGTACAAAGATTAAGTTTATTCTGGAACAGCAATATCTTTCGAGATAGAAATTGCTTACCCATAAATCGGTTTTTCTGAAATTTATTTTTGAAGAATTAACTCAAAAAGATGTCAACTAAAAAAAGAATAATCTTAATGATATTCAACTTTGCTTTTGAATTTTGTTTGACACAACCTTATTTTCATTTTGGAAGACAGCAGGAAAAATTCATTAATTCAATATTATTGATGTGCATCAACTTGTGTGGGGGAAACAATGGGACAATCTGGTATCATTTTGGGGACATGAGAGTAAAAATTCATTGTGTATAGATGTCCTTGGAAAGTACATTCACACCAATTATCCCACTGAGAGACAATAGTCTGGCAGATGTCTTTTTGTCCTGACATAAAATCATGTCACTTAGAAAATCAATAAAATAGCATTTCAATAATAAAAAATAAAAATTACAAATATGAAAGAACCTGACATTATGCACATTATGTCAAATATGTGATTACAGGGTTTTCAGGAATTGGGCACACTAATGGTTTTATAACGCAAATGGGCACACTTTTTCATAATTTATGGAATCGGGGAAGTAGCCCCTGATAAAAAAAAGTAGTTTAGCTGTCAAAACTGTGCAATGCTCTTTATGGTTTCAGTCCAGGTTAGTCCGAACTTGTCCTCGACCCTTTGCCAGCTAGTCTAAATCAATATGCAGGGAGCACACAGCCAGACAATGTGGATAGTGTATGTAAATAGGCCAAAGACTCCATGGGATAATGAAGTGGTTATACAGGAGAATGGTTTTAATAAAGTAGTACCCTGTTTACCATTTAGCTTGGCAAATCCTATTCTTAACCAGGTCACTAATAATAACAGGACCAGAGGAGGTCATTTGACAGCCCAATGCGTTTAAACAACACATTCCAGGATAGCCATCTGATTTCCTGTCATCACCTTCTTCCCTCAATGTAATGACAACACTAATTATTGTACCTGATAAAGGCGAAATGTTTTTGGGTTCCCTCCATTAAACAAACAAGAGTTGTGCAAGGAAAAAGCGAAAAATAACTGTCAGGCATTGGATATTTGGATTCTTTCCTAAACAAATCCTACCCAACTTTAATTTACTTTCTTGTTCACATTCTTGCAGTTTCTAGTTACTCTAAAACAGTGGTTCCCAATGTCGGTCCTGGGGACCCAGTGTGTATGTTGTAAACTACTGCTCTAAAGAACAGTAGAACTTTACTTTTTTAAGGTTTAATTTTGTGTTACAATACAACAGTTCAAGGTTAATGCTTTAACAGTGCTATCAATATACTGCACAACTGGCTCCAACCCTGTGTGTGCCTTTGGGATGCCCTCTTGGCCTGACGAGTTAAAAGCTGGGATTTCAAAAAAGCATGCCAACAGAAGACAAATTAAATTGGTAGTACCCAAGAATACTCAAAACTGAATTACTGTATGCTATTATTACTTCAGCAGCTGGTGTCAGGTTGGAATGTCAACAAATCCTGGTCAAAGATGGACTTGAAGAGGCTTCCACAATTGTCAACTTCATATAATTTACTGCCTTAGGAACTATCCCCAATGGCTTGACCTTTAGAAATGTGGCCATTACAAACACAAAACTGCAAATGGACTGAGGGTTAGAAGGTGGAGGTCATAATTTGGAGTTAGAAAGGGTCTTACAAACAGATAATAGCAGCATGGTGTCTGTTTGTCAGCCAAAATATCTGGTATAATGACAGCGTCCAGAAAATCCTCCATACAAATCTAGTAACTGTTGGAAAGTTTAAAAGGAATGCTTTGTTGTTTTGGGCATGAGACTCAAAGAAAATTAACACTGCCCAGAAGAGTAAACCTACTCATATTAAAAAGACAACATGCATTTGATAAGGTCTCCATCCCCACCACCAGTTCACTAAGAGAGGCCAAGTTATCTTGCAAATGCTTGCAGTAATCACTCATTTTTCACAGCTCCTTACTATAAAGCACATCTCTGAATCATTTAATGTTACCAAACAAGTGTTTCATTAACAAATAATCTGGTATAATTTATCAAGTTTTAGTAGCTTTGGCAGAAAATTCCAAATGCCATTCATAATTTTCATAGATTCAAATAAATATTGCAGCAAAGGGGTTAAGCACTAATGGATTGCAATATCCTAGCCTACAACAGTCTACGGTAGTTCTAGCCAAGTGTTGTTGTGATGCCATCATTGCGATCACAACTGATTGTTCAATGTTTCAGTAATTTAATTAAATCATTTAACATACTAAATACATCTTTGCATTGTGTTTTTTGGTTAACGACAAACCATTTCATAATGGCGAACTTACATTCAAGAGTTTCAATGTTGCATTGCATAACCCTAATTATTGTGACTAGCAGTTCTCAGTATGTAGTTATCTTGGCTACTAGTTTTTTTTATTATTATTATTGTATTATGTAGCTATATTATAGGTTTTGTCATTAAAAATGTGATCACACCTACATAAATATCCAAATGCAACACAAAAAATATAAAATCTGACCAAAACACTGTACATTACATGACAGGTAAACATAGATATTGAAGGATTTTTTTTTCAACTACCCCCATCAGATTTAAGGATTATAATTTAATATAGCACTGCTGCCAAATACCATTTTCTGACCTCACCACTGTCAGTTTGGACTAAAAAGGAAAAATAAGTTGAAGATGTTAATGACAAATACTTTATTCCATTGACTCGTGTCCCTCTGTTAAAATTAGTCATGGAATTTCACATCCTTCACAAATTACTCTTAGCTGCAGAGTCTCACAACTGCAGCCCACTCAGAATCAAAACACAATACAACCGCTGTTACTTTTAATGAAATACTTCAAAAAATCTTCTTAAGCATACTTGAATATTGGCAACATTCAGATTTTAATGCAACTTTTAAAACATTCACAAAAACAGTCTAAGAAGCTTCAATATTTGTTGCAGTGCAATGAGTCTACAAATTTCCATATTCAATCAGAAAAGACTGAAGAGACATAAACTGAACCATTGGGAATCACACCTATCCCTCCATATCCAGAAGGGATTCATTCCAGAAATGCTACTGAACAGGAAATCTTATGACTTTTCAGCTTTTTCCCTGTTAATGCAATTGTGGCCATTCAGCAAAAGATTAGACTCCACCAGGCTACATAACAACACAATTTTTGGGACAACAAGGCTGAAGTTATCAATGCTCTCAATCCTCTTTCTAAGACATGCTTGTTGCTTAGGTTGAAGTGGAAGTCTCTTATGTTTGAAAAAGGAGGCTATGTTAACACGTAATAGATCGATTTACAGTCCTCTTTGAGTATCTTAAACGTACAAAAAGCCTCCATATCACACCATATTGCCTGTGCCAAAACTGTTGCAAGAAAAGACGTTACCATTAAACAACCCCTGCTACAAAAGTTGATTCCCTTAGGCCAATGTGACACGCTTTTCCAACTAAATAGGCCAACTTTTGTTCTCCTTTATGTGTTAGACACAGGAGATTCTCCTGGATTGTGCCAGACCCACACTGAGGGTAATCAAGAGAGAATTACTGGTATATACCATTTCAACTGGTTTCTGAAGAAATAATTTAGTGTTTCTGAACTGGTTTCTCTTTCAAAAGGAGAGGGAAGACAACTGCTAAATGGAATCATTCAAGAAAGGACAACAGTATAAAATGCTAAGTGACAAAAGCACCCCTAATTGATGCAGGGGTATTTCAAGACGAAATATAGTTTGGAACTTGATATCCATTCAGTATCACATGCCACAAATTTAACCCATGAGCCTCCAAACACTGATAACACGACATTTAAGTCATCTGCAGCACCTGATAAAAGGACATTTAAGTACTCTGCAGCACCAGCTGCTCTCTCCGCAACACTATCAGCCCCTCCCCCTTGCTCTCTCTTTACAACAGTGAAAAAGCAAGCTACTCTCAAATACCGAGTCGGGAGTGCACTCAAAGCAGCTAGTCAAATGTCAAGTTATAAAGCACTTGCCCATTGATGTTCTGGTGAAGATCAGTTTTCAGTGTCAGCATATCAGTGGTGTAGTGGTTGCCGAGGGGGTGAGAATACTGTCTGAGGACAAGGGAATACTCCTACCCCCAAAGCCCATATTTATCAATGGGAATAAGACAAACAGGTTGGTACACTGTACTGCCCAAGAAGTCTGAGTGGATATAATCCATATACCAACCTCTGCATGAGGAGAAACTCCATTAAGTGGCAAACAAACCGCATTGTTGTTCTTTTCAACCGATTCTAACAATTATAACCAATCCAGTTAGATTTATCAGTCTGGTTCCTCAGTAACTAGATAACTTGGCAAATAAACCATCCCTTTGAATGGCAGGTTGGATCAGGTTTGATATGATTTCTTAGTCACAGATGTTTATAGAAACTATGGTTGCCATAAATTGTTACAAATATTACAAACCTTCTGGAAAGTCGGTTTTGCATTTTTTTTCCCCCTCTCTTTAACAGTTATGTTGATGCTACTGCATCATGTTACCTTACTCACAGAAGAATGATCTCAACCAGTTCAACACAGTGAGGTAAAGCCTACAGATTTTAATATTTTTGTAAAATGAGCACTACTGGATCAGCACTCAGTATGGGTTGATATTGTGAGGTAAGGTATCACAATCTGCATTTGCAGAGAAAAGTTGGATTGGTGTACAACTATGTAATTTGGCTATCAAGGGAAAGCTGCTGTGTCATTGGTATGTTGGATTTTGGAGGTAAGCCAATACTCAAACCATATGGGGTGTTTACAACCATTAACCTCTAACCTGGCATGACCTTACACTAAAAGAGGCCACTGAAGACAGACCATAATAAAAGACACCACAACTCACAGCCATCTCTCAGATTATGACATTATCATGCTCCAAACATCTTTTTGCACTACAACTTCCATGGTTTGAGACATGTGCTGGACATGTCTAATAAGGTGACTATGTTAATTTGATGGGCTACAAAAGATTAAGATGATTCACATTGGATGTTTTCTTTGTTCAAAAGTATGCATGGATATTGCATCCAGAAACGACAGCTTACTGTGATGTGTTATGCACGGCATTAATCCTTATCTGAAGTGCACTACAATGACAATAATGAGCGGTGTTAAAGCACACAACTTACTATTGCCTCTCATATGAATGACATTCATGAATCTCCATGCTTTCAACTGTTTATCCAGTCTCAGCCTGTCTGCATAAACCAGACTCACCAAAGCAATAATTCAATCATCTACCCAGGCAATTAATTTCCCTGTTCGAAGAGATGAAACAGTAATAAGCCTGTAGGCTTCAACTCAAGCAAACCCAAGTTCTCTTCTTTCGTTTTCACATCACAATGGTCAGATGACTGAACTGACAAAAAAAAAAATAAAAAAATACAAGCGTGAGCTGTGCTGCAGGGTACGCTTCTTGTGAAACGAAAACCATCTCCACTTCCTAATTTACAACCACCCTGCCACGCAGCCGTGCTAAAATTAATATGGACTCGGTTCTGTCCTGCCAGTAGGAATTACAAATTACCAGGGATGAAGTAATACTATATTATTAAATATGAAGAATAGGCCAGAACTTACTTGCAATAAAATTGTTTAAGCGCAAACGTGGAAACGTGTGCCACATTTTCACTCAGAAAAATATCGCAGCTTCTCATGAAACCGCTATCGGCGCCTCTAAGATTGGTTTTACAGCTGTATGCTGTACTGAGGGGGACCATGCTTATAACCCTACGCTTCATCATTGCCTCTATGAGACTTCAGATATTATGAACACCCTCATGTACCCAGTAAACTAACCAGGTAAAATCTAAGAACAAGTAACTGCTGTAACACGTGGTCGATAACAACGTGGAGGCAATTAGGAATTTAGAAAAGGGACAATTGCCTCTGAATCTTAGAGCCAATTCTCCTCCACTTCTACAAAAGGTCACTTTTCAGTATCAGCATATGGCAATTCATCACCATTAAGTGGAAAACGTAAACTACATCGTTGTTATGCTGCCAAATGTTGCACCAACTGCCTACACGAATAGCAGTTATGTACACGATTACACTGTTTTAATAATGGATAAAACACGAACTTGCAGTTGCCGCATTATTCAAAGGTATTGTTAACCTTCAAGACTAAACTTCAGTTAAGAGGTCAGCTGACTCATTATTTAACGTTATTCTGGCCTGTCTTTTGCCGGATCCCTGTTTTAGAGGAACTTTTACTCTCGTTAACGTTCTGAGTGGGATATATTGCAATGGTTCACATGAAGGGAAACCAGATTCTGTATTCGCATGAGCGAAAACGTAAACGAACATAAGCGTGCCAGAGCGGATGCTCGCTTATTCTGCTTAAGGCAACTTACCTTCTTTAAACGGTTCTGAATCAAAGTCTGGAAAACCTGAGCCACAAGCAAGGCGATGCCAACTATTAGCAGGTGAGCGCAGACAATCCCGGTCGCGTAAACTGCACAGGATCTTCTCGTCATGATGTAGATGGATTACTGAAAGGTAGCAATAAGCATGTGTAAAGTAGTAAATTTAACTTTAAAGTAGGCAGCGTAAATTAATAGTCTATTCCCAACAGATCCGTTCTTCCTCCAGTACTTCAGACAGCACTATCTGTAAACTAATCTGTAAACAAAAGTAAATCGTGATTAAAGAAATGATTTTTCTCCCTTCAGCGTTGAAGGCGTGTGCCCTTGCAACGTTTTCGCTTTTTTGTTTGTATTAGCTACATAGCCGGCAACTCAACATTTTACTGAATATTAAATTACTGACGTTAGATAACAGATGTCCTTATCATATATAGCGGAGAACGCACCTTGCAACAGTGAAGTCAGCACTAGCAGTTAACGGAAAGAACTTTATTCTAACGAAGTAGGTGAACTTGTTTCACACAGCGCTGGACAGAAAGTACTTCCGACACAGCAGTTATCCGTAGAATGTACTCTATGATGAGAGATCGGTTGTTTAGAGGGTTATCAGGCAATTGTGGGTTTTCAAGTCCGTGACGTTTTTTTAGTCTGCGGGCGAAGTCACTTTTAGTATAATGAGCACCTGCGATTGGACGCGAGGGACAACGCTACCACTTGCCTCAGTTCTCCCCTCCCATCGTGTCCCTCCAAAAAGAATAACTTTTTCATGTCCAGAGTAAAAATTTCTGTAGCAAGCAAAATAGTTTTTTTCTTCTTGTCCTCGATTCTGTTATTCACACGAATTTGAAATGTTCAGTTTCCAGCAATGCAATTGCTGTGGCAGTATACGTCTTCTTCTATCGCTATAAAAGTATGACATCAGGTAGCCCACTTGGCTGCTTAAGTTAATAAAATGCAGTAAACAAGTTTTATTGTTATAGTGATAAATTTAATTGGTAATTCTTCCTGTAAATAGCTTACCGAGCCAAACGTCGTCTAATTCTACCTTTCTGGTGTGTAGGGTCAAAAAATCGAAAGGCTAAATTTAGCATTTCAGGAACAGTATGCAAGAAATCAAAATAAATATGCTGTTAAGAAAAAATGCCTAGATATAGATTACAGTGCCGTTACCATCATATTGGTCCTTACTGTTAGTGCAGTTTCATTAAAAGTGTTCTGAAAATGATCACAGAATGTAATTTTTAAAAGTCCTCTGGACAAACCTTACTATCCTTGTGATAGTTATCTTGTGGTATTTAATTTTCTGTGCTCTGGACAAACCTTACTATCCTTGTGATAGTTATCTTGTGATATTTATATCCCATGACAAACATTTTATATTATGCATTCAATTATGCATAATTTAGATTATATTGGCTTTGTACCAATTGGCTGTTTGCTGGTGACATAAACCTACTAAGCATGCTGCTATCAAATTCCACAATGGCAATGTCTCATGGCACAGAAGCTTGTGTTAAAGCCAGGAGAGCTCATCAAGCTCTGTATGTCTTTAGCTGTCATTTATTCAGTGTTGTTAATTGTGCTTCACACAAAGTGCTAGCTTCCTTCATTTAAATTGAACGTGCCTTTGATTTGAATCACAATAATTAGCAAATAGTTTTAAATAGCACCCCTATTTACTGGAAAAGACCTTGCCTTTTTGACCACTTTAGACTTTTGTTCAAGTGGGAAAATACTGGCTTCAACACGGTTCTCAGTGAAACAGAAGCTGATAGCCAAGTGTTTTGTTTGCATTTTGATACAGATCATGAAAAAGGCTGAGCTGATCATTTAAACTTTGCTTTATTTGTAGGTTAGGTGACTCACCATACAGTCACTCCATATTGTACTTTGAAACTTGTGAATAGTTCATTCATGAATGGATGAATCAATGTCATTGATAATAACATATTGCATTTGCAGGTAGACTTTAGGAAAAAATCACATAACTTTCTCGATGTATTTCAAGGTAAAAGTGAAAGGGATTGAATGGACAATGCCAATTTTCAATTTAGCTCATTCTAGTGTATTTAGACAGTCCTTATTACTCCAAATTACATCTACAGTGACTTTAAAGTGTGGTTGGTTAAAGTATACACCCACATAATGTGATTTACTAAGTTGCCTGTTTTCAGAATTTGAGTATTTTACTCCATTCATTCTGTGGTTTGGGGCTAACTGAAGGTGTGAAGGGGGCTGCCAAGGCTCATTGTAAAACATAAGTATCATGCTTGTTTGAAGACAAAACATGAGCATGTTTCAAGGACTTGTTTATGGTTACTTTGAGGTGCTTCACAGCACAGTAAAGATTACAAAGAACTCTCTTCCTTGACCCCTCAGTATCCACGCCAACATTAATGACATTGTATCTGCCTCCTGTCACTTTATTGACAGGATTTAATTAGTGAATTAATTGCATTTTATTTTTGCACGCAATTCTTTACTCAATCCACTAAATTTGAAATTGTATATCAGAATTAGATGCAATGGGCATCCAACATTTGTTTTTTAGATGAAGCAACTGGATTTCATGAGCAGTTTCCTTGAAAATTGTAGTAAACTATTGTTATAACATTATTCATATTTTAATTTTGTTTGAGTTCACCATATTGCTATTTGGAATGGTCATAGAATGTAATTTGTAGAAGTCCTCTGGACAAACCACTGTGATACTATCTCTGTGATAGTTACCTTATGGTATTAATATCCCATGACAAACATTTTATATTATGCATTAAATTATGCATAATTTAGATTATGTTGGCTTTGTATCAATTGGCTCTGCTTACTGCTTTATCTGATTGTGCCAGCTGGAAGACTCACTTTCTAGAAGATCTACACTCAGAAAATGGTGTTTTCATTATAAAATATAACATGCAATTCTGAAAGTGTTTTAACACAACATACAAATATCCTACCATCAACTACAGATTGGAATTTTAGGATAACTAACTTTTTTCTGACTGCATTTTATTTTATTTCTGCTGGATGCTCTGTTAAAACATCCATAGCTGTGGAATCTGTGGGTAGACTCATGCTTTTCCTTTGCTATTGCCCTAGTGTGTCATTAAACTTCCAAACAGGAAATAAAGAGTGAAGTAATGCCAATAAGCATCACTAACATATAGTTGTGGTAGGAAAGAGACAAAATGAAAATTCAGAAGAATTTTCACCACCCCTCTTCCTGGAAAGCAAGTAATTTATGAGCCTTTCAGTTTTAATGAACAGACTTTCAAACTAACAATCGCTCACACTCATGTATTTAAACAGTCTGACTGACTAGAGAATGTTGCTGGTTACAGCTTTACGGCTTCTGGGGTCCCCTCAGGTCAAATCCTATTGGTGCCGCCCCACACCCACCCACCTCATCTGACTCCACCCAGTGAACTGTACAGAGTAGCTTGGCCATATGTATAGTCTCAAACAAAAAATAACAGATGCTTGGATACTTGCCTGCAAGCTGCATTAAACAACTTTCCACAAAGAGCGAGTTGTCTTTTGTCTCTCTGCAGGCTGGGGTCAAGAATAGAAAGACTTGGGTGATGTTAAGTGTAATTCAGAATTCCAAGTTGATTTTCAAATCTCTTCACTGAGGGGAAAGGCAGTGAGGAGGAATTTTGGTCAGTGCCAAAACAAATGCTATAGTTAAAGCAAATGTAAGACTATACAGACCCTCCTCAGACCCTGTCACCATATTTACTGTGTCTGAATGCCATCTATAAGTGAATATCAGATGCATGTGTTGTTGTAATACTTTAAGCCTTGAGTGTTGAGATGGAAATGAAACTGTTGATTATGACCCAAAACACAAAAAAATAGATTAAATGAATACAATGCGGGAATGACGCGAATGCTCTGGTAGCCCAGAACAAGTGGACGTTTATTCTGCTGACATATGCACACTCCCACTCTAGCTTATGAATACAGTTACAGCATTTACACAGACTGCTTATGTGTGTGCATGTATAAGTTTTCTTTTCTTTAATGGATCCACATGTGTATATTTGCCTTCAAACATGTATTACTGAACTGGACAGTAAAGTGAACAACCCTACAGCACAGCCTAATTTCTTTTGCTAGTATTGGGAATATTAGCATCCTGTCAACTGCCATGCTTACCGAAATGGCATAGGTTTGGTTAGAGCTTGGATGGCAGGCCAGTAGGGTGCAGTCTTCCTTTCATTCCAGACAGAAGTCCCAATGCGCCAATGTCACAGCAGTGACATTATGTGAAAGGAGAAGCTCACTTTGATATATGAAGGTAAACTGAGGTTCTGACTCAAAGTAGTCATTAAAAATTCCATGGAATATATTGCAAAGAGTATTATCATTACTTTTTTCCAGATTTGCCCATAGATCTTGACTATGGCAAAACTCTGCAGATGCCATAATGCTGGCAAACCTCATGCTCCTCCTCTTTTCATCGCTTCTAAAGACCTCAAAAGCACTCCTTCACTGAGGTCAGCCACTCCCCCATTTCCCATTGGAAGGGACTGCTCTGCCTGCTCCTGAGATAACTGTGACCTTCAATTTGGAAACGCTGATTCTCATGCCAGCCACTTCACGTGTGGGCACGAGGCACTTGAGTGTAAAAGCACTGGAGCTCACAGTTTCTTGGTGTGACAGGGACAGCATAATCCGGAAACAGCAACAACACTAAGCAAAGCTTGTGATATTGAAATATCTTAATTTATGTGTGCACATAATATAGATATTAGATTTGAAGATCTAGTGTCTCACCACAGATAAAAAAATACTATTACCACTTGAAATCTCTGTGTACAGCACCGTGACTGGACATGAAGCTAAGAATGGGTGCATGCTGCTTGTTCATGTATCAAGGAATTGAATATAAACTGACCTCCTGAGAAGAAAAAAAAAAACAAATCGAAGTGGACCGCAGCATTTAGGTTGTATTCATGGTAAATTGAGTTCTTTAGTGAAATTAAGAACACAGTAGAAAATGTAGGGCATTGCTCAAAAAACTTTACTCCTCTTGACATATTACACAACTCCGATGACTCAATGCAACCAGAGGACCTTGTGCAGGACAATGGAAGCTAACAGTCCCACATGCGAGAGCTGATCAGAGACCAGCTAATGAATCCAAAAAGAGGGTGAGCAGGCTGTGTAATTCTCATACAGACTGATGAATGACTGATGCTTTGAAGTTCAGTGAGGGTGGATGGGTCTGGGTTGTTTTTTGTATCACACTGGGTTTGTAAATGGGTATCCCTCATCTGATTCTAATTTCCTGAAAGGCATTTTTTGAGAATTCACTTTTCATAGACACCCAAGGAGCTAAACTTTGAAAAAGGTATTGGTATTATGAACATAGTAGTATACAATATGCAGAGAATGGGGGATGTACCTTTTTTGGGGTATGTCTTATTCCTTTGGTTCACACAGTAATGCAAACAGCTAGCATTTTATATACAAACACTGCCCTCTGTTGTTCTGGTGATGTCATAGACATCTGGAGGATTGTTAATGACATTACCTGATGTGTGGAAGCTGATGTGTGAGACAGATTGTCAGGCTTTCAATCTGTCCTTCCACCTTCCAAAGGACAGGAAGCCTATTGTTACATTTGAGCTTTTATCATTGTCTTTCTCCAGCTGTTTTTGTTATAACTTATTTACCATATAGCATTCCATAATCCTAATGAAAGTTGACTTTGTTTTTGGGCCCAAAAAACATGTGATTGCAATGTGCTATGGCCACACCCTTTGTTATTATAATCTATTGAAAATATTATTTAAATCATGCTAAATAAAGCCTCTCCCCTAAACTATGGATTTTATCCTAAACATCAGATTATAGGACTCTCGTATGTATACAGGCTGATTATAGATTGACAACCCTTTAATGTGATAAATATAGCTGGCCTGGTCACATGGTTTGGCAGCCATGTCATGCACAGATATTTCATGTGCTTACAGCCAGTTCATCTTGTATGTATCACTTCATCTTGCGGCATCCCATACTTTGATATTCTTAATTATAGGAGGTAGATAAATAATGAAATGAAACACCAACTGAAAAATGACTTGTCTTTTGACATAAATTAAGACTGCATTTCATTTTAATGTCAATACCAATATGTTTCTGACAAAAAATTGAGTTTAAAATGACCATTTTTATTTTATATTTTAGTTTCTAAACATGAGAGATCAAACAGATTTTGAAACAGATCAAATAATTGGTGGCTGAATATAAGCATTTGCGTCAGTCAAAATTATTTCATGTGTCCAGAGCAGCAGTGTAAAAAGTGATGATGGAATAGGCTGAGAAAAGGAAAACTTTATCAGGAAAGCGGAACAGTGGTCACAACCCAAAACTTATAGACAGGGATAGATACTAAAACCAACAAAAGTGCAGTTTTAAAAATTATGACAGAAAAATTCAAAATTGGTCTCAATTAAACATTGTGAGCTTTACAAAGGTAATATTGATTATAGGACCGCTATTTTAAAAGCTCAAAACGCAAAATAATTTGGCGTACCAAAGAGCACAAAATATGGACTTCTGAGAAGCGAAAGGCCGTAATATAATCTATATAATAATAATAATGAGTCATCTTTTTGTTTTTTCTACGTCTGGACAGGCTTATGCAGTCGTCGATTTGCAAAGAAAAATCAAGGGGGATGGCCAACCTCGGAGCGGAAGGATGGTGGTATGTTTCTACATTTTTTATATCTATGCTTAATTATAAGAAACAAAGACAGAAATGTACTTGTAACTAGTATTTATTAATACAAAATCTATCCAATTATTTGCAATGTTATTTTATTTATATAATAACACCAACAAATCGGTCATGTTATTTCAAACAAACAAATACGTTAGATAGCTCGCAAGTGAACAGGTTAGCCGCCTATTGTGAGCAAACGAACACGTGAACGTGTATTATCTGCGACGGTCTCATTGAAGATTAAACATTGGCTGAGTTGTTGTCAAAGGTTTGTTACATAAGGGACATATTATCTATTAATAATAATACATGAGATTGGTTATTATCTCCCCTGTCGTTTTCTTCTTTACTAAAAACAACTTCAAAGGTCCTGCTTCACCGGTCGCTTCGCCTTTTTAAGCTGTAGCATCTGTTACCCTCGTCAAAACTCACGATGAAGTTGCATTAGCCAATGAGAAGCATGCATTTTCAGGCGCCAAGAAAATAAGCAATAAGCAATCATCAGCCACCACTGCACTGAGAATACAAAACAACACTAGAGTGGAAATAACGTACGATCGACATTTAAATATCGCTGACAGGTTTCATCTTTTCGTTATTAGGCGATAAATAGCATAGTTAATTCCATTAAAGCAAAGGGGATAGGAAGGGAGAAGACAATTTTCCAACGGGGATAGCATCAACCCGTATCCCCCCTCAACTCGAGCCCTGGGCTCATGTTTGTGATATTGTGAGTCATTGGGACCAATTATGAGTCTGTCTGGTAGGATTACAGCCAGGAAATTCAAAGCCATCTTTGGTAATTGGTCAACCACCAAGCCTTTATGGGAAGGTCTGGCCAAAGTCCTAATTAGTTAATAAACGTGAACATATTTTTTTATCATTATGTAAGATATTATTGTTTCCAATATTTTGTCTACTCTTTTTTTCCTGCTGAAATGTTATGGCACTCCAAAACCACCAAGCCAAGCCCTGCTTTAAAACAGGTTGTAGAAATATAAAAAATAAGAAAAATCAATTCCTGAACTATCTCATAACATTTTTTACAGCATTTGTAGAAAAGACAGCAGGTTGTCTGAATGTAGTAAATTGGCACAATTCATAATTGGATCTATTGTGCTTTGAAGTCTGAAGCTTACAGTGGCAAAAGGTCTCTTAACTATAGGAGACGTGGAATCGGCCTAATTTTCATGGTTAAAGTGTGCCCTTTGATCACGCACCTTGATTGCTCATTGGCTTTTGTGAGCGTTATCTGAAGATAATGGCTTCTAATATAAAGCCTGCCTGCCTGCTATTACAGCATTCACATTGCTCAATACTCAACTCCCAAGCAGCCAAACATGGGGACACTACATCATAAACTCTTTGCAACCTTCTTGCTCCTGTCACTGGTCTGTGCCTTACAGGTAGGACTCCTCTGACTGAACTCTATTCAGTACAGAATCCAAAAGGGGGTGGTTCACTAGATGCCACTCAATTGTCTTAAGAATATGTTGCCGTTGTTATGCAGTAGTTGATCAGTATTGCATTGTCATTTGGACTGTGGGTTCAGGCATTTTCTTGTGTAGTGCCTCTTTTTAAAATAATTTTTGTAAGCAGGGAATGTCCAATGGTCACATAAGGTCATATGCTGTGTAAGCTGTGTCAATCATGTTCTGTACTGTCTCGTGCTGAAAATACTATTATGATACACTCTCACTCATTCTCTATATTTTCTGCCCTTGTCTGTAACTATTTGCACCCTGTGGGCACTGGCCCTAGGTCATTGTGCCATCTGCTCTGGCACTGAAATCAGAGGCTAAATGTACATCAACAAGATTAAAGATAGCTTGTCACCAACATGAACAGTCCTGTAGAACTGTGTGTGCAGTAAAAATAGTCACCGACTTGCAGGCAAGTGCATCATAGAAGTGCTCATGCCTTAGTTGCAGTGCTTGCCTTGCATATGTGCGCATGGTTACAGCAGGTGAGATGCAGTTTTGTATGACTAGCATGATGTCAATAATAGCTTTCTCTGCAAGCCAGGAACGTGATTTTGTAGATGCATCAATGCTTTATTTAGGCCAGCTGATCACACAATACACAAAAAAATACTTTACCATGTCTTTGTAGCAGCATTATTTAGAACCAGAACCACAAACTTACGTGGCACAATGATGTCTTTAACAAGTCATTGTTTATCAGAGTACTGGGCACTAAATTTCCTCACCATGGCACAGTTCCAGGACGCAGTGCTGACTGAGTGAATTTTCCCAGCCCGAGCATGAATGCTGTCAATGAACTTTGTGGCAAATAATCAGAGAAACGTGTGCAGGCAGAGTCCTGTAGAGGCCCCTCTGTCCATATTTCTGTAACAGTGAAGCCATAGCAGTGACTTAGGGATGTCTACTGGTGCAGGTACAGACAGCTCCATTGCCAGAGGAATGGGGAACGGAGCTGATTTACCGAGCCAAGCGGTCTCTGCTGTGGCGCTGGAACACCTTGCGGCCTGTGGGGGCCAGTTGCTGGAAGCATTCAGAGTGTGGGACCAACTACTGTAGGTGAGTTCCCATTGCAAACTGAGTCCAGGTATTGTACTACATATGAGGAAACAGATGCCTAGTGTAGACTACAGATATTTTTACAGAGTCATTTCTAAAAACATAGGTTCTGTAGCTTTCTAACAGACCTTTCATATGGCAAAAGTATTTTGAACAAATCTAAACTTGAAAACTCAGACTATATGAATACAAATGAAGGCACATTTTCTAACTCATCCAATCTGATGTGCAAGAAAGTTAGTTAATCCAATGGAAGGTGAGATTGTAAGTGGAAAGGCAGACTCATGCAAAAACAGGTAATCACATCCTGTAGTCTAATAGGCCAAAAAACTTCATTCGGTAAATAAAGAGAATTAAAAATGTCCAAATATACCCTTACAGTGTTTTCAGATGCAATTCTTAGGTGTTGTTCTACTGACAGAAGTACTTACTTCAAGAGAAATCCTCACACATGAAACAGGCCTTCTACCAAGTCTTAACAAAGGCAAGGGATAAAATGAAATCACTTACATTGTGAAATTTTCCATTTTTAAAGGGTGTTGTTCTTTTGAATACTGGTTTTGCAATGAAGATGTTTCCTCAAATATAAAAGGTGATTCATACATTTATATAGCGCCATTAACTGAACACTGACATTCCCAGTTCCCCTTCGGAAGGTGACTAAGCTCTTTTGGTCAATTGCTAACAATTAAGTAACAATCAAGTAACTTAGATGTACTTTTAATGACAGCAAAAATTACCACAGCAATATGCAAAGAATTTTAGAGAAAGCATGCATTTATTCCAATTAAAGGCTGGAAGTTATCCTTTGACAGAAAACAACATTGGTGAATATTACTAAAAACTATGTACATATTCACTTATTTGGAAATAGTCTGGATACAAATACATTGAGTCTTTCCAGGACAGAGACACCCAAATCTATATAAAATGTTTCCCACCTACAGGGGAGAACCATCATGATGAATCTTTACATGAAAGCCTTGATACTAACATGCTTGCTTTTTCTATCTTTTTAGGGATAAAGTGTGCTCTCACAGAGTTTTTGCATCATGAATCTGCAGAGTCTCCCACCCTTTCTTGCAGCCTGACCTATGCTAAAAATGCATTAACTTTAAAAGGCTCTTCAAAGGATTAAATAAGCAAAGGACAACAACTGCTGTCTTAAAAACTGACCTCTGCATTTGGACACCCTTCCAGTTCACTCTTCTGATTACCACAGTATTTTCTTCAACATGATTGGGTTTAAAAGCTTTACCTGCACATCTTCCACTTAATAGAGGCCTTGACATAATTCCAGAAATACATATGTGACTGAAACTCGTTATCTATTGATTAATGTACCCTCATGCTACCAGAAATGCACTGTTCATTGCATAGCTCACTAGTTGAAAAATATATATGAATGGAAATGTTTAATTTATATACTATGGACGTCAATATGTGATGCTGTCTTGTGGTTTAAATAGCTCAATTTGTAACAAACCAAGAAAAATGTCAACACAAACACCACTTTTACTCAGTATAGAGAAGTTTCTATGAACAGGAAATCTAATTGCTGATCACAAATTCTTTGCACTAACAAACACAATTGAGGAGATGTGCATACTGTGTCAATACAGCTGTTATTTATTTGCAAATATATGAAGAGTTGGCAATTCTGTATACAGAAAATGTAAATATTAATATTTTATACTTTTATTGTTACAACAGTAGTGCAAACAATTAGTAAAGGAAGACATACCCAATGGTGACTTGACTGATACAGATGAAAAAAATGGTACTGGTTTTCAATATGAGTTGTTACGTGAAATTCACTGGCATTGTTTGGAAACTGAAAATAAAACAATATATGTCTTATACAACTTCAGTTAGTTCAGAGAGGAGAAGTGATAAAGAAAATACAAAAACATCAATATATACATCAAGTACTCTTCATTAGTATGCCAAAACACATTCTGTGCAAAATATGAAATCATAATGCAGTACACGCAGTAAAAGCTGCCAAAACACATGAGAATACTGTAGGTGTAAAATTCATTTGACATGGAGAGGACAACTACCTGTGAAATGAATGTAGCTATTATTGTAAGGATATATATTTCTGGAGAGAAAGGTACTGGCTTTTGTTCAGTGTATATTCAAGAATTACAATATGTAGAGTAAGTTTTTTTGTACACTGAACAGTAGGAACTGACTGTATAAGCACTGAACTGTAAAAACCAATCCTAGAGAATACTTCATATATTTTTCCCTTTGTCCTCACTTTTTCATTGTCATAGTTTTAAATAAATTTTCAGACATAACAGATGATATATATCAATTCTGTCACAAAAGAAGGATCCTGTTCATAGATTTTCTAGTTTTCTCAAGTTTAGCAAAAAGAAACATATAATCAGAAATGTTTCCTTAAAGTGATGGAAGTGTTGTTCTCCATAGTCAGACTGAGTGGTTTGTGGATTTACAAACATTGATAAACAGGTTCTGTTCCTGCTTCTGGCAGCCTTTATTGTCTATCAAAGACAGTATCATGCTCTACGATTAACAAAGTAAAAGTTAGTCACATAAAATTAATTGATAGGGATATTATGGACAGCAACATTTGTCCCAATGCAAACAAGAGTGCCTGTGTAACTGTTTTAAGGCTTTTATCTAATTTTTGCATATATTTTACCAGGTTTATTCAACCTTCAGCAGTTAGGCTTGCATTCATCTGAGCAGGTTACCCATTACACAGCCTTTGAACTCCCAAAATAAATAGACAAAACCCCTGATTTAGTGGTTAAAATACCCATAAAGTGCAAACAAATGTTGTACAAGAAGCAACACTTTCATGAACAGGAATTCTGAAAGCAGAGGCAAGCTTTCATCTTGGCCACTGTCACAGAATAAAATTTAGTTGAAAAAGGAGAAAAAGTCAAACCAATTGAGAGGTCTTATTAGCAAAAACATGTATAATTAGAATGTCATTACATCACTCATTCCTTTTATGTCATCAGATCAAACACACACTGTTCACTTGTGAGTTCACCCTGCCTTTTCCGCAATAGTATCTTCATCAATCAAAAACCCACTTGTGTTGTCTGTTGAAGCCATTGCTGTCCAGCTACACTCCAAGCATTTCCCATGTCCCTTTGTAGAAAGCATCTTCTAACACACTTGCCATTAAAAAACATTCTTGCCCCTCTGGAGAAAGGTTTCACAAAAAGCAGCCAGAACAGGTAAAAAGGGTATAAAAATCCTAATGAATGTCCATCTGCAGTCTCTTCTATGTGGAACATATTATTTATCAAATATTCCTTGTGAGAGGACAGGTAGAAGATTGCCACTCAAATAAAAAAAGAGACTTACAAACTTAATCAAACACTATATCAGAAACATTCTTTGGATTACCTTACTTAATGGAGACTGCTCAGTACACTGGTTGCTCTTATCCTAGGGAAAAACTCCAAAACCAAATATCACAGTGACATGTGATGAGAGAACTTAGTTATGAGTGGGGGAAGCCTTGCAGTAGGGGTATGCTTTTTCATTTGGATACCTTCAGTGGGAAGACCTTGGTTACCATAGTCTTCCAGTCTGTAATTCTACCTCATGGCGGAGTTAGGATGAGCTTAGCAGGGGCTGCCGTTCTGCTGGAGTGGACTGCAAAGAAAGGAGAAAGATTCAACCACGCACTCAATCAGTCTAAATAAGAGAACCATAAGCCTCTGAACACGAGGTTAACAACCAGATGTGGGTGTGGTGGCAGCAGAAGAAGCAATCAATTATTTATTATGACTAAAATAACAAACACTATGACTGCTACTTCTAAAGCTGCTGCTACTACTACTACTTTAGAATTATTTTAACGTTGCAGATTTCCTTAAACAGGGTCACTTAAATGCAGATTGATTCATGTTCACTACATATAGAAGGGTCTACACTGAAACATCAGGTCATTGTATGTCTATATGCCAATCAACTTTAAATTTATGAGATTGCCCACAATTTCAGTTGGGCTTTTAAATCAGGATGTTAAATAAGAAAAGGAATGACTAGCTAAAAAGAATGATTATACTTTTACAACTGAAGAAAAGAAATAAGGTTGGTTCAGGAACAATATTCATTTAGTCTTTCAATTAAATAAGATATTTTCTTGACAGCTTCCGAAAACAGACTTTGTATTTAACACAGTATCTAATTTAACACAGGGTCTGCCTACTTACTGAAGCTGCTCAGGTTTGATGTATTTGCCTCAGGTACAAAAAATATATCTTTTACCTTGTATAAATGAAGATATATTAACAGAGTTTTTGGTGTGATTTTTGCTCAGACAAGTGTCTCTAGCTTACCTCAGGGCCTCGCTGCCGGCACATGAGCACCATGAAGACTACGCCCATTACAATGCCCAGACCAATCAGGATGAAGGGGATGTTGACAACCACATCTCCCATGGAAACTACTGCTTTTACCTTCTTGGCTGACTCCTCATCAATAGTTACACTCTAGAGAGAGAGTCACACACAAGAACCATCACAACTGTCAAGAATAGTCAGCCACCATCAAAGTAAAACAGCTTGTCATAGATAAACAATGCTCTGACTTCCTGTTGGGAAGGACACAGCCAATGGAGTAAGGAAAAGATACATCCATCAAGTATGGTTCTGCTACATTGGACTTCGATGTCCTTGCCAAAGGCACACTTTGTATTTTTTTTTTCCTGTATACTGAGAACCACCCCGTCCTCCTGGGAGTTGCTTTTAAATTTCCATGGCGGCCCACTAGGTAAAAACACGTTCTCAGGAAGCCACACAGTTCAGCCCTGTGATATCAACAAATAACGGTCCCCTGTGTTTGATAATGGGATGGTGAACAACAGTCAGTAGTAGCACGTTTTGCCCCTGAAACCCTAGTGGCCTCTAAGATAAACTGAGTATTTGAGCTACACAGAGAATATTCCAAAACTGAAATAATACATAAATCAATTTTCCTGGATTCACTTGGAAAGACCAATCACAGCCAATAAATGTGTTAATTCTTTAAAACACAAATTATTTAGTTTGCAACTAAATTTTTATTTGGACCTGTTAGTAACACAGACCCAGTAAACTAACTGTATCCATCTTGTCTTCTCTAACATGGTCAAAACAAGGAGTATGAGTGACAATCACAATATGACAATGCCACAGCCAGGCATGGCTAGACCTGCAATGGACTGTTCTAACAGGTCTGTTGATGCCGTAAGCTAATGCAGTCCACACTTAACCCGTTTGCAGCAATGTTTTTATCTGTCAAGGTGATGGATGGCATTCAGAATTTTCTGTAAAAGATTAAGAATTCTTGGTGAATGGAGCCCCTGAGCTAGAGCCTCCCTGCAACACATCTTTCAGTATGCAAAACTTGGATGTTTGCTTAATGAAACAAAGTGACCTTTCCTCCATTTGGCCAAAAAAGTGGAGCTCCTGGTCACTGGCTTAAGTGAGCTATTATTATTTATACCAACAATGTTACATCAAAATCGCGGGCGTGTTCTGTAACCACTATTTTAGCAGACACAGTGTTCTCATTAAGGAGCCACAACTGATTACTATCAGCTCTAAGTTCAGACAAAATGTGAAAATTGATTGATATTCCAAACACAACAACAATGAACATGGAAGACTTACCTCATTGAGGTACATTATGGGAAATACCAGAGTTCTGACATTGCCAGTTTGGCTGCAAAAGAAAATGAGAACATGTGGGACAATGTAGGACGTGACATTTCACCTAGATACAAATTTCCGTGTTGTCACCCAGTTGCTTGCCATGAGGCTATGAGTCTCAGTCTTTCTTCTATTAAAAGACATCAGGTCGTATTTTGAGGCCAGCTGTATTATTGATCAAAAAGAAAAGAAATTCCACACCCTGCTTCTGGAAAAATGTACAATCTTGTCACGCAAGTCACGAATACCAAGAGTTTTTTCCACTGCCATTACATTATATTATGGACATGTAGCAGATGTTCTTATCCAGACTGACTTACAGTGTGAAGACAGGTGCATAGATCAGCCATTTCAACAGGGCACTGTTTCATACCAACTGAAGCTTTTGCTTCCCATTAAATGAAGTAGCTGGATAGCAAAAGCTACTTCACCAAAAGACTTGAAAGATTCTGCATTCTTGGTAGCAAAATAGCTGTACACAAATAAACAGTAAAATGAGCAAAAATAACTAGCTGGATGTAAGGGTAAACCAGAAATATCTGGCTTCTTGCTGTCTGTATTACAAGAAATGCAAAAAAGCAATAATTTAACAAAAATCTAATTGTCCATTGATGAAAGTACAAAATGAACCTCTCCTGCCATGATTTGTTCATATGAAGGCAAAACAGTTTTGAATAGCATGCTAAATAAAAAAGCAATGGCTCCAATCAGAGGCGGCAGGCTACAAAAACGCATGATTTTTATGAATCGTTTAATGCATCAAATTCTGCTTCTTAATAAAATGAACCTTTTAGTTTCTCTGGAATATACAAATGTGTTATTTTATTTGGCTATTTCAAGATATTTTGCACTTTCAGTTTTTTATCACTCTGACTGTTTTGTAGTTGCCTTTTCATTCCAGTTTTCTGTAATTTTTTATCAAATTTACCTGCAGAGGTGTGTCACCCTGCAAGACCTCCAGTCACATTTGCTTCTTAACACTTTTATCGAGGTGAAGGCATTCCTTTGAAGCACTGAACATTAGATATGGTATGATGGACAACAGGGATTTGAAAATTAAAGTACGAGTTATTCTTAACTTGCTATTTAGTGTGTTTAAGCAGGTCGTAAAAAACAATTTTCATTTAGTAGGGCTATGTATTTTTTCCCCTCATTTCCAGGGTCAGTTCTAGACATTTTAAACATTTACTCCTTTTTACAACTTTCAATACAAATTTTCCATTCAGTGTTTAAAACTGAATTCCATTTATCTGAATTCTACTATTCAATCCATTTGTCTGCAAAACAGAAAATACAGGGCCCTTCCTAAATTCATAATGTACAAGCAGCTGCAGGGTTAATTTCTCCATGCAGCTGTGAAAATTGCCATACATTGACATACTAAGCTGATATATTTATACTCCATGATGGTATTTTTTGGACACTGTAATACAGTATTCAGTTACACTGAAAATGGATGCTCTACTCTGCCAACTACAGTAGCTCAGCTGCCAGTCCTGCTTCTACCGTCTTTTCCTGTCCTGATTTAGCCAAAGACACATGTCATTCCACTGAAGCTGATCTGCGTCATTCTAGGTATGCTTATCCACTCTCAGAATGGACATATACACATTAGTTGAGTACTGAATATTATAAACCTGCCAGAAACAGACCCTAATTTATTCCACTTATCACTCTTCATCCAATGGGTGGACCATTTGGCTTAAAAATAATATCCTGATTTCTTCAGGCATTCTTACAATGATGATAATTTGGCAATGGTATATTTCTCTTTTCTTACTGGAGTGAATGCATGTCACCACCTCCCAGTTTCATTCAAGTGTATTTAAAAATGTGATTTAACTAAAAGACTATGCAAGACAAATGAAAGTGGTTTTATGCTGGACTGTGGCCATCTAACTCTTCTGCTTGCTGCTGTGTTTAAGGTGAAGCTTTGCCAATACATAAACAAGACATTGTGAAATTTTAGCCAAAAGGATGTTAAATGTGGAAAACTGGAAAAAAAAGAAATGTATGTAAAAATATTTAAAAGGAGAAAGTTTCCTGTATATTCCAAATGACGGTTGTTTATTTATTAAGTAAAAAAGTGACTCTGAAATTAGCAGCAATTAATCCACTGGTCAATCAATCACTTTGAGTTTGATTCTACAGTTCTGAATGGATGTTACAACACACAACATAATGTTTTACAAGTACACCAGCCACTAACATATGACATTAAGTACAATCCTATAATACTGCATGAAAAACATTAATCTTAATTCAAACACAAATTTATATTTTACAGATACCTGACAAAAAACATTTGTGCGCATTACAAAACAATATTGATAAGCGCTCAGTCCATCTGACGCTGCACAGAGCAAAGTCCAGAAATAACATCAACAAAATTACAGAGCTGCTTTTGGCAAATGCCAATCATCTCTAATCAACTGTAACAGTTGCCACGGTGGTACAAACTAATCAAGCTATAACATAAACCATTTACAACCTTGGTTGATCTTACTCTTAGTTATTAAATTCTTGGGAAATCTTGAGGCAGCTTTGATGAATGTGGGTACATTTTTGAATGCTAGTTCCTGGTGGCAGAAACAAGAAAATACTAATTATGAACCCTAACACTTTTTATAGATTTCTGAAAAAGCTCTGAGCTGTCCCAATATGGTAAAAAAAATACTCTTGAATGTGGACTAAACACTGTACTAAAAACATTCAAGAACCTCATGCAAATTCTCCTTTAAACTTTTTCAGAGCTGGAGGTAGTCAGCAAAAGCAAGAGCATACACGTGGTCGGAACTAGGGGAAGAAAACACTTACACTGAATAAAGAAGGAAGTGTTATTTCAGTACCTTAAACAGAACACCCCTGTTGATTTCCATACAGATCATCTCCCACCTCATTTTCAAATATATTTTATTTAGATATTGGCAGCAACCAGTGACTTTCAGTAACTTGCCAATAAAACAAGGATGTACTATCAGACATACTATCTCTAGACTGCAACACAAACATCCCATGTGGAGAAAAACATCCCACAGTACTGTTAAGACCTGTTGCAAAGGCGTTCTCACACAGAAACTTCACACGCAAAGGAGCACTCAACAGTATCCCACAAAGCAAACAATAATAGCCCACTATCACAGTGGGAATAGTGGTGTCTTTCCTGTAGCTAAAACTAAAACAAAATCACAATAACTACAAAAAAGTTCTAAAATCACACTTAAGTTGTGATCGACTCAAAATGGGATCGACTAGGTTTTGCTACTCCCATAAATGACAGTATTAGCAAACTAGTTCAAAAACCAATAACCTGTAAGAAATTAAAATACAATATACATTATGCATCATACATTTAGCCTTGTGTCCAACTTCCACTGTAATGTCAACCATCCCTTCTGCAAGAGCATTTAATCTATATGAGCTACTATACAAATTTGAGAAATGAAGTGCATCTTCATATCTTCCAGAGCGGCTGTGGGGATGACATTTGTGCTGAATATGGTGAAACCATGCCCACCACTGAAATAGCAGAACAGGAAGGCCTTTACTGCAAAACAACCTGATTGTACAGCAGTAAAATCTGTAAACAGCAGTTTTTCATTAACCACAGCTCTTCGACCACATATGACCTGCAGTACATGATTTTCCCAAACTTTACTGTACTGAAGTGTGATTTACAATCTACATATAGAATTTGTACTCCCACTAATAGATTAAGCATTTCACAAAAGGGTGGGAATGGCTGTTCTTTGTATAAGGTGGTAAGGCTTCTGGTTAATTCATCTGAGAACAATAATGAAACTGGGGCATGGTTTAAAGACTCAGGTTTGTGTTTCAGCTGCAAGTCCTGCTGCTGGAAATGAGTTCAGACTCTAGTCATGCAATTAGTGTGGCAACTGAAAAATATGCATTCGGCGTCAACTCTGCTGTGTGAAAAATAGTCAAGTGTCTGTAGGTGCTTTCGGACCGGAGGAATTTTTTCATAGTTCTAAGAGCTATTGGAGGAACTACCCCCTTTTTATTGTGTTCGCACTGCAGGGCCTTTTTTAGCTCCTACTTCAGGGTAGGTACTTTGCCAGCACAACAGGAACCTTGAGTGACATAAGTGTACGGCAATTGGTCCAGACGTAAGTGTACATTGATTTGTCGAACACATGAGCTAATGCAGCACCGGAAACCGTCATTTTGAAAAACTGGTGTCCTTTCCAAATCAGTCATTTGGTGTTATGATATCATGGGTGAACAAAAATATGATGGGAAATTAGTATAAAAGCTCCTGAATATTTGCTCATTCAAATTAAATAATGGCTAATTTGAAAGTTTGCCACGACTTAAATTGGCAGTTGGTTCCAGTTAGCTATGCTAGCGTTATTCCGTTCAGTGGAGACCTTAGTTTTTGCTAGCTAAGTTAGCATTGGCTACAGAAAAAATGCGATATGGGTTTTTAGCTAATCAGTTAATTGCGCTTTTCAAATGTCATATGGATAATATGAATGAAGCTGTAATACAAACCTTACAGCCTTTTACCACTCATCTGACCGTAAATGTTTCAACCAGGGACTGCCGAGGAGATCTCCTTGTTGATAGGTACTTTTTGTACATTTCTTTTTACCATTTAAAAGATATTTAGTCCTTAGAGTGAAATGGCAAGCGGAAGTTTTGAGTTCGTTGTAAATTTTATTTTTATTGATTATATTATATATATGTGTGTGTGTGTGTGTTTATTTATACTCTCTGAGTGTATTTACTCTGTTTTTAACTGTACTCTCAATATCATTGAAAATGAGAGTACGCCTCAATGATTCCTCAAGATTTAAATAAAGGTTGAATGAATGAAAAATCGATTCAATTGTGAACAGACTTTCCCACCTGCAAAGAGTAAGATCAATAGCTAAAGAAACTCAATAAATAAACTCACAGATCAGCTTCTTCCCTGTCTACAGGGTCCTCAAATTCTTAAGTAAGCCTCTTTCTATAACAAGTACTGGGATGTGTATCCACCTACACCCAGCTAGCAGCTGCATGGACATTTGTTTCAGAGGGCAAAGGCTTTCTCCACAGTGGATTCCCGTTTGCCATGCCCATGTCTGCTGTGACATCACCATAGCTGTGAGGCACAGTACCTCAATACATTTCTTATAAACAGCCATGGAGGAAGAGGGGAGGGCAGGAAGGTACCTTTCTGGGAAAACCAGAGTAACAAATAACGGTAGCAGCTAATAATTACGCAAACAAGATATCTCCTGCTGAAAAACTTAACAGAGAATAAGACAGCTCTGCCAAGTGTAAAACTGGGTAAAAACAGGATATGCTGAAGCAAAATGTTGTAAAAACCCATGCCAGAGCATTGCTGTCCAGTTTATACATTTGGACAAAGAGAAAGGCCACCAAGGTTACTTCGACCTTTGGAAACACCTCTCAGCTTAAACTGACATGTCACTTTATGGCCTTGGATTAAAAGGGTTAAAGGTCATTTGATTGATGCCAATTAGCACACCTGCTAATGATTTCAAGGTCCAGACTAGCATTTTGCTTTTCTCTTTAGTGAGCTGCCAGGGGTTTTTCTCACATTTCTGAGATTTTGTTTAAGGTATGTTCTGGAGCTACACAGATTCTGTATTGAAATGCATGGAGTGGAAACATTTAATTATTACACAATCATTTTTTATTTAGTACAGAAGGTGTTATGGGATAGCCATATGCTGCAGCCGCAAAGCTGTAGAGAATGTTCCTTTTCCTTAAAGAACTTTTATGGTGCAGTTCACTCCATGATATGTGAAATTGATTTACTTGAAACACATTTCCTGATTTTATTTCAAGAACTTCATAAAACTGAAGTTGAGAGTGGTCGCAACTAGCTGGGAAAACAATGCCACCTTATTTGTTATGTAAATTTATGAACATAACAACATAACTGTAATACAGCCAAAATACATGGCAATTTTCAAACTTAGATAATATCCATCTGTAAGCACAAAGGTCTTCCTATTCCTAGACTGAAATTTATGACAAAATGTCTGTATCTACGAGAAAGGAAAAATCACCATCAACTTCCCTTTGCTTATAGGAATTTCAAAGACATGACAACTAGGCTGGGAGGATGAAGGGGCGGCTGGGAAAAGGCTTACACCAAGACCACATACTGTGACCAAATTCACTACATTTTTTGTGCAATATGACATCATATTGCTCTCTTTCAGAGCTATGAAATGCATAAAAATGACATACAGAGGCTGTTCATCCAATCTGGTTAAATAACATGCGCAAGTATTTTGTTAAAATTATTCTGCAAAAAAGACGAAGTTAGCTATGATATTGGCTAACATTTTCAAATACTATGTTCCCTGAAGAGTGGGAAGGCTTAGAATTTTCTTACTCAGACATTTAATGTCAAAAATGTTTAATACATTAAACAACATTTACAAATTATTTGTTACATTCTGCTAAGGCAACAATCAGTATGTTTACTGTCTATGTGGTTAACACATACATTACAAATGAAAATGGCTATGACCGTTTTCATCTTTTCAGAAACCTTGAAATTGCTTTGTGCCGTGTGTTTAGGAGACACGTGGCTGGAATAAGGAAAACAGAAATCTGGCATATCCAAAGCTGTTTATGGCTTGGCCTTTCATTCTGTTTTTCAATGAGCTTACCTGAAAGCAGGAAGTTTCTCAACATAGGCATTTACTTGGAGTCGTTTTGCAGCCCTCAGAAGAATTCCTGTGAGCTAAACAGAGAGATTCTTTTTACAAACTATGCATGTTACATGTTTGTACACTGTACATTGTATATTAAACATCACAGGTCACAAATAATTCTACATTCATTTTATCCAGTGTTGTCCAAGCATTATCCAACCAAAATGATCTGATGTTAACTGAAGTTATGTAGGAAAATAACACATATTATACTTAATGATACTGTTTATTAAAGATCTGAGATAAAAATGTATTAAAGTTCAAGTGAAAATAGCTGCAGTGATCCTTTACTGCCATCTGTTGCTGAAAGTAAAGTTTACAGCATACAGTCAGTAACAGACATTATGATACATTAACACATTAACATATTATATCAAAGCACACAATACACTTGCAAAGATCATTAGAGTAAGTGACAGGACATTGAATAGAAGACACCATAAATCTTTCCTCAAATACAAACGAGAGATAAGAATTTGCATGGACTTTGATACAGACATTCCTATGTGATTTACTAAAGAACATAACTGAACAGTCTGAACAGCAGTGTTATAAACCACGGCATGTCAAACAGGACTTCAGACTGACATACTTGTCGCTCTTCTTGTGGTGAAACACTTCCTGTTTTGTCAATGTTTGCTGTTTTGCAGTGTTGACTGGGAGTGTTAAGGGCTGAGGAGTCTATCATACACCTGTATATGTCATACTGTTGAAACTGCTGATCTGCTGAGATCACAACGTATGTAAAAACCTACAACACATGACTTCTACACATGCACAAGGTGGCCGTGATCAGTAAAAGGTAATAATAAACCTAATGCACACAAGTGCCTTGGAGATACATACCTCAAAACACCTAACGGCTTCCCTTTATGATCGGTGCGCTTTCAATCGTTCTTGAAATACTGCTATACAAATTTTAAATGGGTTATAGTGGGATTCTGTAGTTCTTGGACAAATGAAGGACGAAATCTGCTGTACATTCCATACAGAAAAGTTCCCAAATGGGTTCAATGATGTTTAGACCTGGTGATTGCAGAGGCTAAGAGAAGGTGTTTGACTTCATCCTGGTGTTCATAAAAGCACCCTTGATTAAATAACGACTCACTATACCTTATTACTGATTGCATATGTCTGAGTTCTGTGCTCATTATGCCATGTCATTCATTGTTGCGCTTTGATCTGGGTTACAAGAGGTTTCTGAATGGCAGTTCTATGTAAAATGTCAGCTTTGCAAAGGTAACTGGGTCACAGAGGCTTTGGTTTAGTTCTCTAGCAATTTTGAGGCCGTGGTTTTGTGTTTTCTATAACTATAGCTACAGCAATATATGACTGTTCCTCCTTATTGTTGAAGCTTACCACATCACGTGCTCCCCTAACCTAAACCAGCTACTCCACAAAAAACAAATCAAAAAAACTGTCATATGTGTAAAAAAACTGAAGCAGGGCAATTATAAACATTGAGTTATTGTGGTGTAAGCTAAGATTTTGCAAAAAGAATCACCAAAATGCTTCACCAGCAGTTTTCGCGACCAGTATTCTTTTGCTCATATTGAAATTGTCACTTTGTGAAAAAAAGACCTCTCACTTGTGTCTACCCAATGAAAGAGGCAATGCACCTCTGTTCCCAATGGGGCTTGTGTGTCCCTCTGTCAAAAACACCCTGCGCCACACAAAAACATTGTATGGACAGGCTCAAAATGACAAAGCCACTTCATGTTCATTGGTCATCTGGCACAGACTGCAGGTTCCTGATCAACAAGAGATCAGGAAAACCCTGTAGACTGTGAGGCACATTACCACACCATGGAACAGTACTTTTTTACTCCATGTGACACCCATGGAGCTACAATTTGTGTTCATTTATATTATTTATATTTAAAAATCTGAAACCCAGTAGTGTGTATGTTTACATTTGTTTTCACAAGGTTGAACTTTTAGGGCAATTAAAATGACTCGTTATTCTCGTTTGTAAACCGATAACAAAATCAGATCAATGCAGAGGTCTCATTTATAATTCATTATAATATAGTTCATAAATTAATATTAATAATAATATAATTCATAAATTGGTTATTATTTATACAAATGAATATTTGAAGTGTGTCCAAATACAGGTGACCCTTCAGCAAGATGAGGGTTAGCCCCCCCGCGATGTGGAAAAACCGCATAAAATTTCCAGCCCCCCAAAGAGAGCAAAGTGAACATGCGAGCGTAGCAAGCACCTTCAGCTAGGGGGTTCGCAGGTGCGCTATGAGCATTTTAAACTAAGCTGAAGTTCTGCACTGTGTGTTCAAATGGTTAGTCAGTTTCAAGGGACAATTAAATTTTATAACGGAATTATCCCATAACTTAATTGTTTATTGTTGACCCGCGAAAAATCGAATTTTCCTCCTTTCCTCCAATATCACCTACTCTCCTCTCTCCCTCCAATACTGAGGTGGAAGTAGGTGCGCTATGAAAAAAAAAGGATAAAGCGCTCTTTTTGCGCTATGAAAAGAGGATACATATTTTGAGCACTGGGATGCACCCTTGGTATACTGTGTCACATTATCTCCACTGTTTTCAGTAGTTGGAGAGTTCAACAACCTTTTTCCATGCCATAACATCGTAGCAGTGTGCCCCCTAGTGGAGAACATTTACAGACACAATCTGTTAAAACATCTTCAGTACACTTACTGGGTTTATGTCCAATGCAGTCTCATGGTACTCTTTCTTTGGTTTCATTCCATAAATGTCTTTAACAAACTTCTCATCAGCCTGGTAGAAATGTGGAGAGGACATTATAATTGGCGCATCTGTGAAAAAACACAAATCCATGAAAGAATTATGACTACGAAAGGAAATGTATAAATGTCATTTTCCTACCTACAGTGACTCCTGTGTACCTGTTCCACAGCACAGAACTGTACAAAATCTGGCTCATTTAAAAAGTAACAGGTTTAAACAAGTTGGCCATCTTTACCACTTTCATGTCAGTTCTTGAAAAACAAATCATTCAATACAAGCCGTTTCTTGCTAAACCTGGGGGTTATTGATCTTGGTTTTTTTTTATGAAGCTGTACTTAGCAAGAGAAACTCTCACCATGACTGCAAAAAGAATATTCTTCTTTGACAAACTTGTTCAGGTTGGACCACACCCCCCCCTTAAAGGATGCACCAGGGCAAAGGATCCACACCTACAGGCAGAACCTTCGACTAACAAAGTAACAGGACCCTATGAATACAGTTCTCTGTTTTTCAGGAATCAACTGAAACTAATCAACTATTTTTGGTCTATACTAAATCAATAAGACACAATCTAGCATGCAAGAGCTACTGTCTGAAGTCATATCAGTAGATCTTACTGCTGGAGGCATCCTGCCTTACTTATGGTTTCTGTATGTAATCTTTACATAATGTGTAATTGTTGTTTTGATTTTGTTATTTGATTTGATGTTTATTGCTTTTATTGATCACAGGACTCTAAAATGGCAGTAATAGCTTGTTAAACTTAACTGATATCAGAGAAGTGTGATACCACTCAAGAAAATGTAGGCTACTGTATTGTGAATGTATGCAAGTAATAAAGATCCCTTGGCAAGGGCTTAAGTCTTGCAAAGGACACTGCAGAGTAAACATCTCTGGCGAATGATTCAATAAGACAGGCCAGTTTAAATGTGAAATGGATTGTGGTTAAGACAAAATAGGGAACAAGGGTAGGAGACACTTCAATAACATTTCCAGATTATTCACTAGTTTAGTAACTTTTTATCAGCATTTCCCAAGTGCTAAAAAAAAAACGTCCTTGTCTATAAACTGACAGAACCTGATTTGCATCACTTAGAGCGTAAGTAATACGGCACACTAAAAGGAGAAAACTGAGCTGCTGCTTTTGTTTGATTCTTAAATCACTTGGTTCTCTAGCTCTTTCACTGTAAATCAGAGCTAAATCTGATCTTGTCCCTTCACCACAAATCCAGCCACATAATAGTTGGCAGGTACATAGTCGATTCCAAAATTATTGGCATGCCCTGAGATAAACAAAAATAAAGCATAGCTTATAAGCTGTATTTTTTTGATCAAACATTATTTTATTCTTCTGCAACTGTTTTATAAAAAGGTTTTTTCTTTTGGTTCTAAAAATGTAGATTTTAATGCATAGCACAATTTTTTACAATGCTTTTATATAAATACCAACAAAATTAAATCTGTAAAAGAATTAATTTATCCAAGTTCATCTTGGTCTTCAGGACCTATACTGTGGCCTTAAATAACTTTTTGTTTCAATTTGGTATAAAAAGGGTAAAATGCATATGAAAACCTTTTATCATTCTCCTTTTATCGGATAAATGCAGAGAACTGACTGATCAAAAAACAGATAGTTACTGATAAATCAGGTACTTAAGTACAAAAAGTTTAAAACCGCTAGAAGAAACTGCACTGGTAAACTCCAGGTCCTATGGTCCAATTAAAATAAAATCCGACTTGCACAGCTTCGGTAAATTTGGAGTGAGAAAAGAACCTTACATCTATGATGAAACATGATGGTGGATCATTGATGGTATTGGACTCTATTGTTGCTGCTGGTTCTGGGGCCCTTGTCAAGTTCAAATGCATCATGAAATCAAAGTACAAGCACATTTTGGCCAAAATCCTGGTAAGTCTGCCAGGGGGCTGAGACTTGGTTACAAGCGGGCCTACCTGCAGGACAATGACTCCAAACACACCTCAGGACGAACAAAGAAATGGTTAACGGAAAGCAAAATGAATTTTGCACTGGCCATCTCTGTCCCCAGAGCTCAACTCAATTGACAACCTGTGGTCTGAATGGAAGAGGATAGCCTACAAGCACAGATCTAAGAACATCAAGGCATCTGTTCCTGACTGTAAAAATCACTCTATAAGGTGTTGATTTTCATTGGCGCTTGCTCACCTTGCTTACAGACACTGACGTTGAGCAGACCTGACCCCAGACAGTTCCCAGGTGGCACGCAGAAGCCAGCATTGGCCGGGTTCACCGTTAGGTTGGCAAATACCTCACTGGGTGGCACAAACCTGTAGGCTGGGATGCCCCTCACACTGACGTCCTTCTCATATTGAGCATATAGGGACCTGCAACCAAAATACAGAGTATGTACTTCATTCTGTAACAACAAAATATAAAACCTCATGTTTGTTCATATTGGGCCACAGTATGATGTTGAAGAAAAGTACAAATTATATGTTAACATGGCCTACTCACCAACTTCACAAACTGTGTATGTATCATTGCAGACAGTTTCATGATTTAATACGTGCTTTGTGTTTATAATGATAATTAATGCTGATATAAATGCATGAATGCAGTGAATGACATGAAAGTGTCAAAAATTGAGATTGCTTGGAAGTGTACGTAACTTTGAAAAAAAAAACATACTGAAGAATGTGAATTCTTTAATGAATGGAACAATATTTCCATTACTGTTACCCTACATTTTAAAAGGGTATTTAAAGTTTTTTTCACCAACAATGAATAGTGTGACATCCCATTTAACGCTCATCTTTTTGCATCAGTAATGATAGAGCATTCAATATGTATAAGCCATTGTTGCATATACCACATGATTGCATACAGTTTCATACTGTGTTTGCTGACCAGTCAGGCCAAAGCTGTTTCATATTGCTGACATTCTAATGTACTTTGTCCTTGTTAATGCCAGTCAGCAGGTCTGTCCTTATTCCTCCGATCATGAGCATTAAAACCGCCTCAGTATTTGGACCTAGAGCTGAGTGGTGTTTTGAGAGCCACTGGATCAATGTAAAATCTTGTGTTCTGTGTTCTTGGTCTTGTGTAATGTAAATATTTTCTGAATGTTTACATGTGTAGTTCACATGTGTTTTGTGAGCTAGCGTATTCAACATATTTGAAAAGGGATTGATAAAAACACTGATGTAACTAACCTGCCTGCCTCTAAATGACACTGACAGTACTGACAGAGGTACAGCCAGGGGTCATTTGGCAGACTTCAGGAAGGGTAAGACATGAGGTCTCCATTCAACCCTAATGAGCCAGTGCTGCTGAATGCTCATGAACATCTACACCACAGACAAATAACCTCAACATAAAAGTGCACAAACCTGCAAAGATCCGAGGAGAACATGTACAGGGTCTCTTTCTTTGTGAGTATGGGGTGGAAAGAGGCTCCATTAGTTCCATTGATCATATTGCACTCATCTGTGGACCACCAGTTCAGGGAACTGCAGGCAGTAAGTGCAAACAAAGTAAAAAAAAAAAGCATTTGAGCATGGTCTGGACTTATCTAGCAAAATGGAAATTATTGAAAAAGGCCCAGAATTAATTATCACTTCTGTTAAATGACCACAGGTCCATTTTATTAACCATTGTATCACTATCTAGACTTTATTGACCATTGTATCATTACCAATGTTGAAGTTTAACACTTAGCATCGAACAGGAGCTCCTATCTAGAGAAACTGACACAAATGCACTTTTACATGTGATTGACTTATACAACTAGACACTTACTGAAGCAATTGAGTTTGACAACCTTACTCATGGCTACAACCACTTTATCACCCTAGGTATTCTAACCTGTAATCATTGAGTTACAAGTACAGTTCCATGACCACTGAGCTTGCTTTTCAGTATAACCACTGTGCCCTGTCAATGGAATCAAACCTGCAATCACCGAGCTACAAGCAACGTTCCATTACACGACGCTATATTAAACGTATATAATGTTTGCACTGTGTACATGTAAAGAAAAGAAGCTAGTACCTTTCACCCTTCCACTCAACCACTCTGGCGAAGTCTCTGTAATTCTGCTCTCCAGTCAGGAATACATACTCCCCATCACCTGTTGCATTCATCTAAAAATGACAGTGTACAACAACAATTAAACAGCATGTTAAATATTAGTCCACCTTCATTCTTATTACAGCAATCAAAGCACATCAATTATGGGCACATTCTGATGCAACTGTATTGGGATTTTTGCCACAACTGGGGATGGGTACCAATTTTTAAGGAAATTATAGTTACCAACAGAATCTTGTTGGGAACAATTACCAATGAAATAGTTTGAAAATGTCTGTACTAAAGCTAAGTAACACTCAGGAAAGACAATGTTAATGGGGCAATATGATTATTTTAAATAAGGCAAAACAAGTTCTGTTCTTGACATGTTCTTACAACAAATTTTAAAAATACAGATCTTAAAAATGTGTAGCACTGCCATTTTTTGGTGCTGTGGCTGCTGTAGAAATTCATGGTGACAAACCTAACATACCACTTTGACCTCGATACAAACTGGAAAAGCTGTTCAGTCAGGTTTCAAGGCTAAGACTTCAGCACAGTTTTATTGAAATGTAAAGTTCTGACAAAAGAAAAGCCGGCCTTTTTTTCAGTGAACCTGCTGGCAAAGGGGAACTACTGCTTTACTCATTAACTCATTTTATCTCAACTTGTCACACTGTCCTTAAATGAATTTAAATTCTACTTACAGTACAAATAACCTGAAAATGTCCCTGCTGTTGATGACAATACCAAAACACCAGATATTTGACATATTTCAATGTCTTTCTTATACTCTTCTTTGCTGATCATATGCTCTATTGAAAACACATCATGTATTTACTCAAGAGTAAAAGTAAACCTAACTTGTTCTTCCAACCACAGCAATTGTAGATTAATCACTCTGATTAATGTTATTCTTACAGCCCTAATTAATAGTGTTTACACAATTACATTTACTTTTATCACCAAATGAATGTATTGAAGACATTATTAAAATTGTAACTATTTATTTATTCTGTTTTATTATTGTTTTCAGATCACTGGAGAAATGAAAGCTCCATGTTTAGCTAGTATGGCTATGTACAAAGATCACACAATTATTCCTTGGTAAGTCTTATTTGATTAAATGGTCTTTTGGTGTTTTTGGTGCCTATCTTATCCTTCTGGCTTTTAGTGTGAAATAAATGTTATGATAGTATGAGGGATAGTTCCCTCCCTAGGCAACATTACAGCATAACCTGTTATTGATAGTCTACCATTATAAAAGGAACAGGACATTTTTAGTCAAATAACAAAACCTGATAGCCCATCTAGTCATATACCAGACCATGGTTAAAGCATCACATTGATTTGTTTTTAACTGAAAAATCACCTTTAAGGTACAGACCCACCTTGTAGAAGAGCCCAAATTGAGGGTCAATTGAGGGGACCAACTTGGAGAGAGACTGTAGCAGGGCATCCTCGTAGCCCCATAGAAGCTCTCCAACAGTGCGCGTTGTGAACAGGCCCTCATTTTCAGACCTCATTAATGCTGAAATAACGTTGCTGATGACAGGGTTGTTCTTATACTTTTCCATCACGGTCTGGGGAAAGACAGAGAAACCTCTCAAAATGGTTGACATTATCTTCCCGAGGAATAAAACTGAATACTATTGTTTGCTCTGCCATTAATGATCAAACATTTGTTATTGGGATATTAAACATATTGGCCGTATCATATAAGTACAATCCACCATTTATAGGTAATGAAATACTGAGGGATTTACAACATAGACCATCAATGGGAATATACAACAGGGGTCAATAAATGTGTTAATTGCCAGATACATAAAATGCTCTTGATGAGGTATAAGTGCATGCTTAACATACATTCTGGAGAGAAACAAAAGTAACAAAGATCTTATCCTACCATCACTGGAATGTTTAGAGTTCTGATGAGGTCATTTTCCAGTCCTCTGGACATGTTGGGCTCAAATATGTATGTCTTAGGGTTAATAGCAGACACCTTTGTTCCATTCTCTGAAAAACTCACTTGTTCCATTGGGCGAAATTCTCTACAGGAGGAATAATTTCAAGTTATTCAGTGACCGATATCAATATTGAAACATCTTAGAACAAAGCCACGAACGTCTTGAATTTCCAGAAAAAGATAGAAATGTTGCACTTATAAAATAATAAAAGGCTATGCATTAGATCACACACAACATATGTTTCTTCATTAACAAACACTGCTAATGTCATGATTATGGACATTTCCATATGGGCACAGAAAAGAGAGAACAGTTTGCTATATGTGGAGTATGGTATAGACACATAAATGCTATTACAGTCACAAGCCTCAGATGTAACTGTCTTCACTGTAAAGACAAACATGGATTAGGAAATACATCAGAGTTCATAATATAGCTCCACAGATGGGTGCCTGAGGTGGCCTTCATCCAATTACACTTTGGCATAGAGAAACTCTGCCTTATTTCACACTTTTGTCATAAAACTAGTCAGCATGATTCTGCGTCAGATGACATACTTTGCCACAAAGGTCATTATATCGGAAATCCCTTTGCGAAATAAAATATTTGTCCCATCTATTACAAAATACAAAGATTTTTCAGGGTAATTATTTAAGTATGTTATGTCCCAAAATCAAACCCTGCCTATGCCAGAGGTGACTCCGTGTCAGGGTATCACGTAATGGACAATAGTGAAGCACTGCTCAGAGAGGGGGAGTTTTGGTCGGTAGGCTTTCCACTGCCCTATATCACAGTTGTGCCTCCTTTGGTCAATCTGTTACGTTGGAATACACTTCCAAATCAAATATTCAGATCCCATTAGGTTGAAAAAAATCTGCATGTACTGACTGACACCTTTGACAAAATGTATCAGTAAAGAAGCTGATCAATAAAAAAGGCATGAGCGAAAAGAGTTTATTTGTTGTTGATGTGAATATGGGTGATTCAAAAACCTATTCTATTGAGTAACCTGTAAAAAATTTTCCTGGATTATTAATTACATACATTACGTAGGTAAGATTATCTTGGCATTGTAAGGCTTATTGGAAGGGTAGCTAAGAAAAGTGGTTTAGGAAAGCTCACTGAGATTGGTAAGACTTTTGCTGATGTGTGTTTTAAAATGATAATAAACCGAATGTAAGCTAAAGATGACAATTCTCACTTGTGAGGTCTGGGAAATGTTAATCACCCAATTGTCAATACCAATTGAAACATATTGGAATCAATGTTACACAGCAACCTTAATGATTCTATACTGGGCTGGATAACAAGAAGTGGTTTAGGCAATTTGGCCAACAGTCTGGAAAATGTAAAACACAACTGCAGGCAGATCTAACTCAATGAACCAATCATTAGGCTGAAGCCCTATGAATCTCATTGAATTATAACTGCAGTCATCTGTAAGGTCTAAAAATGGAACCTCTCTGTCTTAACGATTGTCTACCCACACAGGAAATGTTACACCACGGCAATCTCAAGCAGACAGCGTTGAGAGTTGTCAAATACCACTCTTATGTCACAATAACAACGAATAGGTCCACTGCGCAACAAGGAAAACATTTTGAAATTTTATGGGTTCTTTGCTTTAAACCACAATTTAGAAAAAACAAACATTGAACAGGAGGAAGATTAAGCATCAGCTCACTCAATGAATGCTTGTTAATTCGTTTGTGACATGGTATAATTTTTGTACAACATTTTATAAACACAATCCAGCATGTTGATGGTTTGGTCGCAAGTAATGTTTAAAGATGAGCTGAAAATTCAGTGATAGTTGGGATAAAGATTATGATCTTAATAGCTGAATCTAGACTAGTCTCTATAGTTACAGGCCCTCTTAAGGGACCAGCTGACAGCACTGCCTTGACTGCAACAGTAAAAAGTTTGTTTGACCTCGAGGGTGGCAGATGATTTAAATCATTGTGCATGATTTTACCTGTAGGTGTAAGGTCCAAGCTCAAACACTGCAGGACGTTCTCCATTCAGCACCTCTATGGGGTTAGTAACATTGAAGAAGTAGAACTGCATATATACTGGGGGAGGTGGATTCACCCAGGCCTCGAATGCATCGGTGCCGTTCTTCAACACAATCTCCTGCAGAACAAAATAAGTTGATGAGAAACTGCAGAAATGCAGTGAAGCTCTCCAGTGTCCAGTGTTCACATAGTGTACTAATAATTGGTTTTCTCTTAAAATAATTTAGGGTACATAACAGCTACTGTTCATGAGTAAATACTGGAGACAGAATTAGCAACCCAAGTAAGAACCAGAATTGAGGGCAAGAGAACTTTAAGATATGAGGCATAATATTGTCACAATTTAGCCTAACCATTTACCAAACTAGGCACACTTGTTACGTCTTTAGATGTATGGCTGAAAAGTAGGGTAATCAGTCTAAACTTATTACTGCGCGAAAAGCTCAGTGTTCATTCGTGATAGCTACAATTAAGAACAACATTAGCTTACTTAGGTAACTCGCGAGCTAAATCTGCCCACCATCCCAAATGCGAGAAAACTAAGACAGAACCAGACTCTTGAAGAAATCTAACAAGGCATCCAATTTAAGATAAAGATGGCCTGGCTTGCAATCTAGCTAAGCCGGTACTACGTAGTACATTAGCTGAATACTAACAATACCACGTTGTACATGGAAATATCCGTACAGTTTGACATTGCATTTAACGTTGATGAAAAACAGCAATACAACTGGCTAGAAAGCTAGTCTATTACTTCCCATATGTAAAAATTGTTTTTATGCTATCACAGATTGCTGGTCTGTGAACTAACCCGGGAGCTAACTATGTTATAGGTAAACATAATGAGTGGATTTCAAACAGTGGTCAATAAGAATTGATATCTTTACGCATATAGTACGCTCAGCCCTAAAGTATAAACAAAGAAGCAGAACTGCAGCACATCTGAAACAACACACAAGCAGTCACTCAACCTACCTCCTCCACCCTCGAATACAGAGCTTTCTGAAACACTTGCGACAACACCAAGGCGATGCCTACAATTAATAGTACTATTGAGAGAACCCCGGTGCAATATGTACAACATGACTTTATTAACATGTTGCTTTAAAGTAATATTACTGACACAATAACCCAGGGACAATAAGTGAACTGCACTGAAACGGAATGAGGACGATATGTAGTACACAGCTTTGCCGTATGCCGTCAGCCGAAAGGTTGAGAATGACACTGCTAACGAAGATCTTCCGGTGTAAAAGATCCCAACTCGTGTGATATTTCCGTCTTGTGATGAGTGTAGAATCAGACAAACAGAAGAGCTACAGAGTTAAGATCAAATAGGCCTGTTGAATGGAGGTCGATTTTACCTTTGAAAATGACGTATAAATTCAGTACATAGCCTATATACGTAGAATGGAATTTGGAAGCCTTTCATTTGGAATCGTACAGGCTGTAAGGATGACCTATGTTTTTAAAAATAGGTTGCTCTCAATGTGTATCATATTTTCCTTATTTTACACTTTATAACATCATCAGTCGGCAGAGGGACAAGCAGATATATAAATATAAATTCCCAACAGTGATAACATACGCACCAACATGGTGTCCTTATTACAAGGTTGATACAACTGCGTTCAGGCGTTTATTCACTATATAATATACTATCATCATCTCACTGGAATACCTTTTTTCTGCATAAGTTTTTGAATGATGGTTTTCTGTAGTTCTATTTTGTCTTTAGCATTCTTTTTGTTTGAACTCTAATGGAAAATGTAATTGTGTTCTCTCTTTTATATAATTTATTTTATTATTAAACCATTTGTGTTTGCCCTTTTGAACTATTTTAATGGGATTTCAGTTCCTTTCGGCATTTCTCATGATACTGTCGGGTTTTCTGCAAAATCAGTTCAACAAATTTTTCGTGTCGGCCAGAGTGAATTTCTCGTAATTCGAGAAAATCTCTGCTGTACATCACATGATGTTTATGTTTCAAGAGCGTTCAGGCTATCTGCGGTGATGCATCATACAGCCCAACGCAAACCTAGACAAGAACTCGTTGAAAAGAAGTCAGCGTTCCCTAGTTAGAGCCACATTATGGTAAATCTCTGGCACATACATATTTAGTAGAGGCTACGCAACAAAGCTACGCATGAAGCACGTCGGTCACGTGACCATGACGTAGTCACAAGCTTTATTGAGCGAAAATGAAATGCTGCCCAGTGGTTCTGATTGAATAGAAGTACAGACTAGGTACTGGCACAGGGGCTCCAAGCCTGTATCATGAACAAATTATGACCAGCAGTGCTTTTTCCCCACCAGGAGTAGTGTGGGTTTTTGAGATTTCTTTGGGGTATTGCTGGATTCACTCCTCCAAGCAACACACCAGGCACTTACAAATGTCCAATTTGTCACCAGTGCAAGATATATTTATTTTTTTATATTCAAAGATATATTTGCCTTGTTTGGTTGTATGATTAGACTGTGATGAGACTGCTCTAAAGCAATAAGCAATATAAATAATCTTGTGTAATGTAATGGTAATTTTTGTGTTTATGCAAGATGCCGGACCATTTTGCATAGGACTGACTCAGAATCATTTGTTTACATCAATATTACATATTTATGTATTAAAGGCTACATAAATTGTCTCATATATATTTACTGTGAGTATCAGTTTGGTGTGGAACATCAATGTTTATTGGATAGCTTTACACAAATCTAGTGACAGAATCAACCCTTCTAGAGATTGTCTGCATGTCACTAATGTCTAAGTATATTTTCAAACTGCTTCTTTTAATTAGGCCAAAGGTCATTCCTGTGTTCAGTATTCATTCCATTGTTATTGATCTTAAAAATACCAGTGTTTAATATTAGTTACATAGTTTTGTACATTTAACACATTTTTGAAAGCTGAACACAGAATGCAAATGTCATGATATGACTTCTGACATAGTTCCTTTTTCTAATCTTATTTATTAACTTGAGTTGCATGTTTCACATCCAGTATCTTAATTGTTGATTCTATTTTAAAATTTTATTTTCAAATTTTGAAATTTCAGTACAGTGTATTAGTCACCAATTATTTGTACATTCAGCACTTATTTTTAAAAGCCCCAAAGTCAATAAAAGTTTCACGATGAACTCTCATTTTTTTTCTGTTCCTTTTTTCTATTATTGTCTACTTGTTTTCATCACATATTGAATTGTGATTCTATATTTCAACCCAATGCCTCACTCTTTGCCACCTCTCATTGCCTCGCTACCACCACCCTTTCTGGATTTGCACCTTCCATGCTCAACCAGCTTACATTATATTTATACCACCCCCTTTTTTTTTTTTTTTTTTTAGATTTTTAAGAGCTCCCTAAGAATCAGTAGTCATCTTTACATGTTTGGAAGACATGCTGAAACAAATAAAGATATCCATTCTCTAACTGTACTCTAACCTATTAAGGACAGATATATAGATTTAGTCTGGCACAGTGCATAGAGGATGGTGATGAAAAGACAGTTTTACTTCCTGTCCTCAGTTTCCTCACAGTTATCACCCACTACTGTTTTGCAAGTGGAACAGCAAGGAGGTTTGCAATAGCAGCTGACAGTGTAACCTTGATTTCAGTGGTTTTGTTCTCCTTTACCTCTTGCATAATAGCAGAGCAAGGGGGAGAGCAAAATTATGCAAACCTAGTCTACTAACAACTTTTAAGTATCAGCTGAGAAAGGTCAAAATGACCAAGGATATAGGACAGAGTGCACAGCTGGCCCTCGGTCAGCACTGAGTGAGGTAAAGCACAACACCCGATGAGATGTCCGATGTAAGATTGTAAACCACGACGTGGAGGCAAATAACCTCTGCCAAGTCCCTTACTTTTATGCAACGGACACCTTACTTATATCACGGTTACTTGCTAGGTATGGTTATTTCAATATATGGTCACTTTTTTTTGGCTCAAACTATGATTATTTTAAGACATATCCTATCACTGTAGATGATAGGCACTACTTTACCTGAAGTACTTTTCCGTTTCCTGAACTCAGAGCCAGATGTTAGATGTTCTACAACTGCTAATGTTCAAAATGCCCGTTAGTCACAGCTATTTTCTTATGTATGTGAGTAGCCTTCCAATGCATAAAATATTTGTCACCATTTAACAAGTCATTTGAATATATACATCTCCTGAGGAGTGAGAGGCATACACTAAAGCCCTTAGTGACATAGATTCATTTTTTTTTTCAATGAGACAAGTCAAGGAAACCAAAATTTCAAATGAAGTACATTTTCTTCTACATTTGTTTCCTTTTCTGTGCTCCCTACATTTTGGTATCTTACCTTAGCAGCAGTGTTTCTCACTTGTAAAGCGATTTTAATCAAAGGATAGTGCATATTTTTATAAAATAATCCAAGCCACTTTTATCTTGCCCTTTAGCCTTGAAAACCACCCCCAACATGATGATCCTGTAACCTATTTATACAATAGCCATGCCTGAAATTTTCCACAAGGTGGCAGCAGAGATGTCTATGTATTTATTTATTTATTTATTTATTTATTTATTTATTTATTGCAATAAGTAAAACGTTATGAATAATAAATTGAAGTTCTTATGTTTAGCATGAATAAACAATTAAATACATACATTTGCTGGTCACAATTAGTGAGGAGACTACTCACACCTTTGAAGCATCCCACCATTTAAAATTCCCAAAAGAAAACATGGAGCCATTTGGCATGCAAGATTGGAAAGGAAGTGTTAGAAAATTGTATTAAACTGTAAAATGGATGCAAGCCTTCATCTGGAGGAAGAAATCAAGAATGCAGTTTGAGCACACACAACTTTACTACTTTGAGTGAGATAAAATTACATACTATACATTTATTTATTAACACAATACCAAGAGGTCCACAAAATAAATTTTTGGCCATGCTGTCCAAGGATCACAAACTGCCAGTTAGCCATTCGAGTCAGAGCCACTGTCAGAGATGCAGTGGCACTGGATACTCAAAGGTAGAACTGATGATGGGACTAGATGGCACATAAATATTTCATTTCTTTTTCATGTCACCTGGAAAAATGCATGAGTTGTCTGAAATACCCTCTTTAAGTCTCTTTACTTGATGGTGCTGTTTCAGTTTTGCAGCAGGTACATTTGCCAGATATAAATGCCTCGTTCCACATTGACTTTCATTAAGCCACAGCTCTACAATGAACTCATGAGGGCTTCTTTGAGTTAATTTCATTCAGTTTATAGCCCTGTGTAATTAGGATGTGCCTTTGTGAGTTAGTTGGAACACTTACTGAGCCTAATTTATGTGGTGCCCTTGCTTTTGCATCAAAGTAATTACAATTTTCGCAGAAAATGTCATTTTTATCAATAACAGAAGTCCAGCTTTGCAGTTTGAAGTGATTGGCTTTATACTGACATCTATTATTGACCTCACTGGAGTGCCAGTTAATTTTGTTTGGGTGGTTTTCACCTGAAAATAAACACAAACCCTTCGTGAAACTATGAAACTGCTTCTGAAGATTATCCTCAATTTGGCATAGCTTGTGTTGGAATTAAACAAAGGATTTTTTTCAGATACTGCCAGATTTTGTAATCATGTCCCTGTGATATTTAGGATGGCACACTTACATACACAAGCACAGATCTCAGCTCTCCCAGATAGGATCAGGACGTTTGCATACACAAGAGTAGAGCTCAGTCCATCTTGAAAAAATGCAACCAAGGTTGTGTTCCATCCATTGTATATCACTCTGTGCTAGAGGCAAGATGACATGCCATTTTGCTTTTATGCAGGGAATGTCCCCTTCCTTCACAAGGGTGTGTGCCACCTCTTTTGGGTGGGGCCATTGGCACCTTGGCAGAACCTCTTCCCCCAGACGACATCCCAAAGCAACAGGGAGGAGTTCATATTTATGACTGCAGTGTAGCATATTGGCCTCCAACCACAGGTCAAAGGCTGCTATGGCAGAGCAATGACGTGTCATGGCTAAGAGTGTTTGTTTGGCCTCTCAGGGGTTGACTTTCTGGGCTGTGATCCATCTTAGCAGGCCTCATGGTACTTCTTGGCTCAACAGCTTTTGGCATCACTCTATGGTCACCTGGTTTTTGAGGTGTTGTATAAGGGATACTTGCCATTGAGGATGAAAGGATTAAGAACAGGTTAGCATTTTACACTCATTCTGGCATTTCACTCTTTTATAACAAGGGAACAAGAGAGACACTGTACGAAACTATGAAATGGTGTTCTCATAGATGGGTCCCCCATGACAATTTCATTTACCTGGTAAAAGTACTGTAACCTATAGGCCTAAAGGAGAAAATATCATAATAGTAAAATGTTGGATATACCCAGCCTTTTGTTCATTTGAGGTATTCATGTTTGCAAACTTTTTTGTAAGATGTGTTTATGTATGCGCTTACCTCAAATGCATACTAATTATGGCTTACATAATAAAAGAACATTATTTTTTTTAGTGCCTCAGACTAAACATTATATGACATACAAGCAAAGAATTTAACAAAAATGTTAATTACTGTACCAGCTACTGAGATACTTTTTGGACAAACTGAGCTGAAATAATGGCATCATAACATTTTGTTCTCATCCTAAATCTATTTTAAACAAACATCAGCCATTGCACTTATTATTAGACCTGGAGTAATTCTGTAGTACCTCTGTAACACTTTAAATGTGTGTCAGTGTATCTTTAAATTCTCTGCAGCCCACTTCACAGAATGTAGGTCATTTGGAGGCAATTAAGATCTTCTCAACTCAGATGTTCTTCTTTTAATTGAGCAACAAACAAGCATGTTGTTTGTTGTCAAACAAATAGACTAGTGTACTACCAAGGGTTTAACAAGATATAAAGAAGCAAATGTCTCAAAAGATCACTGGATTCATCCCAAGTGACAACAGACAAGAGACAATCTTGATGAGGAAACTATGGAATGAAATTTATGTTTTGTCACAGACTTAGTTCAAGCTTTAATCATTATCTTTTCTTGTGTATACACATGGTTGCAATAGCCATTGATAGCTATCCTAAGTGTACATGATTTATCACAGAATATAGGGTTATGCATTCCTTGGTCAATTGCTACATTAGCACATAAGAAGCACCCTATTGTTACATCAGAAATGGAAAGACTTTACATTTAAGAGAAAATGATTAATCTTTAAGGAAGCAAGATGACCCACCAATACAAACCACAAAGCAGCACAAAGAATCAATTAAGCTATCTTTCATTACTATTCATACATTTGGCAGTCCAATTACAGAAGAAGAAGTCCTGGCTACAGGTAAGGTTTGGTGTCAAACCTAGTGAAGATAAATTGCACATCTTGGCCTCCTTTATCACTTATACCACCTGTCCTATATGCCCACTCAGACCCCAAACATGGAATTTTGCCATCTCTGATGGGTACCCATATGATGACAGACTTGTTAAGGTAGAACAGAATCGTGTGGCTCATATTAGCAAACACAGTTGTGAAAAAATTGTATACTGTTAAGATTCATGGCTATGACTTAGCATATTGAGAAGATGGTACCATATTTAATACATACATATTTAATACTAATATATATTAATACCATCTACATTATGTAAAATTATGTGAACCACAGTTTCAGTGCTGCATATTGCCAGGCTTTAAGTAATAGAGCAATCAGTGTTCAACAATGGCTGTAAATTTCATTGACTACAAAGGACCAAAACTGAGGGCACTCGCAATGGGTTGTAAGGGTAACAGCACAATATATATTCAAATTAGGGTTTTTAAACACGTAATAGAAACAGTGCCCCAAAGATCACACAAAGCTGAAGGGGGCATGCAGTGGCATTTGTTGAGCTCTGATGGAATTATCTATGCACTAAGGCCACAAAACAAAGTTTATTTCATGCCTGTGTTCATGTGGTAAAATGCAGACCATGTGTTTTTGCAAGTTTCACAGGAGTTCATCAAACATTTCCCATAGATGTCATTCTTTCCCTCCATGCAGAAAATTCTTCTTCATTTTTCATTTGTGATGAAGATTTGTTGGAGGGGGTAGCTAGTCCTTCATTCAGCAAACCATATCGTGGTACAAAGGGAAGCCTCCATAATCTCTCCTCAGGGGTCTGCCTGCTCTCATTCTCAAAGAGACTTTCCAGCTGAGACAGAGGTTGGAGAGTTCCCAGCATCAATTGGACATTAACAAAAGCTCATAAATAACAAGGAAGCTTGAAAAGTTATTTCCACACAGTCTTGTATATATATTCTATGTGGTTCTTTTATCAATGACAGGATGAGAAAATAAAATTAAGTATAAAAAGAGATTATTTGTAACCTTACAGTCCTCTTGAAATAAAGACTCATCTGTGAAGTCATTCCAATAAACGAAATCTTATGTTTTGTGTTGACATATTCTCTACATCTTCATCTGTTTCATTTTCTGATAAAAACTAAAAAGTTATCAGATTTAATATAAAGATTAGCAGATATAGATTGTATTTGTACAATATGACTGTGTGACTTTTTCATATGATACTGTGATAGACCAGAATGTCTAAATAGGAAATATTCAAGAGAGTTTGTGTGGACCCAAAAAGTATTGAATTTGGAAAGGATGGGACACGTTCTGTTCAGAAAAGTAAAAAGCGCTTTTATTATTGCAATATCATATTGTTATAATATTAATGGCTGAACTGTGTGTGTTCACTGTATTTATTTAAATCAATGCTGCTATGATGTCACAGAACAACAGTTGCCTGGGTAAAAGGAAAATGGTGTTTCCTGAAAATGGAAAATACAAAGTACTTGAACACTATTAGTTTTAAGTAGTATTTGAAAAGATAAGGAATGGACCAGTTGAAGAAAAGGAACCAACTTGAATATGATGGGACAGGATTACCTATTGTGAGAATTGTTGAGTGATAAATTATTTTTACATTTTGGAAAGGTGTGTGTTTGACACACAGTATTCCCAGTGGATGAGAAATTATAAAGTTTTAAAAAAATAATCCTTCAATGCTGCAGCCGAAAAAGAGAAATACCTCCTCTACTAATGAAGAAGATGCAGTTCAAGTAACGATTCAATCCCTGCCACTTGAAATGGTGAGATAATTGCTTTTCTAAAGAAAACTTTACATTTGGGTGTCCAAGTAGCTCATAGAGTAAAAGTATTATGTTTATGGTGCAGATGTGCTCCATTTGGCTCGAAGGTTGAGTCCCAGTCATTCCATTATCAGTAATAGCCAGAAGTCCACATTGGCCCGGAAAATATTGGCTCAGGGAAAGATAAAGGGTAAACCCAGTGGTGTACAGGTAACAGAGGGGGAGAGTATACTGTCAGAGTAGTATACTGTCCTTATTACTTTATGTAATAAGGTTAATAATATATGTGCAAATATACACGTACAATAACTATACTGTATGTCCCCAGAGATTTAACTGGGTATATACTCCATACAAATCACATATACCCTCGAATACACCATTGAGTAAGCCAGTTAAATTTATCAGCCTTACCACTCTCTGGCAGACTGGGTCGGCTGACCATGGACCTATATGAATGTAAACTGAACAGCCATCAACCCTGCATTCCTTAGATGGTACAGGCAATATGTGAGTGGTGTCACATCTACAGTGTGTAAAAGTTGTGAGGGCTGTTCACCATGTGAATCAAAGAAGTCACGTGTGGCCCCTCCCTCTGAATCTGTGCCAGAGGACCGAAGGTTGTGATGCTGAGAGAATAGTCCGATTTGGGTGGGAAAAATGGATGACAGCAAAGCACAGCTGTTATACTGTGATAAACAGTACAGTATACAGTGTATTAGGGCTGTAACTATTTATATTGGTCCACCAACACAGATAATTTTATTTATAACACAATATTCTGCATATTTTAATGTCATTGGGAAATAAACCCAAACTTATCATTTTATAAATTAATGTATCTCTACCCTCCAACTCCCTTGCCCCAGCTGGTGGAGATTCTGTCCATGCTTTCAGTCAGTGACGTCATTGCCTTTGGCTCCACCTGCCATGATTTCCGCCAGCTGATCCTAACCCCCTGGACGTGGATTCAATTGTTTCGGCAGCAGTCTTGTGAGTGGAGGATGAGGAGTATCAGAGTTTTTGTCAATATTGTGCTGAAAAAGACGAAAAAAGACACAAAGAAGAACAGCCTAAAATGAGATGCAGTGGTGCAGTGTAGAACTGACTTTCACACTACAAAAAGAATTATTTTTAGCAAATGCTTAACACAGTGGTATAGTTGAATAAAGCTTCTTGTTCACTATATTGTCTGAAAAAAGTGAATTAGAATCTTTAGATGAGAAATTGTTTGGGAATGTCAGTAGTGAACCTGAGTACCCCAATGACATTTTTAATTAATCTTTACATGTGGCAATTTTTTATCATTTCAACCATCCACCATGCTTCACAGTGCTTCAAAATGTTTCAATGCTGTGTCCAACTATGGATCTACCCTTTAGGGCTGCTTGCCACAACAGGCATGGGCATAATCTGTATTCAGTACCACACCATGGGGTACATCCACACTCCTTTTCATGGACTCTTACTCATGAGTCTCTCCCTGACCTTATTATCCAATTTCCTCAAATTGACTCTCACATGACTTTCGTTGTGTTATTTCAGGGAAATAACATAAACATTACTATAATCTTCAAGAGAGATCCTGGGATAATTTAATGTTTATTGTGTTGTATTTTACTGCTCCTTTGGTGTCCTGTATACATGCTTTGACATATGACATATGACTTACAGACATACTGAACATACATTTTGTTTCACAGGAAAGCAAACTAAATTACCAGAGAGAGAGAGAGAGAGAGAGAGAGAGAGAGAGAGAGAGAGAGAGAGAGAGAGAGAGAGAGATGTGCTGGAGGTGTTGTGACAATGAATGAATAAAATATGGCCTCTCTTCCTAATATGTCTCTGAGTCATCGTTTTCATACTGGATTCACAGCCAATGGCAGCTTTTTGATGCTCTAAAATATTAAATTAACCCTTTCTGCCATAACAGAGCGCATCTGTGCCCAAGATGCCTAGATCCGACTATTGGACATCGATTTTTCTGCTTGAATGACAATATGTTTGCTTCCATAAATGCGGCATGCCCATATCCTTATCTAAGGACATTGCATACAAAATACTTATTTCACTGAATACTGTTTAATTTTATTCTAATGAAAGCTGATGTTACATAATTATCTGTTAATTTATTATTATAACCTACAACTGAACTTGAAGGGAAACCTTGGCAGAGAAATCTTGATCGATTTAAATCGGGTCTCCGAGTGAACGATTCCTCGAAAGACACTATTTAAATCCTAGCAAGCACTATCGTGAATTGGAAATAAGGTCCTTTTCGAATTGTGGCACATGCAGTGTTGCTGTCCTGCTTGTTAGCGTGCTGTCTACTCTCTTCTTACGACTTCTGTTTAGGTGCTGCAGCGGGACCCCTGCGATACAGTTAGCCAATTGGCAGTGAGCTCACCTGATTGCGGCGAGTGATATTACTTGTGCTGCAACAAGGGGTCATTCCGTCCGGAGGCGGAGAGAGGATAACAGCGAGATCACAGCTAGAATTGTAGTACGACCCAGAAGATTTATCCAGCCTGTTGTTAACGGTAAACAACAATGACTACTGAGCAAAGTAAACCAATCGCCTTGGATGAGCGGGAGGTTCATCCGATTTTTTGTATGTTTGGACGGTATGGGCCATCGGTAGCTTTGGGGATTATTGTTATGTTGTCTGTGTGGGGTGTTTTTATCATCCTACACAGAACTGTGAGGGGTCAAAGAAGGAAAAAGGACGAGAATTCTGCTGGGACAGTGGGGAGGAAGGCTTTGAAAACGGCAAGTGAAGAAGAAAGTCGCAGCTACATTGAGTCAACAGGTACACACTGAATTGGTTTATTCGCATTTCTTTAATTGCATATATACATAACCGCTATATTTTTCTGTGTCAAAGTCATACCGAGACAGGCTATTTACACTATGCTTTTAGCGTCGATGAAAATGACTAAAGCTACTGCCGGCTACTGCTTCACGTAGCTCCCGAAAACTTGTTTAATTCTAACGATTTTATTGACAGCCTTCAATAACACTGTAGAATAGAAATTGCTAAAGGATAAAAATGTATAGACTACTGCAATGAAATGGCCACGTTTTCTCTCGAGTTCAGCACATACGAACATTGAATGTTAAAAAGCCAGGATTATAGGATCTTTTTATAGACCTATGATTCTCATCATACAACCAATCCGTTGCTGTTTGCTTATGACGTCTGAATCGGTGCTTTTAGCTACTCTGTTAAGTTTAAAGGTTGCGTCGAGCAGCAATTATTAAATGGTCCACGAATGTCAGACTAAGGAGTAGAGAACGGATTAAATGTTAAAGCTCAGTGCTGTTACGCTGAAAATCTGCTAAAGAAAGAAAAAACATCCAGGAAGCAAACAGTCCATGGCAGTAATAAAAGTGTACTTATAAATCATTATAAGGGATTCAACAGCAAATGAAAATTGATTTGAATATGAATTGCTGATTGATATGTTGTTTTAGGAACAGTTTCAAATTTCACTACATAGCACTGTTGTTTGATGTTCGCAGGTTGTGATGTAGCAACAGCATCAAATGACCTTGCTGTTTGGGATAGGTTCAATTCTAAGTTAACAAGTTGTTGTCTATATTTTACAACAGATTTCCAAGACTGAGACTGAATCACAAAATGCAAGATCTTGACAAACTGCATTGTATTTTGAAGGGATTTTTTGTCAACATGTGGCTAAAGAAGTCATAGGTGAACATTGACAAAATTAGCCTTGCACTATGTAAACACCTGCAGATAACTATTCTGCAATTGGTAAACACTTGTTTTAGCATTGCACAATTATTCTGAATTGTAAGATCATGCCTATCCTGCATGAAAAGTAAAAAAAAACCAGGCCAAGAAAACATGTTTTATGCTTTACACAAGAGGTTCTCAAATCATTAAACTTAAATGATTATTAAAATGTTAAATCTTCATCGCTAACAATGAAATTAATCTTATTATTACTTATTATTATTATTATTATTATTATTTTTTAGAAAAAAATCTGAATTGAGTTTCAGTTAGCCACTGCTCTGCTGGTGTCGCATAAATACCATGCCTCTTATGCTTAACTTATTTTAGTTGCAATCAGAGAGGCAGTTATTTTGATTTATGTTTGTATTACATGCAACCCTTGAAAATCATCATTTCCTTTGACTCCAGACTTCATTTCTGTAGAAATCATTTCTTTTTAATCTCAGCCTTAATGCATGAGCCAAAAATATCTGCACCGAGACATCAAATAGAGGAGAAGCTCTTATGTGATATCAAATGGAAACTAGTGTCAAGTATTCAGTTACAAGCCTGCACTCATCAATGCAAAATGTTAGCAAAATGTTAGGAAAGAACCTTAAATGTTGTTTTTGTGTAAGAAAAATGGTAATGCTGAAAATTGACAAAATAATAGCATTGTTAATTAGATAATTGAATAACACTATAGGTCATTTGTCAGGTTTTGATTTGTTTTTTTTTTTTCAGGGAGAAAAATCATGGATAGTGTTGAAGAAGTATCCAAAGCCCAACCAAGTAGTGTTGAGGAACCTGGTGAAGCTAAACTACTGCCAGGCATAGAAAACATCCCAGATCTCTGCAATGAAGAACCTGATGAGCTCGACTGGTCTGCCACTGGAGAACCCAACTCTGTGTCTGAGTCTCATGGCCATGTGAGTGCACACTGGAACATTCATCAAGAACATGTAGGGAACTGCTCTGAAACCTCTATTGGAGACCCTGTTCTTATGGACTTTAACAAGCATGTCAGAAAAGAAGACCTGAGGGTACATTGGAATGACCACAGCAAACACAAGGTTGATTTTTATAGCAAATATGCCCATCATGAAAATTCAAGGAGTCATGAGGAGAGTACACCTGATTATGGAAAATCTCAAAAGGAACTTGTGAGCAAGCCAGAAGTTCATAGTCTTAGTCAGGAAAATGTCTGTGAGCATCAGGATTCTCTGCTTTACCATTTAGATCATAATGTAGAGAACGAAAAGACGATGGAGCTGCTGTATATGAAGAGATGGCAGGACCATAGTTCAGAGGGAACAAGGTTAAGGGTCATGGAAGAATCCTTAAAAAATGATACTGATTATCTAAATGACCGTCAGGTGAGAAACCATGTGGATGAGCATAGTGATCTACTAAATGATGTCAGTGCTGGCACAGTGTTCCAGAAGATACAGGGTCTTGACAGCAACAGGAACAGCCGACTGGAAGAGACCTGGAGAGTAATGGAAATAAATGTCATGGAGACGACTGTGAAAACTGACTTTCTAACTGATTATCAATATGTGAGTGACCATTGTGAACATTCAGGCAACCTCCATCGTCATGGGTTTCTCAAGGGCTGTAGTGAGCGTGACAACGGCCGTCATCAGACTTTGGGTGATCCATCAGAAGAGAAAGCTGCTGGTGTGATTTCTGAGATCAAGATGAAGAGTCTTGCTGGCACAATGAACCAGCCCCCAGAACACAACTTTGAGACAACAGAGATAAACATCATGGAAGCAACCATGGAGAACAATGAGTGGATGAATGTAGGCAGTGTGGAGATCAATAAGACGATCAGTTTTCCTGGGAAACATCTGAATGGCACGGCTGGTATGGTGGACTTTGGGATGGGAGATAATTCAGATCAATCCAACCAAGCAAAAATTGATACTGCAAAGGAATCTGGAACAATCCCTGCTTTGCTTGATGGGGACTCTAGTAGTAAGAGGGTTGCAGCTGTGCAGCCTATGCCCCAAATGGTGGGAGTGAGCTTCTGTGTGCACTACATTACCCACTCTCCCTTGCAGCTCATTGCTGTGACTGGGAACCAGCAGGAACTAGGAAACTGGGAGAAGTTTGTCCCACTCAAGAAGGCTAAGGATGGATTCTGGGCCAATTCCATTGCCCTGCCTGCAGACTGCCAGGTAGAGTGGAAGTTTGTGCTGGTGGAAAATGGTGAGATCCACCGCTGGGAGGAGTGCAATAATCGGCATCTGCTGACTGGCAACGAGGAAGACATCCACCTTCACAAGTGGTGGGGCTGTATCTGATGATTAGGGGTCCTCACTAATGCACAGACCTACAAAGTAGATAGAGAGCTTTAAAATTTACTCAGAGCTGGAAATAGTAAGAAAACACTTTATATTTAGCAATAGAGTCAGCTGCTATAGTTAATACACTTTGTTGCTACATACTCCCTTTAACAAGTTATTTGAAACATGCATGTTACTTAGTATAGTGGTCATCCCACAAATAAAAATCATTACAATACCACAATAAGCAATAATGTATATAATTATGTAATTTAAAAAGACAATATAAAATAATATATGTATTTTAACTTTCTAATATTAAAGATTGCCTGTATTTCCCTACACATGTAACCCTTCTCTTAGTAATATTCTAGAGCAGTCTAATTAATTAAATAATATTATAAACATAAATGCAATCATACCTTTATTTTAAAAGACTTAAGGTTGGACAACGCCCATTTTTAAAATGTTTCAATTCATTTAGTTAAAATTCTGTCTGTTTGCCAGTCAGTCTCTTCACAAGCTTTTCCCATGATTCTTTTCTTTGGCCCAAGATCTGACCTATATCAGACTTGATTTAATCTATGCCCATCAATACCAATTCATGTTCAGGTGTAGTCTGAGGCAGTTTTTAAGGATTGATGTGAGTTCATCGAGCTTTTGTATATGCTATTGCCAAAGATTATTAGCATACCATCGATGGGCAGTCATTCATCACACTAGTATGAATTATTTTCCTTTATATTTGAAATGCTCCAAACCAAGTATAAAATTACGCTAAAATGGACAATATCTCACAAATTATGGTACAGTTCTTTTTAAACATGTGTAAATGATCTACTTCTGAGTATCTAACAACAGGCTAAGCAAAACACAATTAACGAGCAGTCTAAACTTCTACCAAGATAGCCGAAAGTGCCTAAATCAAAGGTACCTCCCATGGCTACAGAGGGACATAACTAGCTAAAATAGGTGTTCATGCTAGCACCTCTATGTTTTGCATGGTTTCTTCATGCATACATTAGTCACTGTACACATACACTACTGCAGCTTGTCAAGAAAATAGATTTTTAATTGCTAAGGAAAAATGAATGAAATGCAATTTTAACACAACTGTCTCCAGTTGAGAAAATGGTACATAGAGTGTGTGTGTGTGTGTGTGTGTGTGTGTGTGTGTGTGTGTGTGTGTGTGTGTGTGTGTGTGTGTGTTTGTATGTGCATGAAATAAGGGAGACATTTTAGATAATTTTGCACAATTGTTGATTGTGTCAGTTATGCAAAAGTCACCACCTACAGCTAAATCCCTTTTTATTTGATTGCATCTAGTGGCGGAATTTTATTTTTAAATATAAAAATAAAAAAAAGGAATCGGATTAATAATAATTACTCAGAAACAGACCATTCATTACAATTGAAATTTTAATTTGATCTGCATTGAGATGATAAGTAACATAATCTTGCAAAGGGAACTTCTTGGCCTCTACTGCCAGCTCATGAATCTGCACTGGTCTGAAGGCTCATACGTGCTGTTATCCATGTTACTTGCTTCAGGGACTTTACGTTTAAAGTAGATGGGAAGAGAGTGCTGTACATAACATGAAGACTTCTACACTGAGAGGGCGTTCATAAAGGATTCATCATCCACTGTTGTTCTTTCCCCTAAAAGCTCCATAAATACCAGTTTGCAGATAAAATTGAACAAAAATGAAAATAACTTCCCAATCTCAAACACAAAAATAAGCCTTTTTTTCAAGATTGGTTGTTACCTCCGCTGTTTAAGAATTTGTTTGTTTTTTTCGTCTTTGCCAGTGAACGTAATGCAATTTGGCTTGTTCAAAATGAGGTACATTTTTTCTGTTTTCTTCTAATTCATATTACATTTAGACACTTATTTCAAGGTTGAATGAGGGGGAAAACAATTTTCTTAATTGCCTTACCTCTTCATTCAACCTTGAAATAAATTTCTAAATTTAGACTGAATTAATATAAATTCATGCCACATTTAGACATTTAGAGTGTTCTTTGTATGTCTAGCTAAATTCCTCATGTTAATTTAAAATCATGTTTTTTTAGATGATTTAGATATTCATGTAATTTCAAACTAAAAACTCTTCAAATTATGTCCCCAGTTGTGATTTCCTATATTTGCTGCAATTTCCTAAATCAAGATTATATCTCTTCAGTGGAGGATTTGTCATCTTATTTGAAATCAATGAAGTGTTTGAATGTTTCAGTCACATACTAGTGCAGTCGTGCGGACTACCATCCCTGTAAATCATTTATTTAAGCTGCAGAGAGAGGGAGCTATTTCAGGTCAGAAGATGATGAGTTAATACAGAAATACAGGCTTGAAATACTCATAGCCATATACTCACAAGGAGGTAGAGGCAAGATGTGAACTGCATTTAGCTTAGTTTTTAATGTTGTTTTTTGAGTTTTTTGTGTATTGTTTTGACATATTTTAAAATATGGCAGTATCAGATGTTTCTAAATAATGAAGAAACCCGTCTTTGGTTATACCGAAAATATACTTTTGCTTTGAAAGTGTACTTTTGTCAACCTGATACTTAAACTAATTGTATGAGTCGCTCTGCCAAAACAGGTTTCATGTTTTTCTTTTAAAAGATATACCTGCTGAGTACTACAAAATTCAAAATATGACATTTTAAATTATGGAGCATGGCGGAAGCCCTCAAAGATTATGCAGGAGCAGAAATGCCTCATGCATTTCAACATGCATCACTTAACGTTTTTCTCTCTTTACGTATTATAACAATTTTGCGGATTAATTGAAATATTTACATCTTGATACTATGCAACTACATTTATATTATACAAAATGATGTTGTTATGTAATAAAATATGTCAGAGAAAACCTTTGTGTTTATGTGTTTTTATTATGACAGTCAAAATTAAACAAAAAACATGTGATTTCAGCCATTGCTTATTTCAGTGCTACATTTTTCATGGCAAAACTAAACCAAGTATTGTCTGTCTGGAATGCTAGTCACAGCTTTAACTGGCCGCTACCTGTTTATTAAGTACAGGATCATCCACACATGAGAACAGTGCATGAACACAACAAGCCACAGCTGCCCAAAAGTTTATGTAACCAACATTTACACAAAAACAACAGGGTTAAGGAGACAAAATAATAGAAACACAAAACAACATACCATGTAAATATTTATTTACTGGCAAGGAGTTCAGAAGTCAGATTCAGCCCTTTTTTTAAAATTTGGTGACATGTTTTGAATTGGTTCATTTCAGTTAGAAATTGTTAGACTTAAGTGTGGAAGTAAAAAAAAACACATTAACTAAACCATCAATGATCAGAACTGGGCATCCAAGACACATTTTTAAAGAATATCTAGTTTGTTATATGTCCGAGCTCTAGGGGAACTGATCTGCAGATGTTGAATGTGTGACACTGTGAGTGTTCTTACTGTATTTAATTTCCCATTGTCCCTTCAAGCGGTACATCACACTTTTCTGTGTTGAAGAATTTAACACAATACATTCCCATCACTAACACCCTCAATACCCTCACACACACAGACCATTATCTCATTGCAACGTGTAACACAACACCTATTAACGCATGCAGACTACATGAAACAGGCAGAGACCCAACACATGTACATTTATAAACACTGACAGTCTCTATCAATGACCCTTCCACAGTTAAGAAAAGGGTTATTTCCTGTCTCGGCCCGTTGAGGCCATGGAATTCCTCTTCATCCTCTGCATATGTAGCCATCTATGAGAGGTGAGGTGCTCAGTTCCAAAAATTCACAAGTTTGGTGTCTCGTGACATTGGTGACATGAATGGATGTTGTCTGGAGAAATCTGTCTGAATCTAATGCAGTGTGCATTTGGTCACTAATGAACCATTTCAGGTGTCTTTTTAAATGTACCTTTTAATAAATATATGCTAACAAGTTTACAAGAGGAATCAGCTGGTTTTGCTCATCTGATTACTATCTTCTTGATGTCTAAAGTGCTTAATAGAAGTGATGCCTTCTATAGGTGAATGGAATTACTGCAAGGCAGAAATGATTCTTTAGGTTTTGTAAAACAACCCAGTCCTCTTGTTTGTCCTTGTCAGGATAAAAACCAAACCACCTTGAAATAATACCACGATTTTCTACTTTCACATTTCCAATTGTAAAGGGCATAACACAAGTAACAATGTACTGTATAGGACCAGATCTTCCTGTAAGCATTTAAGTAATTAACTCTTTTTCAATAAGCTCTGACTGGATGCACATTGGAGTGGCACAACAGTGGAAGCCTCTTAGTTTTAATATTAATCATTGGCACTTTAAAGAGGCCTGTCCCAGACTTTAAACTGTTCAGAGGGGAGATGGTATAAGTAAAACTTATTAGGAGTTATGCTTCCCCAGAAGAAACAGGGTCATAGCGGAGAAAAGATACATTTTTTTTGTTTTTCAGAAATAGAACGCATCTCTCACGATCCTGTGTGCAGATCAGCAGAGCATCCGTTTCTCTGCCAATACTGCCATCTCCTGGACCCAGTTAGTAATGTTTTGTTCCATACAGCACTCCACAAAGTAGGGTCTAAATGGTACCAAAGGAGGATTCTCTTTCCATAATCCTAAGGGAACATTGTTTGGCACTGTATATAACTGCTTTATAGAACCATTAACAAACCAAACGGTAGACGTATTAATGTATTAATACTGTTCACGCTTGTGAGCTACAAGTGGATTCAGAGGGAAATGGTCTGGAGAGAGAGAGAGAGAAAGAGAGAGAGAGAGAGAGAGAGAGAGAGAGAGAGAGAGAGAGAGAGAGAGAGAGAGAGAAAGAGACAGACATGTTGACATGGGGATCATATTTACTTTTTGGATTGGATAAATCATTTATCTAATCATCTTTTGTGAAACCATTTTGATTTCTATAGCTCCCATAGGACTGCACTGAAGCAAAAGATTTAGAAAAAGATTTAGACAACAGCAGAAACTTTCTCTGCACTGTCCTAAAACCAATACATTTTTGTTTTAATTTTTGAGGTACTCCTTCAATGAAGATGTGATATTTCCAATCATGATTTAAAAATTAGGAAAACAGCTTCATTAGGAACAGATCATTTTTCATATAATGACATCAATTAAGCCAACAATAAACTATCAGCAAATTATTGTAACATTATATTAAAATCAGTTACCTTACTTTAATCCCAATCCTAGTTGATTAATATTAGTAATAAACTGATGAAGTATCTCTAATGAAAGTTTAAACAGGAAAAAATGCATCATGTTGAAAGAGAACCATGCCCTTTGCACCAACGCGATTGCAGATCCCTGAGAGATCTTACAGCTCACTGAGATATCCATCTCAAGACCTCATGACCTCATATCTACAGCGACAGCCTGCTCCTGGCCTCCTCTGTTCATCTATGAGCCAAAGTCCTCACCAGTGTGGCAAATATGCTGATTTTGTCATCAGATATAGAGCAATCAATCAGGATATTTGTTCAGAACTTACTAGAAATAATTTTCTATTCCAGGTTGTCTAAAATGTATCGTTAATGTGAAATGGGAAATGTGTTTCCTACTGGCAATGCAGGAAACAGGCCCGCGAATGTCCAAAAAAGTAAATGCATCTGTTCTGCAGCTGAGAGTTCAAGTCCCAGGTGCACCATAATCGCCCGCAGCCCACATTGGTTCAGTTCTGCCAGGGAAGAGCAGCTGACCTGGCTAAATTTCCCTGGCTCATCACTCACTAGCGCCCTCTCCTGGCTGGCCCAGCACCTGCAAGATTCGGGAAGTAATCGCATGTTGACTTAGTGTTCTTCAAATGGTATAGGCAATGTGTGATCACTGTCACATCAGTAGTGTGGAAATAGATGAGGGCTACTTGCCATATGTATCTGAGGATGCATGTGCACAGCTTGCTTCTCCCAAGCCTGTGGGAGACAGTCACTGGGGGGGCTTGTTGACCAGTTGCTCTAAAAAGGGGGAAGATGCAGAATAAGACATTAAATTATTTCCCTCAGAATAATTGTACCCACTAGATTGTACAGAAACATTTGGACATCTGACATTTGGAGTGAGGCTGGGCCTATACATGAAATGGTTATATGATGTCTAAAGCTGGATTGCTGTAGACTGAGTGTCGTAACTGAAGATTCCGTACACACATGCAGTACATCTTAAACTAATGCTCTGTGGTTAGAAATTACTGCATAATAATATGCTAAAATATTCAAAACCCCAACGTTCAAAACCTGAAGTTTGATTTTACATTTTTACCATATGTGTTTTAAATAATCATAATACAGTCCCTCCGTTCTGCTCTCTCAAATAACTTGTGCAGATGGCCTTCTCCTTGACATTCACAGTATATTATTGGTCAAGAATGTAACAGTGAGCCATAATTTTAATGTAAATGAGGCCCTGAGGGAGTACAATGAGTCCTGTTTATGACACATGTCATGGGCCTCACTCACGGGTAGGTGGTTCATAGAATAATAATGTCTCTCAATACTTAATCACCCCCCAAATACTCATGCACAGGGGAAAGCTTATGTTGCCTAACTGTACCTAGGTTAATTAACACATAGCTACTGCTCACTGTGTAGACAAGCTGAGAAGGGCATTTATCCTGTAATGTCTACCGTAGCAACCTCCATACTTCTTTTTTGAGCAACTCCACAGAAAATACATTTTTCATTCTTTCATTTTTTCATCCTGCATAGCTCATGAATGCATATTTTATGTAGACTGTTTAATATGAACAGCTCATTTTATCCCTTTATTTCAGCTGCGTCTTCAGCAGAAGTTACCTCTGGGTCTTTACCTTTGAGGAATTGTCTGAAAGCATTTAGATTACTTGTGTTGTTTAGATCAGGTATATGAGGTTTTGATCAGCTGTATACACCCACTTGCAGTTAATACCATTTTATTTAGCCGTAGCTTACATGCCAGGAATCACTGTAAGTTATGACCATTTCTTCATCTGATAGAATCAGTGTTAACTAATGCAAAGTAATTTCTTTGCAATGATGAAGTTATGACAAAATGTGCAGTTGTAGTTCTACTGTATTGCATACATTGTATGTGCATTTCCTTTGTCATCTGAAGTGACTAATCCGAGAGAAGAATAGGGAGTGATGACTGTCACTCACTGTCACAACATTTTTTTTCCAGTGATGTCATGCTTGATTTGCATTTAAGCTGTATCTTGTTGTTCCATTCTTGCAGATAGTGGGAGGGGTTCAGCATTGTTTTGACAGCTGAGTATTTTATTAACTCATTGTTCATTGTGAGAAAAAGAAAGTGATTGTTGAAAAATTGTGATACGGTAAAATTTGATCATGAATGACTTTTTGTTCTGTTTAAAAACAACCATGTTTTATGTCATGCAGATGTCTTCAGACTCATTTGAATGCTGTCTTTATGTTGGTACATATAAATTCTTGATTAAAAGGGTGCAAATGAAATCAAGAATAAAGCAAAGACATGTTGGAAATAACTGTGACCTTAAGGATGCTGCTTCTTAGCCTCTGATTAATTGAGATTTCTTAAGTGTTCTAAGTATGGGCGTCCTGTAAACGTGGTCATTGATAACGTACGTAAAAGTGATGAATGGGCTGACACAGGCTTGCTGAATTTCCCAGTGAGCAATCTTAATTTACAACAGATGAAGTGCTGTATTTGTCACGGGAGTGTATTTGAAACTGACAGTTTACTTAATGCCTCAATGAGTCCCAGCACCTCTGTACTGACAGTAGCCAGTGCAGGAGAGCTCAGCTTCCTGTGCCAAGCCTGTAGCTCGGAACCCTGCTGGTAGGGGCAATTTTCACCTTATCTGCCAATGAGGATCCTCATGGCCCTCCTACAGTTAAATCTAGACTGGACTGAATGTGTTTCTAGAATTTTCTCTGCAACACCATCATTTGGGATTTGCAAAACCACATTCTTTCTCATAGGTAATATTAGGCAACAGAATTAATCTAGCCATATAAAAGATCATTTATCTATGTAGAAAAGTTAGGATGTATTATCTAGTCCCCAGTTATCAGCATAGATGATACAAAGCAAGAAATGCATTGAAAAACAGCTTGTGGAAATTGCTAGGGACCTAATGACACAATATTATCACATTATAGGACTAAATACTAAAAGTCTATTAAAAACACATATCAGATGATTTTAAATATAAGTGAGAGGTAAGAGGCCATTGAACATACTTGGTCATTCTTGAACAGGTCAGCTAAATTGACATGTTCTTCCAGCAGCCATTATGACACATTTCCCTGTAATATCACAGAGTGGTTTTGGAGCTCTTCTTGATTACCCATAGATTGACAGATGTTCCCCTGCTGTGTCCCAGTAACACCTGTGACTTGAAAAAGAAAGCAATGGTCTAATGGGGACCTGTGGTTCATTTTCTGGGCGTGCACTTCTGACAGCCATAGCCTGAGGGTACACCTGTTTGATGTACTTGAAACCAGGGCTGCTCTAGAATGCTTTATTCTGTAATTAGCTCTTAGAGTAATGCCCATTTAAATGCCTATCTAAAATATCACAGGAGACTTTTTGAATATCTCCTTGACTGAGCAATTGAATGAAACTTTAACACCTCTTATAATTAAATTTGAATTCAAGTTAAACATAGTTATTTAAGGTTTTAAGAATAATGTATCATCCATAAATACATTTTTACTGCTTGCTGTTGAAATTAGTAGTCATTTTAGACAAGAAGGTCATGCTGATATCAGGCATTTGTGACCTACATACTACAGATAACCAGGAGGAAAAATATGATCCAACTTTTTCATTAAACCTTATGTGGAAAACATTGGCTGTCTTGTATTACAAATCCATTCAGATACCTTTCGCTTTACTTTTTTGTCCAGGTAGTATCTTTGTCCACAATAATAAAGGACATACAACTATGCGGCTACAAAGAACGTATCTGGACAGCCAGTCACGTTGAAACAATGCTCTTTTCTTCTGTTTTCCGCCTTGAGTGGTAGGACTGGAATTTCGATGAAGTAATCAAGAAACAATTCAGGAAAAACCGTGGGACATACTGATTGTGACTATATCTACACCACAGAAATTATAAGATGTAGTCACGGCAGTAAAAGAAAAAAACTATGTCACTCGGTTTCTGCACGGTCCTGGCTGAACACAGTGGGCAGCGGAGCGGGTCGCGCACCTCACGCATGCGTCTTCGTGCCTCTGTTTGGGCGAACTGCGAGGAGGGGGAAGGCAGATTCCTGCATCCATGGGTCTGATGCGAGTGGTTTTGCGCATCAAGGGAACGGGGTGAAATTGAATTGGTGTATGCCTGATCCGGTTGGTGATTCGTCTAAATAAACCCGATGAAAATACGAGCAAAGAAAGACGGACGACGAGGAACAGAACTTGTGAAATCTACTTTGTAAAGTTTTGACAGGACCATCCCGAAGCAACCAGCTAGCTGGCGAGAGCCCCCGCTTTTCTTTCAATCCATTGGGTTGTAGCAAATGCTATTGTAATGGTAAAATGCACTCGGAAGAGGAAAAAAGGCTGATAAGCGATCAAAAGTGAAGTCTTCTACCGGATCGTGGTCACTAAACTTCGGCAGTCAGGAAAGTTGTTTTTGTCCCTTTATTCGTGTTTGGTTTATTCTAACTTCACTTGTTGTCGATTGTTGGGCAAACATTCGGAGGAATTATTGGAAACGAAATGTAGATTGCAGGTTTTACAGGGTAGTCCATCTGATGTCCGAGAATAATGCGTGGAAATGATTTATCACTTAAACGTGGACATCCCTGTTTTGGCATCTGTAGATCTGAAAAAGAAGAAAAAAAGGAAAACAGAAACATCATCCTTAGTTCATTATTTTCTACACAAGAGAGTTGGTTGACTGAATAGGAATCCCTACAGTTCAGTCCATTTTTCTCGCGTTGAGGACTATGGAGAGGGACTGCTCAAGTTTTAGCACAGTATTACATAGAGGAAGATTAATCTATGTGGAGGCACGTCTACAGGGTGGAGCTCCCTGGGGCTTCACGCTCAAAGGTGGCCTCGAACATGGGGAAGCATTAATCATCTCTAAGGTAAGGTATCAGTGAAACCACTTGTATCAATTTACACATTGCTTTTCAATTGCGAATGACATCTATTTAGTCCTTTTACCAGTCTGTCTGAAGGAATATAATAATAATTTGGAGAGGACACTCATTCCATAACTAAGGGGTCTTGGTCATTGGCCAAATTGTTTGGCTTATCTTGGTGTATGATTTTCTATCATGAAATAAAACCTTAGACCCTAACAAACTTCTGCAAATGCTAGGACTCCGAAACTCTTAACAGTTAATTAGGGATACTGACATCCAGATGGTGACCTACTGGGGTCTGTTTATAACATAATACTCTCAGTTTTAAAGTGACCTGTACCTGCTTTCAAAAAAAAAAAAAAAAAACATGGGAATTACGCTTCTGTGATGACATTCATAGTCAAAGGTTTCATAACATTGCCACCAATTGACTATGCAAAAACAACAAATGTATAAAATGTCATTTACATCATACAATTTGGTCATTTACAGACATACATTCAATATTTACAATTTCTCAGTTATCATGAGTTTGAACTTTTAGTATTATATATGTATAATGTAGTATTTTGATTGTTCTTTTCTATCAGATAAATGCCTTTGAATAAAAGTGAATTTTCCCATGTTGTTGTTCCCATCATAGTATGTGCAAATAACTGTAATAATCGTATTGCCGTATTGAGATGCTGAACTTCATATTACTAAAGGGATAGAGGGAATCATGGAATATCCCTGCAGAAGGGAAGGAGAGACTTACACAAATCCTGTTTTATTGTGTTTGCAGGTATTAATCTTACTGGAATGAATCAATCACAATACTGTATTATTGAGCATTTGAAAATATCCAGATATACATGCAGGAGTTTTATTGCTGCCCCCCTTCACGTCTTAATTACTGTACAAAGAATGAGGCCATTCATGAAGATCCTGTCCACCGTAAACCTCTTTGCTGGTGCTGACAAAAGTATGTCCACTAATCTGCAGTCGCATGATTAGCATAATTTGGTCCTACATGTGTGCTGCTAGCAACGACAGTGGGAATTAGGGGCCTGTAGTCCAGACTTTCATGAATCCGGCAGGACCTCCCAGACACTGCCCACTCTGTCACCCTCAGTATCCAGACAGCTCACGGCTCACTTTGCTGTGGAGCAGAAGGATGATCTGTGAGGTTTGTAGCTGTAGTTTCCTTTCAGATTGCATGGGCAGGTTCAGAGGTCTCTATCACTCTGTCTAACAAGGCATACACAGTAGATATGGATCCTGCTTGAGTCTGGAATGTGTCAACCAGGATCCACAAATATCACAGCAGATGACCAGCAGTGTGGTAACGGCAAGTTTGTTTAGACTTCAGTGTCTGCACCAGGTGGATAGTTGTTTTTGTGGAAATTTCTTGATAAAAACACTTAAGTCAGTTTGGGTTTTTTTCCACTTTTCTAAACTGAAAAATTTAGCCCTTTAAGGATAATCTGTCTGAAGAGCATGAACACTAATGTGGCAGCACAAAACATCCTTTCGGGGGAGTCTGAGAAAAAAATGAACATCTAATTCTCCAGAGACTAATAGACATAATTCACTTAGGATGGCTTTCAGCACATTCCCTGTAAATAATGTCCTAAACATGTCTGCACACATAATTAAGACCCTAAGAAAACAAGCACTGATTCAGTGGTCAAAATCTTAGAATGACGACATTTAAAAGCTTCCATGACATACCATATCATGTATATTATGGGACACATTTCCAGGATTAAACACCAAAATAGTAAAGCTTTCTTATCCTTTTTAGATTATGGACAAGCAGAACTGAAGTTTTTATGGAGAAAAGCTTGTAAGGATTCAAGGGTGTGTATCATGGGATAGGTAGCTGTATTAATGTGACTGGCTGGATGCATTTAGACTATAAATTATCAAATGATTTCTAAATATTTTTTTTTTGTACTTCTGGGCACAGGCAAGAGACAGATCTCTTCCAGTACGCAAGATAGAAAATGTTGTGTTTGCTGTTGTCCCTGTCATTAAGCTATAGTAAACATCTGACCAGCTGGTGCATATCAGCTTTTTCAAGGACTTCACCCAAAGCATAGAATCTTCTCTGGCATCTCTGAAAAAGCTTGGAAATAAATTGTGCATCATATATTTTAATTTGATTCATTCTCAGAAGAAAAAATACTTATTCACAACATTTCAGTTGGTTTGCCTTCTAGACTGCTCACCAGGTTAACATTTATAGCTGGATGTAAGCTTTTTGTCAGTAATGTCATTTGAAATGGTCATTCATTAAAAAATATTGTGTGTTTTTTTCTGGTTGGCAATGAATCGCAGAAGGAATGTTTCCAAAAGGATACAGGAGCTCAGCAGGCCCAATTTGGAGATATTCCCCTTTTGTAAATGTTTTGATCTGTGCATGTTCATCTCTCAGCCACAGGCCCAAAGACTAACAATGCTTGGACACACTATGGTTAAAATAACAAGTGACTTAAACTCACCTTCCATGGTTTTCTGCTGATATAAACAGTGGAGCCAGGAATGTTTTAAATCATAGAATTATATTAGATCATGGTTCATCATAGTGCTGTGAAGACTTACCGTACAATTTCTGTTTTCTCACAGTACAGATTATACAGACATTTTTTCATGTAGCCTGATATGCAGCCAATTGTTGCACCCTTTTTTTCGACCCAAATTCCATCACCAGAAATGTGGCAATAGTTTTGACCAAAACAAGAACTTTGACATTTGCATAGAAACATGGTTTTGTGAAATTGTTTCTGTTCATCACGTTGGTGTCTCTGTTTAGCTAACAATACATATCTTTTTGATTGAATTGCTTTACATAATGACTGTTTAAAATGTAAGTAGAAACAAAATGGTGGCTGGAACCATGTCTTTGCTCATTGGCTACATCACTCCTGATGGTAAAGGATTATAATGCTGTCTGAGCATTTGAGTGGGAGAGATAAGAAAATGGTTGGTTGTTGGACACTGAAGTGGATCTTGGCATTCAGTGCATTCTCATGAGAAGGCACAAGTACCCCCAAACTGCATGAGACTTCCTCAAGAGTGAGGGCCAGGGGGCTGTAGGTCTTGTTGTGTGTGGTGTAAACGTCATTTTGTCCAGCCATTCAGCGCTACGTAAACTAATCTGCAGTTTCGCTAGAGACAGGGAGCCTGGGTCACCTGACCTATGTGCCGCAGACACAGAAGCAGAGTGCAGTACTGCTTCACAGTGACCTATCCAGAGGAAAAATTAAAGAAGCCGGACTGACCAGCTCTTGGACGAGCAGGCGATGACCATCACCATAGTGGGGTGGCCAGAAGGGCACCGTACATTCTTTTCGGGGTCGTACTGGAGATTCTAACGAGATAAGGCAACAGGCAGACATCCAAGGGTGCCCCCCCCTCCCCGATTACCCCCGCCTCCTTTTTAAAGCTGGGAAGTGCAATCCGGAATGTGGCCCAGGATTCTGGCAATGTTCCAAGAGAGAGGGGGAGAGAAGGAGGGAGAGAGAAAGAGAGTGAAAAAGAGGAATGTCAGTAACGGAATTTGCAAAAGCCCGGCTTGTCTGAAAAGCGACAAAAGGGAAAGGAAAAGAAAAACGAGATACTGAATAAAAACATCCACTTTATGTCCCTTGAATACCGATTTAAAATGTGTTTTTAACATGTTCTTTTATTGTGTCCCTTTGAATGCGGATGTGGTGGACTGTTTACAGTGCATTAGAGCTTTGAGATGATGTCTTGGTGACCTATGACTTGTGGAAGCAGTGGGTTAAGGAAAGGTTAAGAGAATTAGTCTCTTTGTTCAAGTCCATATTAATAGGTTCATTGTCAACGCCTTGGCAGCACATCTGTAATTAAAGACTCCTTTTCATGTCCTTCGGGCAGCAAGTTAAGTAAATCTCCCCTGGCCTTTTCTTAGGGTACAACAATCTGCCACTAAGAAAGTGTAAAAAGCTATGCCTGCTCTTCTAATTATTCAAAATATTTCATTTCTTCAATGACTGCATTCTATCTGAAGGCCATTCCTCAGTACTTATGATCTGGTAAGACTGAGAGCTTTTCCCAGAAAATGGCAGACGGGTGTAAACTGTATTATCAGTGTTTTACCCAATAGGAAGCAAAGGTTTGTGTTTGTGGTGTTTCTGTTGTTTATACTTACTTAAATGTATTGTGAGCTCTTGAGTCAGTGTCTCTTTAATGTTTGGCAGTAATAGCAATGTGGGACTGGAGAGAAGAAACCCCAGGGCATTTTTAATCTCCCTGCTTCCTTGGGAATGGTTTGGTTCATGCATGCCATTTTTGTCATTATGCTCCTCATATAAACTAGCCATTCAGTGACTGTAAATGGTACATAAAGTGGATCCACATGATATCTCGTAGCAGAATTCAAGGTGTGTCCTGCTAATTGGCAATCCAAAATGACCTGCACAAACTAAGAGCTATTGAAAAAAAGAAAGATGAACTAACCCTACATCACCATGAAGTGGTCAGTGGATAGTCAGTCCCTGCTTCTTTCAATCACATGTCAGTTGAAAAGGCCTTGTGAGTATACATGCAGGGTATGTATGACTTTCTGGCACTAGTTTTTCTTCTCGTTCGCTCTCCAGGTGGAGGAGGGAGGGAAAGCTGACTCGTTGCAGCACCCCCTGCAGCCCGGGGATCAGGTGGTCAACATCAATGAGGTGGAATTAAGTGGGTCGAGACAGGAGGCCATCTCTCTGGTCAAGGGCTCCTACAAGACACTCCGACTCACTGTCTGCAGGTACACTTCAATCCTCTCTCTCTCGCTCTCTCTGTCTCTCACAGCTTCTATATCCATCTTGTCTTGTCCTTACTATTATCTTTTCTAAATGCCTTGTTTCAAGACACACATTAACTCTTGTAATCACCTTGTTACAGTATGTATGTGTGTGTGTGAGAGAGAGAGAGAGAGAGAGAGAGAGAGAGAGAGAGAGAAAACGTTCTTGTCCATTTTATGTTGCTGGTAACTTATTGCAGGTTGCTTAGTCATGCATTGTGCTAGAACAAAGTTATGGAAGCAGTGGTTCTTGTGCAACTCCTTAGTATCAGCTTCACAGCAGTTGCATGCTGGGAAAAAACCGTGAATGGTGCTGATCCCGGCAGTATAGCCCAGCCAGACTGTGACCTCACAACATCGGCACTAGCCGCGTGTCAGTCCTTATACTGTTTGTGATAGACGTGCTTTAGCACTTGGAGATAAGAAGTGGGTCAGCAGCTCTCTGGTCTTACCCCTGTCAGCTGAGGGGGGCCAGCGCTCTGTTATCTCCACAATGGCAGCTCCAGGGACATGCCTGACACCCTGGTGAGAATGAAAATAGGGTGAGCTGTTGCTGCGATCTCTGGCCACATGTGTCCGCTGCTTTCAATGAATCACAGAGCCCCCTCCTACAGTTCCTCTCTCTCCAGTGCCCTCCTCCACGTCTTTTCTAATTATTCAAAATATTTCATGGCAGATAGTGTTATTCACTCTGAAGGCCAACCCAAAGTCTGTGGAAGCACCCGACTGAAAATAATTCCAGGATAGTTTGAGATTTTACAGGAGCTGGGAGACAGCAGCAGTTGGTATTATCAGTGTTTGTCCGAAACAGAGGAAAAAACCAGAGGGTCATGTTTATGATTTTTCTTTTGTTTTTAAGTACATCGGTGGTATTATGGCTTCTTGTCATATTGTAAAATCTGTCTGTGATGCAGATGTGGGACAGGACTGGAGTGACTGCTGGGTGTTTTTCATAAGAGGATTTGGCAATCTCTCCCTGTCCAGTAGCTCCTCTGAGTATTGTGTCCTGTCTCAAGTGGATAGTCTAGATCTGTGTGGGTCTGATTCTCTGGTGACCTCAGTGTTAATGTGTGAACAAGTACATTGGGCAAAATTAGTTGGTAAAGCCAGAGGTGGTTTCTTTGTAAAATTATCTTTTACCAGAGCTTGTGTAAGGTCTGAGTTCTTGGGACACTACTCCACAATTGCCACATTGGCTAAAGGCACTCCACATTTAATGCACCCTGACTCAATTGGACTGAGGTTTCATCTGAAGCATATCAATCAACACAACTGCCATATTCATATCAACGCAGTCTGTTAATAGTGTTGATTTGATATTATGGAGTAATGCTATTTAAGCTTGTGTCATTTGCATTATGTTACGTTAGTATTTAAAGTGCTCCTCGGAGGAAAACATTCTTGGTTGGCAAATCAGTAAAGATGAATTTCATGGCCTATTTTATTGTGTATTTTAATTTGTCCATGCCAGGCACCAAGGGTACTTTACTGACTGTTTGGATGTAGCACACATGTAACAATCAAAGATTCTCCCTAAATTATATATATAGTTTTACATCTGCCACTTGGCCCCATCAAAATTTATGCAGCCTGTCGCTTCTGTTCACTCTGCAACCCACCAGCTAAGCTGCCTCAGGTGACCAGGAGAGTAAACAGGTGGGATGTGACTTATGACAAAAGCGCTCTTTCCCTGGGTGATACTATGACCAATGTGGCATTGTCCTTCAGGTCTCTTGCCAATGGTCTGCCATTGCATTCAGGATTTCACCTATCACTACACAACCACAACAGTACAGTACTTCAGTTAGATGACCCACTTCTAATGTCCTAAAAGTGCTTGAGAAATATTGCGAGTGTACTTACTTGTTGCAGTTGTTTGTGTTTCTCGTCTTTTAGCAGGGGTCTTCAGGGGTCATGTTTAGAGAGAAATTCATTGTGCTGTCCATTGTCTGGAATAATAACTGGCTGCACTGCTGTTTTGCAGGAAAATAGTCAGCATAAACTTTATCCTCCAGGGGGCACACACTGTAGAAAGCATCCAGACTCCACAGCTTAGCGGTTTCTGAAGCAGCTGCAGTATTGAACTCATGGCTTGATTGCTGTCATAAAAAGGGAACAAAGAAGCCACTGTAATGGGGGTACAGTAAGGATAAATGTGGCCTTGTAATTGAGTCTGTCCTCTCATCAGAATGTTTGTACTGTAAAGAGGGAGAGGTGGGAAATTGAGTTTATTTTTTTGTACTGTCAGTACTGTGTGGTATGAAATGTTTACATCAGTTACATACCTTTGCTGAAATAGAGATATATACACAACTGCGTTACCTATGGAAATGAGATGCTGATACTTGTATGTCTTGTATGATTTGATGATGTTGGTGTGTCTTGCCGTGTCTCCTTAATTGATATGTGCCGAAGATTAATTGAGAGAATAGGAACAGGGAAAATGGCCTCTGCACCTCAGATTGAAGCCCTGAGGATAGAGCTGTTTCTTGAGTTGCTTCTTTAACTAGAGAAAAATCCATCCAAGTAGAGAAAAGACTAACAGAATGTTGGTTTTAAGTCATATGGATAAGAATGTCGGGTGACCAGATTTACTGCCCTGATAACAATGTTCAAATTAGTCCATTTGCAGAATGTGTAGTAATTATCATGTTTTTAGGGTAAATCTTTACAATCCACAGGCTGTAAATTCCTGTATTTTACAGATGAGCGTCTGAAGTACCCTTGGCCCAAAGGCACTTAACAACACACAGCTTGTCAGGTATTCCTGTGGTGGCATAAAACTGGGTGTCAGCGAAATTTGGGGAGGGGGGGTGTGGTAGATTGTGGGGGCTGGGCACACTCAAGTGCGTCAGCATTCAGCATGGCACAGTCTGCGCGGGAGACAAAGGCCGCGGTTCAGCAGCGAGCACTGTGTACACACGGCCAAGGCTTTTTATTTTCCTCATAAAAGGGCTATAATGGTCACCATTGTCACACACCTGGCTTTGTTTTACGTCTGGCCCCGGTCTCAAGTTCGCCCTGCCGAAGGCAGAGCAGGGGTTTTATGGTCTCTTCTTCCCAGACACTGGCTAACAGAGGGTGGTTCAGCTCCACTGTGGCAGACTCAGGGGTGAGAGAGAGAGTGAGAAAGAGGGGCAGTGGTTTGCTGGGCTAAGGGCTCATTTGCATGCAGGTACAGAGTTCAAGTTAAGGGGAGGGGTGTGAAGAAAGAAGCAAGCCAAAAGGTTCCTGGCAGTTACGGGCGCTCTGGTAACGCAGAGCCTCACAATAGCGAGGATGTGGACCACGTAAAGCCCTGGGCAAACAGCCGACCGCGGTGCGTCTGGTAGCAGCTCCCGCCCACCGCCTGCAACAGACCTGCGGGTGCGCGTGAGAGAGAGTTGCCTGCTCCCAGGGGAGTGTGACATCATCAGCCTGCCTCCCAGAAGGGAGAGACGAGACAGAAGGGTTGCACAACTGGAGCCTGGAGAAGCAGCGCCATTCTTGTGAAATCAGAGAGGTTAGAGGAGGGTCCTGAACAAGCCTGAGGATCAGCGTGGGGGAGAGTTGGTTGCATAGAAGCTCAGCTGTGCTTTTAAATTTTGTTCAAATTAAGTTGTAGGAATATAAGGATAACATATACTACACCTTGGTGGTATAGTTTAAGGGAGCGAATGATAGGGTTGACCCAGCTACTGGGGAACTAGATGAGGCCCAAAGGGCTGGATCGGCGTGGAGGAGAAGATTGCTTTGGGCCAAGGCCCATTTGCACAGCCACTCTGCAGGTCCTCAGGCCCTCAAACGAATGAGCCTGCCAGGCTTGGCATGCTCCACACGCCCACTTGGAAGAGACAAGCAACAGGTCAGTTTCTGCACTGAGAATTTGGGCCTCTAAAAGCAGTCAGCAACCACAAACCTATGAGTCAATGATCAATAAGGCAGCCATTGATGGACTCTATGCGGACTCTATGGAAACGGCTTTGACTACATGCCTCTGAAGTGGGAGGAACATTAACACACACAAGGTGATGGATGAGAGCACAGAACTAAGTGATGTGGTGGACAGGTACGTGGCCTTTTCGTCAAAGATGGAGTCGACATTGTGGTACATTAGCATTTCTGCCTTAAATAACTCATTGCAAAATAACCTCATTGGACTCAGCCAGTTAATGGCACAGTATGTTTTCTTTTTGTTGTTGAATATCTTTGTACCTTGTGTTAGTAGTCATACTTGGGATATAAATGACTTTGTTACATTATGAACACAATCAATCAACATGGCCTATGTTAAAAGGGGCTTAACCAGTCCATCAGTCACTTTTTTTACCACAGTAGCCACCTTCGCTTTAACTCTGTCTCTTCACAGCACCAGCTAAAATGTGACACTCAGGAATGCTGTAAATATTTAACAATGTCTTGTCAGACTTTGTCTATGTGCTGAGCCTCTCCATCTAGCACCTGTTGCTTTTTACATACAAATTAATACACTGTGCAGAGAGCAAACTCATACAAGTGATGCACATCAATACTGCTAAACCCCGAAAATCATTTTTTTATCAAGTGTTTATGGGAAAATGTCTTGTGCAAAGGCTGCGCAAAGATGCAGGCTGGTACCTGATCCCTAATCATCGGAAGGAACTGAAATATAGATACTACCCAACCAGGAAGTCACCATAGGTTAACCCTTTGTGAGCACAGTTCTTTCACTGTTATGGACCTATAGGTTTACATTATTCCAACAGAAAACTCTCCATAACAAGCAGTTAAGTGATAGTGGGGCCACACAATTTCCAGCAGTTTTCTGGTAAAATTAAAACTGAAATGAAGCAAGCATTACATAAATTTGAAAAAATTAAGATGACTGAAGGTTTTAATGATACTCGGGGCAGGTGTCAGCAAAGTGCACTAGTTTTCAGTGTTCTTGATCCTGAGATGGGTTTTCTGTTTATGACAGCAGTAGACAACAGGAGAAGGGGACAGAAGAAGTCAATGTGGCACTATGTTTTGAAAAGTTACGGTGAGTGAATTCACTGGCTCCTGGCATGTAAGCTAAACAAAAACTGTGGTGCTGGGTTTTTGTGGGGCGCTGATGTGTCCTTGAGCGCCCCATTCCCACATCACCGTGCAGAGCAGCGCTCATGTTTCGTCCCAGTTTGAACGTCCAGGACCTGTGGGAAGTGCTTGTCTGCCATATGAAGCGACGTCTGCGTAAAATAAACAAAGGGCTGTCATTGAGAGAGCTTACTTCTGCCCCAGTGGCAATGGAGAGACAGGGGCTTTTGTGAGCGCGGGCCTAGTAAGGAGGCTGTCAGGCTCTAATTGAGCAAAGGGGACAGAGCCATGACAAGGACCAGTTGTTTGTTTTCGTACAGTTTGCTTCAGGGTGATATAGCTATTGCCCAAGCATCCAATTTTGATTGACATAAACCCCAAATCCCTGAGCTTCAGTGTAGAATCAGTGATAACTGAACAGGCCTCACAGATACGTAAGGGAAATTTATTGCCATGTAGCAATAATGAAGCAATGACAGTCGCTTCCTATTTGTGGTATATTTGGCTGTTCACTGTGTGTTATGTAATGGCACATTAAAGAGAAGCTTATCGGGGAAATCTGTCCTTCATTCACTATGTCTGATCAATATCTAATTGATACAATAGAACTCCCAGAGATACAAACCCAACTAAGACTTTCTTATCAAATATGGTATGAAACCAGAGGTATGTAATAACAGCTTGGCAGTATCAAGTGTTTTGCCATACCATAAGGAATATGGTTGCTAAAAAATTAAATGTGGGAGAATCAACAATATTTATTTTAGTAAAGGGCAGAACAAATATTTCAGTTTGTGAAAGAAACCAAGGGCCTCAGGTCATTGAAAATTAGATATATATTATTCTGAAAGAAAGGGTGAAAACTGTTCTAATGAGATCCCAGTTACTGTATTTTTTTTGTTGTTTACTTAAACTAGTAGTGTAAATAACACTTCCAGTCCACTAAAGATTCAAGTCCTTAAAACTGGTGTATTTTGTTAATTAGTTATACACAGTGTCAGTTTGATTTCCACCATCAGCAGTTTATTGTTTGCTCATTGACAGATGTAAGAGACAATTTTAGTTCTCACCGTCACTCTGTTGCTTCATACATAATTCTGTGTAGTGTAAACATGAGGATGATGAAATATCACATTTTATATACATAATAAAGACGCTACATATACATGTTCAGTATTACTTTTATTGATTTCTTGGTTAAATATGAGGAGTGCTGTTTCCCTGTGGTCTTTGTGAGGATTAAAAGGAAAGTTATTTATAATCTTTACATTTAATTCAGTAAGTATTTTAATGTATTGAGTGTAAACATGATACTATAAATCCTAACAAAGTGTATATTAAAGAAATAGTCAGATATCTGTTGTGATAGTTGGGTTCAAGTGTAGTTAATTTTTTATATGGATTTCTTAGAATTAGAATAATAGTTGTGTCTACAAGTAATTGCAAAACTGCAGATTCTACCTTATGAATTAAAAAAGGATCTTTTCTTTATTTTACTAGGGAGTCCTGTCCAAGACAGCAGCATATATAGACTTCAGCATACATACACGGTTAAAGCAGAAGACAAAGTATAACAGAAGGAAAATTAAATTAGTTGCAACATAAATTTTGTACCTTTGATATTAGAATGTAAGAGCAGTTTGCTTGATATATTCACTCATATTTCACACTTAAAGATTACTTTAATGTTTCTCCTGAGTGTTGTTCTTCAGTGAAGTGCTGAATGAGACTGATAGTGCAGGCCAGAGCGAGAGTGGGAGAGCAGAGATCGGAGTGCAGCCAAGTCTGCTCAGCCTATGTGTTTTCCACACAAAGCCGTCCATTTCCTTTGTTCACCTTGGTGATGCACACCAATGAGCGGGGATGACAAAAGGAAGCAGGAGAGCTTGATGAGGAATTAAAAAGCTGATCCCTCTGCTGCATCACCTCCTCCACCAGGGACAAAAACACACTGTCTCTCTCCCAAATTGGGCTACACTGAGAGAGGAACGAGGGATGCAGCAGACTGCTGTCTCGCAGAACCGTGGTTTGTCGTTCATGGAAGATGCTTAGATGGAAACTACAGAGTGTACAAGCAATAGAAACTATTCATACGGCTGGTGGACAAGTGCAACCTGCACTGTGACATCATCAGTGCAAGCTCTATTCAACCTATCGGCACTTCTGGTTGGCTGGGAGGAGGGAAGTAATTTGAACTGCTTCCTTGTCTCCCTCCCTTGTGAGTATGTGTGGGGAGAGAGAGAGCGAGAGAGAGAGACATGCACAGTGTATGCTAGTTGCTTTGTCTCATGTTGAGTTCTGTCACTGCTCTAGCTGGTTACTCTGGAGAAAGACAGAGAGAAGGTGGTTGTTATGTGTAGGACAGAGGGGCGCATGACTGACTCAGTAGCGCTAGGAGAAAGGAAACAAACAAGTTCAGATGTTTTGCCACTAGCATCATGGTCCTGACTGGGTGATAGTATTGGAGGCAGATTATTGTAGCTGACACCTGATCTGGCTCTGCCAATCTCACAACTCAGGTAAGGGAACCCACCTTTGTTATGTCCAGAGGCACTTGTAACATTGCCAAGCCCCACAACCCCCCTCCAGGGGCTTTGTCTGCTTTCAGCAAGGTATGGAATTCTTGTGTGTGCTCTTTGTTGGCAGTATAAGATTTGATTTTGATTCATTCTTATTATTCAGCAGGATGTGTGAATATTAAATTGTTCTCATACTCATTAAAAGAGAAAGTACATATGATGCAGCAGAATTATTTATTTTTCCATTAAATCAGGATGCTGATCTTTAATGCTACTCAGCCTGTGTGTGCAAGAAGGTTGTGCATGTTTGAGACCCTATATCAGTAAATTTCAGTATGTTTACTTTGGTGTGGAGATTAGCAAGTGCATTTGCTACAGTAATCTGCCATCAGAAACCAAGGTTTGGTTTTTGTGATTAGCTGTGTTTTCAGAAACAAATGCTTTGCAAAGCTGTTGTGCAGAGCTCTAGTTTCAGCTGTCTCCTGATCTTGAATAATGCATTCAGTATAACTAGCTGCTACACTAAGTAGGCTCAAGGAAATTATCCTTTATAAAATCACATTTTGGAGAAAAATATGTATCCACGTTTATTTATGGTGCAAAAACCTTGGATTGTCTGTTTTCCATTCAACTACACAACAGTATGTTTTACTTGCATATGGTGCAGAACAGCCTTTAGTAGTATTTTATTGAGATATTATGAGGACAGTACAGTGCTGGATGAGAATTTCAATGAATGTAAAAACCCAGCTGGTGGGTAAACTGTGTATTTATTCACAAGCCTGTTGCCAATAGTTACATGACTGGAGATCAGATAATCTCGCCTCGCTACTCTCGAGGCCTTTCAGGATGGTGGCCTGGGAGTAGCCAGTAGTCCATGGAATAGGAATCAGATCAGCTGTTTTTGGAAGCTGCTGTTGAGCAAGGAGGAGTTTGCCTATCATTCCTCCTGTTCTAGACGATGGGTCCCCTAACAGGACAGCGCTCAGAGTGGTCTGCTCATGTTAGGCCCGCCGGCATCTCCTCTGCGTTCCAGACGAGTGCTTTAATAAAAGCTGACCTGTTTCTTAATTGCACGTGTGATGTAACATTGCTATGCTGGCTACACAATGCCCGGGTGCCCCTCTCACGAGTTGCTGTGAGTAATGAGTTTGCGGGGGGTGAGGAGGGGGCTGTGTGTGTGTGTGTGTGTGTGTATGTGTGTGTGCGTGTGGTGGGGGGTAGACAGATGACAGGGAGAGGGGCCTCTCATCATGTGGAAAGCCATCTCAGAAATTGCTTCAGAAAGCAGCCTCACAAAAAGTAGTAGGGGAGACTTGAGGCCCCCTGGCCAGGTCTTAGCGTCAACCTCTTAGCGCATATATAGTGCATATATAGGGAGGAGAGGCCACTGCAGAACTCCTGGGTGGATCTGTGTCGTGATTGGTCGATGTTGATGCACCCCTTCCGCCATCTATGTCATCTGGCTTGCTTGTTTCTGAGTTGGAGGCTGTTACGGGCTCATGCCCACTGATCCCAGAGAATCTTGGGCGACGCCAAAGCATTTGGCACCCGCTAGTGCAGCTGCGGACTTCACCAGCTTATTGTCAAGCCTTTTCCTCTCAGCTGAAGTAAACCCATGTCAGAATTGGGAGATTTACTCCGAGCATTCTTAAATGCTTTGTCCTGAGTGCCTGTGCTTTTTTCAGCCAATTCAGAGTGCTACTTTTCTGGCTGTATTAGTCCTGAAATAAGAGGCACTGAAATAAGCAAGTACTTATCATGAACAGATGTACAACTACAGCAGAACCTCAGAGCTGCCCATATGCAATATTCATGTGGAATAGTGGTCTTTTGGAAATATTTGCAATTGAGGAAGTGGTGTCAGACATTGACAAAAAAATTAAATATAGTCGCTGTTGCCATTCAAGTATCAGTTCCAGGCAGGTTTTTAACTTCCTAACCCATATCCACATGTCAGGGAGAAAGATGAGTCAGGATTTGGAGAGCTGGAAGAGACTACTCTGGGATGGGAGGAGTATAGGAATGTTCTGAAGAAGATAAGGAAGTTTTGAACCTTGAGTCATGTACTGCATGCTGTTTACCAGGAACTGAGATCCTAAAGATGAACTATACTGCTTAAATGTGTTGGCATGATGCTGGTGTAACTGTGGAATTTTGTTGTGACAGGTGAAAATACCAGACCAACATCCTGACTGACAGACTAACAGGCAGCAAGCATACTGGAGCTGGAACTCTGGGATTTTAATGATTTATGTGACTTCAGTTTCGCTCAGTGAATTAGTTGTTTTTTTAATGAGTGGGTTGGTGAGGGTCAAGGGTTTACTCATTGTTTATGTTTTTCGATTACTGAAAATGTAGCTGTCTGCAGAGTTGGTTCCCTGTTATCCTGTGCCTCTTATGAACTGTTATTTTTAGATATCAGAGGAAAAGATGTTCTCTCTTCTCCAACAATGTGTAATAATGCCACATCCCACCATCATCTGGCTTATATGCATGAAAAATACCAGTACTCAAATGTAGATCTTATTTGTGAATATTTCTGTTGGGGTGTGCTGCACATGCAGGAATTTGCAAAGAAAGGAGATTCTGATTTTGGGAGTTGAAAGCACACTGAAAGTATATTGGTAAGGATGCATTGTGAAGATTTGATTTAATCCATGTGAGTTCATAGGTAGTTATCGTTTGTGCAGTAACGTAAATTCACACAGTGGCATTGTTATCATAGCTTAACTCATTAACCTGAATAAAGCTGTAATGTTTCATGATTTTATTTTTTGAAATTATGTGTCACCACCGTGGCAATGAAATAAATGTACCCTCTATATAGTTTTACTTGTGTATTGTCCTGAGGTGGAAATTAGTTTGCATTTGAAATTTGTTTCTGATTTACATAATGCCTGATCTTAGCAGTGTGTTTCTTCAGAAATTGAGGGATGAATTCTTTGAGTTCTTGCCCCGGCAGTACTTAAGCATTCCAACAACAAGTTAAGCTGGTTTATGTTAAAAGGGCGTGGATGTGATCTACAGAGCAGAGGGCATTGATCTGGTCTAATACACGTGCAGGGTGTACATGAGGATTGTGGTCCTGTTTGAAATCTCAATAAATCACTTACTTGGCGCTGTACCCTCACAGCATGTCATTGGACAGAGTCATTAGTCATGTTTAATATTTGTCTGCTACGGTTTGTGGTAGTGGGTTAATGCGGAATTTCAATAACAGCAGTTGAGCTGTAATTTTTTTCTGCATTATTTGAAACTGTAACATTGTTGGCACACCAGCCGCTTCAGTTTTTACCTCCTTTTTTCATTTAGCAGTCCCATTAACACCCATGTTTACAGTGAGAAAAACCTTGTGGTGACATAGGGTGTTTTAAATGCCCTGCACCGCACTGCCACTGGATGCCACAGGATTGTATGCAGGTTGCATTGGAGCTGGGGAAGCCTTAGCCACCTGTCACCTGCCCACGCTATGGGGCTGGGATTCACCGAGGGAGACCCAAGACGAGGCTACGTGTTTGCCCATTGCCATGGATATCACCTGGGTTGCCCCGAAGCGGGTGGTTGTGGCATGTGAGGAATTTGCAAAGCATGCTTGAGTGGAGGGCTTCACAGACCCCCCCTCCCTTCATGGTACCGTTGCCCAAAATTTAATTTCACTGCTCAAATATTTAGATATGAGGAACACAAAGAACATATCAAGCATCTCTCAGCTGAAGGACTGAGGCAAAGATGCTTAGCTCGGTGAAGTGTAAAACAAACAGGCCGGCGTCTTTCGCTCTGATCCTCTGCATAGTTTAGACTCAGCTGGGGGCCTGTCTTACAAAGGCCGCGTCAACAGACATGGTATCTTAGGCAATTAAACTGGGTGCTTCACAGCTCACTGCCCAACATTTATTCAAAAGTATCATCTCTTTTGGTCTGCTCTCAGGCTGAGAAAAAAATGAAATTAAGGCACACAGGGACAGGCTGTCCCCAGGCCCTATTCTATATTTTACAGCAAATAGAGGGCAAACATCCATCATCCATGTGTTCTTAAGTCACTCCTCTCTCCAGTGATATCTCAACTGATAGGAAATAGCAGCAGACTGTTCCTTGGAAAAGATTAAAAACATTTCATCAGGGTTGCATTGTAGCTTTGATCACCTTCATATGCAGTCGCGCAGGCCTATCTACCTCAGCATTCCTCAAGTATTTATGACAAATGTTGTCAGTGGCGATGTGAGTGCCACGCCCTGGACGACTTTCACCATGTGTGTAAAGAAGTTGCTAGACTTATTTCAGCTGGGAGTGACAACATCAGATGCCTTGCACATTTTTAATTCCAGAAGTGCTGTGTCAACACCAGGCTCATTATACAGAGGGAGGCAAAGTCTGCTGAAAGTCAATGGGTTTTTGTACAAGCACTTTCTGAAAGAGCGAGCTTCTCAGTTTGAACGAGTGGCGCTTGGCTGCTGGCTCTCAAACACTCACAGGCGTAGTCAACAAACACAGTGGTATTTACCCTCAATGCAGTTCCCACCGTGCAATGTTTATAGCGTATTCAAACACTGTTACAGCAATGAGAAACTTGGCACTACTGTGTGTTTGTCATAGCGCTTTCCTCACCCTGAATCAAAAATCGCCATTTAGAAATAGTGGCTGAGGATTGTAAATGAATGCATTAACACTTCCACTGGGTAAACCACACAAAAGAGTTCTCTCCACAATCCAGAACACGCACTTCCCCCAAGTAACCCAAAAACTTGAATCAGTGCCTAAGATAATTATTATATTACATCTTATTTTAAATTTCTGGTTTGTATTCTCACCTGAGCTAAACTGTGTAATTCGTTTCCACCATGAATCTCCCCAACCAAATCAGGAGCTAACGGATAAAAATGTGATTTTTGTGATCAAGTGACTAGTCAGGATGTCAATATAGAGGAATAAGATTGATGATTGTAACTGGCTTATCCATAATTTTATTATGAATGTTATCATGCACTGCTGCACCAAAAACAATTGCCTTTACCCTCTGAATGTCTGTATTTTTTATCAACCATTATATTTGCAATTGATCAACAACGAGTACCTTTTCAGTCCCATTGGTGTATGTGTATTTTAGTATCCTTTCAGAAGCCAGTGTACAACACACAGACCACCACTAACAATTACATTCTGATCAGTGAAAGACTCTGTGTGATATTGTTTGTGAGACTACAGTATGTCAGCAGCTCTTTGACAGGATACAATTATTGTAGATCAGTAAATGTTCCAAATGAAATAGAAAGCATGACAGGTAAACAGTGAGCCTGAGGAAATAATTGAAATCCAAATAATTGAATAATGGGAGCGTGAGAACAGGTGTGGCTCGGGTCACAGGAATGTTAGTGTGGCACTGGATCCATTGTGCACACCGTCGCTGCTCTGTTTTTTTCCTCAGTGTGTGCAACAGGTGTAATGCCTCTGGAATTTTGTAAAAGCAGAGGCTGGTTAGTCTTGTTTGTGCAAGGTCATGAAAACTAGCTGGACAGTGGTAGAGCACATTACCGAAAATTGGTTTTGGCTTTGACATCTAAACACCCTGCTTTACCATTGCATGCTCTGCGGAAAAAGAACAAAGTCTTTAGGAGGTGTCAAATTGTTTCGATTGTTGGCCAGACAGAGGAGCAGCCTGGTTAATACTTTGAGTCTTACACTGGTTCGTAAGTACATACTTCTGTCCAAAAAAATAAAAGTTTTTTTGGCAGAAATTTGTAGCTTTTTTCATTCTATATTATTGTATCACTTAGTCTTCAAATCTCCTATCTATGCAAACCTATCAGGGAAGCATCTGGTTTAGTGAGCTAAATTAGACCCTGAGCTTTGAGTTGGATGACATGGTTGCTGTAATGCTCTTATCATGCCATATCACTCCTAATAGAAGAGAGCACTTGTATCACACAAGGAATGTCTGTGTCTTGCTGTTTCTGTGTTCTGCACAAAGTCCACACCCCAGTTCAATGATTTCTAAGAGTTGGCAAGTCTGTATTGTAATGTGACTTAAAGTACTCCCAGCTCTATGAGACACAGACAGTTGTTTTACTTGCAGTTATCTTTTGAAAAGTACAGGAGTACTTTTAATGGTAATGGATACACCAACCAATAACTAAGTATTTATTTAATAATAAAGACAATAATAAATAATAAAGGGCCACAATTCAACAGCTTCATGGAATGCTGTTATACAAGTTTCTACTAAGATATCAGAACATTCTTCAAGAAAGTTAATGGAGAGATGAAGGAGGTGGAAATCTACTCCACTCAGCACTTCCCCTAAAACTTCCCACTAAGTTTCTGTGATGTTTTGGGTCTGGCCATTGGAGAAGCCATGTAAGGTATTTGACTTCATCCTGGTGGTCATGACTGAATCTCTTTAGCAGTGTCTGTGGAGTCTCTATGGTGCTGGAGTATGGGAACATATTGACCATACAGGGTGTACCTGTATATTTATGTGAAACATGAACTTACATTTTGTAGAGCATAACTATTTGTATTTTAGAATGTATCGATTTTGAGGGTAAAAAGACAACTGGGTTTGTCTTCTCATAGAACTACCTAATGTGTCTTTTCAAGTTCATTATTGTCTATGAGTTAATACCAGCCTCAGACCTCAGGGATCCCTAATACTCAGGTCAGTAATCCCCAAAAGCACTGGTTTCATTTATGTTTTTGAGTATCACATGGAAACAAGTAGAGAATATGAGCTCCATGATACGCTTGGAAGACGGCATATTATTTTCAAAACAGTAACAGTTGCACACTGAAAAACTAAACAAAATTAGGTTGCTGCCAAAGGCCCATGTCTCAAAGGCTTTTCCTCTCACACTGTTTATTCTGTCAGGGAGGTCTTTATTACTGGATAGACTACAAGGTGATTGTAGCCTTGAAGTCTCTCCTCCTAAAAAACTTTTAAGCTTCACCATGTTCTTTCACCAAATTTTTCTATTAAAGTATGTGTATCTTTGCTGAAAAAAAAACAACAGACACATTACTGGCATTGGCTTTTAATCATTTACGATATAATAGGAAATTTACTCACTCTTAGTCACACTGCCATTATGACGTTTCTCCACATCGTGTTTGGTAGCAGTAAAGGGTTAGCTTTGTATGTACAAAATAGGATTACAGAGTCATTTTGTTGGGTGTTTGGTGTTGTCAGAACCTCCTTTGTCAAACACACCAGTGCTGCATGATATGGTTATGAATGAGTATGAAACCAGACTCTGAGATAAAAGATGTCCAGGGCATGGGCATTTTTCAGATTCATGAATATCCCCCGAAAATCCTTCATATCATTTAAATTGAGTGGTGTAAATATTGGGCCTTTATGAAATTAATTTTAAACATCTCATTTAGATAAACTGTTGATCAAATTTAGCATAGCTACCTAATATGGGTCCTCACCCTTGAAGGAATATGGAAGTGACCCACATTAGCCTTCAAAGATAATGTATTCTTATGTGGTAAGAGAGTATTAGTGCTAATTCTGTATAGAAATCCTGTATTAAATTAAACATCATGGGCCTATTGATTTGTATAGTGTTGACAGTACTGTTGCTCAAGTGCTCAAACCAACTCATGAGTATATGTAACAAAGATAATGCATATATATTATATACATAATACATTATTCAGGGTTTAGCTCTCATCCCATTGTACACTGTGTTTAAACCCTCAATAAAACCTTAACTTAGTGCCTGTTGTATACATATATCTTAGGACTGAGTCTGCTGGCCTAGTGTAGTTTGCAGAGAGGCAGTAATTCCCAGCTCTGCTGCAGGGCTGCTCGACCCTCATCCTGGAGGGCCCCTTGTGCTGCCTGTCATTCCACTCAGGTACTTAACCACATGAATTAATCATTGTCTTAGCTGCACCAATGTGACTCTCCAGTTCCTGAGTTTTTAGTTTGCAAAGAGCAGCAAAACCCAGTGAACTGGAGCCTACCAGGAATGGGTTGCTTGTTCATTCTGTAATGGATAGGGAAAATATTTGATTTGCTCCTGGACTCGAAAGGTTCAAAACTGTGCAAATATGTGTTGTTTGTTGTAACATTCCCTTGCTCACATTTCTCTGTCACCTTGTGTCTCTGCAGAGATAGCTGCCTGGACCAGTGCTGCAACGATCCCGATCCCCCGCCCTCTCTCAGCCCCCCGTGCAACCACGGACCCCCGCAAGACAGCCGAGGATGTTCTAGCGCCGTTAAACTTCGCATCAAGAATAGGTGTGTTTTACCTGCTGCCCCCGCACCCTCATCACACTGAGGTTTCATCGCTTTCAACTGTGCCTTAAAACTTTTAGCTTGGGAGGGAGTCACCTTCTACAAAGTCTTTTATGCCAAAGTATTTGCTTTGAAAAAAGATGGCTAAATTTGTCTTTCTTTTTGAGAATTCCAGACAGTCATGAGCTCTGGCTTGCAGTCTGAACTATGTGGGAAATATTATTTTCTGCTTTTATTTCCTTTCAGCTGTACCCTGGTGTACACAGTGGAATGAGGTTCTTTGTTAAGCATGTTTCTTCTACTGCTTTACGGCTTGTGGGTGGTGTATGAAAAACTGTCACTCATGTGTCATTAAAGTGTGAAGTCATGGTGTGTGGGCCAAGGATCCCACCCTGTTTGCAGCCATGAAAGATGACACCCTGTAGTTGTGAAGCCGTTCCTCATATCCAAAGCAAGGCTGCAATGCTTTCTGTGTCTTATTTTATTAATCAAAACTGTTTTAAGTGTTCCATCTATAAATAAAACCAAGGCTCTGTGTACACAGTCTATAAATAAAACTCAAGTACAAGTGCTTGGTTTCATCCTAATAAGGTAATTGTGAAAATGTCACATGACGTAGAGAACGGATTGAGGGGCAAAGGAATGTTGAAAGTTAAAAGAATGCTTCAACATAAACTGTCTCGCATAAATAGAAGGATGTTATTGATTGCCATGCAAAAGCCTTGTCATCAAGACAGGCTTTAAAGGCCTAGCACTTTAATACTGAGTGACTCTCTGCATGGACCCATGGTGACTGTCTGATCTAAACAAAATGGAGTGGAAATATTTTGTTCTACTTTGATGATCTGGGACATTGCACACTTTTTCTTGTTTCCTTTGAAAGACTTAACAGTTCTTGGAATAAGTGAGTCTCCACATGTGAACCTCTAAGAAGAAGAAATATGAGTAGAGTGATTCTACCACTAGGGGGTAAACCTGCTGAACGAAAGGAAAGAAGCTGACTTACTGCCTTATTCACTTATCAGAATAAATCTGAAAATGGTGATTCAGAGAATATCACCCACAAAGTAAGTACAGTGGATATTATGTTTACTTACTACTGTTTAAACAACTCTTTATAGAAATATATATTTTATAAGTATATTTTGTGTTAAATATGTCCATGACATTCAAGGCAGATTTGATCATTTTGGCAGTATCATTTACTGATATTTGATGTCAGGATTTATTCACTTTTTGTTTGTACCTCCATCACAAAGACTATCACACTTAAGGGATCAGCCATTGTCCTGCGGTCTGGTTTGGAATTGATCCCAGTGGACGGTGTCAGCCAAGGGTAGCTCAGCGCTGATAATGCGGTCACGTCTGGGACAGCACAGCAGGATTAGCCCCTCCACCAAACAACACAACAACCATTGAGGACAATATGACTGGAGAACAAAATGAATGTATTAGACTGTAGCGTGTAGCGTTTGTTAAAGCTCGCAGCCCTGCTGTCCTACTCCTGAGCAGCCAAAGGCAGCTTATTCCTGTCTGATAAGCAAGGGAAGCAATGCCGTTTAATGGTCGGTTTTGATGAAGCAGAGGCTGAGACACAGTCTTACATCCGATAGATGGCGCATTGGTCTCACTATGTCGTTGCAAAAGAGACGTGGAATGGCATCTCTGAGTTGCATCTCCATGGCACATACTCACTGATCAGCCAACGTTCCCCTCCTCCTCGCAGGACACAGAGGAAGTGACAGGAAGTGGCTTGCTACGTCCCCAGGAGACTGGGTGTCAGGATGGGCTGTGTGTAAATATTCACGTTCATGCTGCAGGGAAGGTCACGCACATTGGCTGGGGCATGACGAGTTTGCTAACCACTACTTCCCCTTCCTTCCCACTGTCTGCTCCTCCTCATTTAGCCTACAAAGCCCACTGAGTGTCCTACAAAGACAGAAAAGGATGTTCAAGCAGGCTGTCCAATGCCTATATTGTAGCTATTTCAAAAAAGGTCTAAACATTTAAAAAGCATCAAAGCTAGGAATTTCTAGATGTGATGACATCAAGTTTGGTATGTCACTAATTGGACACTGGAACCCATAATGAAAAAATGTATTCTCCACTTTATTCTGTTCAGATAAGCTGATATTTATCTGGAAGAAAAAGAAGGAAGTCATGTCTTACTAAGCAGAATTCCTTTGCCAGGTACATCATAATGGCAACACATTGGCTATTTCAGGGGGAATTTATGTCAAAAAGTCCCGTCTGTGCTGATAAAAATTCCCCATTCCTGAGGGGTGCATCATTTGCTCGACAGTGTGTTGAGTGACTTGACTCGTTGGTCTCACTGCACCTCAAGCCTCCTCCTCTCTCTCTCTTATCCAGTCTCCAATTTCAGTTTCCTTGCAGATCAAAACATCTTGACTGACTGTGTTTTCACAGCACAGATAAGGTTTCTTTTTTTCCCGAGACACACCCTGCTTGTCTGGCCTTTGCAGAAATCATAGAGAATAGGCCTTCATTGAGATTTGGAGAACATTGAATGAGGTTTGCGGGCCCGGTGTCTGCTTTAGCGCCCCTCTTTCTCGGTGTTGCCGTTGAACATTCCGGAAGATCGGGTTTCATGGGAGTGTTCAGAGGAATATCCTTCCCCTGGGAATCCTGGGATGGGACACCACGGAAATCCGTCCCTTTTGTTAAACCTGAATGAGGTGCCATTGCCATGGCTTTGTCCTCCACTTCCCTCCACTTCCTGTATGAAGGCCTACTGGTCTGGGGTTTACATTCAAGCATTGAGTTTCAAATGAGTATGTCATCGCATAGATTGGTCTCCACCAATTGCCTAATATAATGCTCTAAGCACTTCACTGGTGAAAAATATCAAAAATGTCAGTACCAAAGAAAGGAAAATGAGAGATGAACCACAATAATGGCAAGCAGATGTTTTGTGTTTTGTTTTCTAAAATCATCTCCTCAGCTATGAAAAATTGCCCTTGGGGGTGGATTTGTTTGATGATTAAAATTCGAGCCACGTGTTGAACGATATGAAGAAGGGAAGAGCAGGATAAGAGGGGACAGAACCCATCATTGTTCTGCAGGGTGACCACATGCTATCATGTGTTTGGTTTCTCCCCAGAGCGGTTCAAATCGGTTTTCAGCTAAAAACACCAAAAAACCTCCAGCCTCTTGTTTTTCTCGTGCCCTCCCATTTTGCTTTGCTTACTGCTTGTCCCAGTAAGCTTCTCCTCAACAGAGGGCAGGATGTTTATTCTGAGCTTTATCATACACAAGGTAATGACAGTTAATTGCCAGCTCTAATGATCACTGCGTCTCAGTGGCCTTACCAGCCAACCTCTCCCTACCCGCCATTCGGAGTGTAGCCGGCAAAGCGAGACACCATGGAGCTGCTAGGGGCCTTAAGAAAATTCCGCAGGAAGCATAAGGCGATGAATGTGTCAGAGGGAGCGCTTTGCAAGTCCCCTTCGGAAAACAGCATCAACGGCCTGGCCACTGGCCTGATCTCCAAGGTCCTGAGGTTCACGGCCAGGTAATGGCTCTACTGGGTATTGTCTGCAGCCCTTCCAGAATGGGCTAGCTCGGTCATTAGATTTTTACTCTTCTTGTTGTTATGTATATTTTTGTGAACACAATGGCTGGTGAATGTTAGGTAGTTTGTAACTGTTGGTTTGATTATTAATTTAACCAAACACTGAAATCAGTGGTTGGTGGAGAGACATTTCTCTTCTGAACAGGGAATATATGAAAATCTTCTTGTAAGATGATCTAAAATGGCTCATTTTATCCATTTGTAAATGCTTGCTAAAATACTAAAAGTATGTGCTGAGATCTGATTACTTTCTTATGGTATGCCACAACCCATAACTCGGAAGAAATATATTTTCAAAATGGAAATATTGCAATTCAATGTTATGTTGTCCTCACATGTATAATCATGTGGACAAACAATTAGCTCAGATTTTGGCAAATATCATAGCTTACCTGAGCAAGACAGCAATGTTTATCTGTTTGTTCCTACATGTGCCTCATTGTAAAGCCTTTATCTGGTACTTGATGCATCTTGTTGTAGAAGAGGAAACCTCAATCAGTTAGGGGGTTTACCTTGTATGGATTATAACAGAAATATAGTTTGTTTCAGGAAGGGAACATTCAGCTTTGCTTTGTCCTAGCTAACCTCTGTTGAGGTTTTTGTCAGATGGTAAGCCACTTTGTATGTTTTGTGTTGTGAGCTTTTAAGCTTGATGTGACAAAGGCTAACTGACAAGCAAGGGAAGATCAACCCATGGGGTATTATGTTGTGAGGTCAAATACAGAGTCACTGGTTTGATGTGTAGAATATGTTTCCTTGGCACTGGAGTAAATGTTATCATCAAGTATTAAACCTGAGAGTGCTGGCAGAAGACATGACCTATGGTGTATCTGGTTCGATTGTAAGACCTCACCAGTTCACTTTTTGTGTTTTAGTGGTTTTGTATTTACATGCAACATAATCATATTGACATTTTAGTGGCATTTCATGAGCTAGAGCAAGGGCAGGCTTTATTCATATTATTTATTTATATAATTACTGCTCTCAGTATTATTTATGTTTATTGAATGCATTATTTCATTTGAATTTATTAGCTGAAAAATAATCATGTAAATGTCTGTACAAACAGGTATAGTTAATCCTCTTCCCAAAGGTTACTTTATGTTGGGATTGTTTTTCTTCAGCTACACCATTGTGACACAATTGCTCATATCTAAAGGGTATTTAAACTTGTATATAAATTTACTCTTCGTCCTCATTCCTGTACCTGCCCTCTGGCCTCTGTTTGTTGCACTTACGTCTGTGTTCAGGAAATGTACCCTTAAAAGTGTTTAATTGTCAAAACGTATTTCCATTGTGACTTATCATAGTCATAGCTAACTATATTTTTGCTGTTTTAAATGATGTATTCCTCTACTGTACCCCTTTGTTTACTGCATAGAACTTGTTTTGTTTGAATTTTTCTATCAATGGGATGATCACCTGACAATGGACTACTCAGATAAATGTCACACTTGTTGGTTAAACAAAATAAACAAACATGGGTTAATAATGAGTCTAAAATTTAGATTTCAGTCTCCACCATTTAAAAGTCCTGAGGTTCCACTGAATTATTTGTTTAGTTTTGAGAGGATAACAGTGCACCCCACCCAAAATACACTGATAATGTTCTTATGTATAAAACTTGCTGCTTCTTTGATTTGAATGGTTCTGTTGACATCCGCTTAATAAATGCAAGAGAGCAAACAAATGAGCACCCACCAATCGTTTAAATACTTTTTGTTCATTGCACTGTGCTGAAAATCTTGATTTTTCTTCAGATTCTTTTTGTAACACTTTGGTTATGAACCAGAGATAAATCTGGGACAACATGTGTTGAGATTTCCAGACTAATAGTCAAAATATATGTCAAAATATATAGTATTTGACACTGATAATCTCAGACAGTGTCTTATTGAAGTACTGTGTTTATGTGTTGGTGAATGGTTTACAGTTTGCTCTCTTCTCATGACGGGTGGTGTCCTTGGAGAGAGGCTTAAAGTTATCTTGAGCTATCAGAAAAAAAATTGTCAGGTGATCCACTGAGCTGGTTCACAATGAACATTTTGCGGTCTGCTAAGTATTCATTTTGAATGCAGGCCAGAGACAAAAGTGGTTGGGCGGTTGACAATGCAAGTACTTTTTTACATCTTGCAAAACAAAATGTTTGATGTTGGAAATGAACCAGAACTGGAGCAGAATGTTCATAGAGGCATTGCTTCTTTTACACAGACATTTGGCTTGGGGGTTTTGGTACTTTAACTGTCTGGACTTTCAGGCCCCCTATTTTTAAATAGTAATTGAGTATTGAAGGTGACTAATTATAGTCATAGCATAAGGACCTGATCCAAGCAAAAGTAAAGACCTAAAATATGTCAGGCATTATGCCATTTTTCTCTGAGCAAGATATCTTTTAGCCCAGTTTCACATTTATACTCCCACCAAAAGCATTATATTTTGGAATCTCTGTTTTTGCAGGATTGTTGGCCTAAATTCAGGTCGACAAAATATATGTGTTGTAGTACACATACATCAAAACATTCCCATTCCAGTGCTTTGATCTGTGGAGACTACAATTATTAGTGTACAAAACACAGGAATATACATATTTTTGACTTAGTAACTAAAATGTAATGGTTGTTATTATTTTTATTTTACTTAATGCTTATTTAACCAGGAAAGTCCTATTGAAACACAGTCACCTCGTTTACATAGAGGATTTGGCCAAGAAGGCAGCAGCAGCCGCAGCCATTAAAACATTACTTCAAAATGTCACCATGAAGCAATCCGGCCTACAGGAAATATGTACACTCTTCCATTACTGTGGATTATGGATAATCATAGTCTTCTCAGAACTTGGTTTTAAACACGAATGTTTTAATATGACCATTATCTGCCTAATGCACGCAAGAACTATACTCTAAATATTTACAAAATAACATGCTCACAAGCTAATATGTAACTTGCTAAGAGAGGTTTGTTGAATTGATAGTTGCATTGTTAGCTATAGCATCTGAAAACTGTACTCACAACCATTTATCAGTCCATTTCTATGAACATCAAATACAAATTATGCCGCAAACTTTGGCTCTAGCTATGACAGGGTGTTGAAATGGTATCACATGGAGCGTGGGGTTATTTTCTTAATGAAGATGGAGAATTAATGCATGTATCTCTTGTTTGTTTTGTCTGGTCTGCTTTGTAAGGGGTATCTGGAGATCTCCCAGTCTGTCCAGGACACACCTCTGTGCATTCATTGTCTACTCTTTTTGGAACTCTGAAAACTATTGTTTAATGTTTTTTTCACTGGGGTTCCAGCAATTATTACATTTACTGCATAGATGGCTTAAGCCTAGAATTCCAATTCATTTGGAAATTAGGTTAAAATTAAAACAGAATTTTAAGTTAGAATTAATGATTTGATGATGATACTTCGTAATACCAGTGAGTGTCATTAGCAGTGCATGGGTTTGTGGGAGGGAGGTGTTCACATGACTCTTAGGTGCTCTTTCCCCCTTTGTGTCCGCAGACGGAGTGAGCCAGCATCGCGCCCCCACTCGTGGCACTCCACCAAGCTCGGGGAGAGCCACCAGGATCCCAGCATGATGCAGATATCCCAGGGCAACGTGGGCGCTCCCTGGCACCAGACCTACCATTCCAGGTTAGCGGGGTGCAGCTATGGGCAGCAAAACAAAGGGCTAGTCTCTGTCCACAGGCTTCTCCGCCCAGCTCTCCAGTGACCTGGATGCACAGCGAGGGGAATCAAGTGGGGGTCAGGCCGCTTTGATGTTGCCAGGATCCCTGCTCCACACAGAGCAGCACACAGTGTAAAATTCACATAAAATGTAAAAACAGGAAATACATTTGGCTGATGGTGAAGAATTGTTGAAGAGCAGTCAGCAGCTGTTCTGTATTAGATATCAAAAGAGTATGGTTTGAGTCAGTCAAGTAAGAGGTCTAGGCTTTATTAAATGTATCAATATACAATGAAAACACTATTTGTGTTATGAAATGTGTGGTAAAACTTTTTATGGCTTCCATAATCAACATATATCACACATTTTGTATTCAAATCGATCATTGTCTTTTTTGAACTATGAAAAAAAATTGTTCTACTCATTAGCAATAGTGCCAAGATGACCGTTTAGACATTTCGGGTTGTAGTTTTCATTTTTGAGTTAATTGTCATAGCAGTTTGCTTTAATGCTAAGTTTTGCATCAGTGTTTGAAATTAAGAGGGCATAATTAGAATGGCACTTCCGGGGTTATGCTGATTACTCATTTCCGCATTAGTGTGGTTCCACTGTGTTTTTCCCACTTTTCTCTGGAATGTCAGATTGCAACTGTAGGCCCATCTTGTTGCTGTGACATCTAACTATCAGTTTTGAAGGCCGGTGCTGATTGCAGATAGGGGATCACTAGAGCTATGGCCAATTACATGGCATCCCATAGGACCCCTGGCCAAAACTGCCACTGCCACCGTTCCAGACTGTCAAGAATAAAATATGGAATTGAGGAGGCATAGAGAAACCCTGATAAAGACAAAATACCATAAACAAAATGCAGTTAATAATATCCTGGAGTTTCCATGCTTCTTACTTGCATTGACAGCTGAAAAATGTATTTGTACATCCTTAATTTTATAATTATGTTCATAAGGGTCATGCGTTGATTGAGACATTATACATCAAATCCTCTCTGCCTGTCCGATCTCATGACTGCACTACTAATTGCCATACTGTAGGATCTATATATGTGTTGGTTCTACTTCATTTGTGTAATGTGCTTCTCTTAATGTGTAATATGCTGAAATGAGACAAGGATGTAATGAAACTCCCTTATCTGCCTGTTCCTCAAGCTGTTTTGCATGAAGGCTTAAGGTGAGACAGTAAAGATTTGCTCATTGCTCTGTTGACTTGGAATGTGTTATCTTGTCTGCCACGTATGCACATGATATGGAGTTTTTTTTTAGGAAAAGCTAATTGTAATGGCCAGTAATCATAAAGACAAGCCATAAGAAAAGGGCAGCTGGAAAAGGCTTTTTCAGTCAGTTCCCAGATGACTGTATATTAGAAAAACCGCTGCCTCATCTTTTAATTGTGAATCTGTGTTGTACATTAGCAAACCTTGGGACTAATTTCTCTAGCGTCTAATAGCACAAATCTCCAGAGGGCTTACTAACAATTTAATTAGTATTTCTAATGGCTTCTCTAATCAAAGCTGACTCCAGAAATTAGATTGTGAAACAGACTTGTTTACATGGAGATCAAATCAGTGAAATGGCTTGCAAATTTGATAATTTATCTTTTACCCTGGTGACTAATAAGTTAAAGGTTATAAGACCTTTGAATAGAAACTGCATTATCATGATGTATAAGATTTTAACACACAGTAGGTATGTTTTAATATTCATTGACATGTCAGATCTTTCCAAAACAAGATTTCATGTTGGACATGGTCCATTACTGTAGTTTAAAAAAGGGGCTAGGCTGTCAAACTGACATAATGTTTTGATTAGAAAAGTAAGAAAATTTTATTTCATGCTGTAATGTACCCACAATTTTCAATGTGCCCTTTAACTAAACGTAATCAGCTTACTGAAATAATTGCAAGATTTGCAATACATGTTCAGTGGATATCTGAGATGGAGATGATGACTAAAGGGCAAGGAAGTTGATTAGATGCACATCTCTTATGTCTGTTGTAGAGGAACATTCTGGTGACACCAGTGCTCTCCATAATACCCAGCCAGCCTCTCTTTACGTCAGTGACATAGCTTTATTTGTTGTCAATTTGTCAGCACAAGAGGTATTTTACAGTTCACTCTATTCTATGGAAGAACTGTAATTGAGTTCGGCATGGATGGCCGAGCAAACCCATAAGAGAGATTGTGCCAGTAAGAGCCGTGACATCACGTTAATTGTTGCTACTAAAATGCCTGCTGCCTATCACCCCTCCCCCATGTGGCAGTACAGGGGCAGCAGGCACAAGAGCCTGTAGGCCTGTAAGCCTCTCACACAGAGGGACTGTGCAACCATTGAAGAGGGCAAACACTGAAAGTACTGCACTGTCTGCCCTTAATAACTGATGTGGGATCAGCCTATCAACAGAACGCTGACACCAGTCTGTATTTTGAAAAAGTCAGCTGCATTTTTATCAGAGGTGCACCCTGCACCAAAGTGTTCCCTATCCCCGTTTTGTTATGAGGTTTTCAGTGTCACAGGTTTCAAATGACTTTGAAATTATTTTCATCCCTTGTTGTACACTTTGGTATAAGTTGCAATGTACAAAGATGTACAATCTACTCCTCACAAAGTGTAAAAAGTTTATCTGCACCCAGCAATTGGCTCTTTCCTGGGAAGACTCATCGTTCTCTAAATGGCTACTAGGCACCAACAAGATTCATGAAGTTTTCACATGTTGACTTTGTGTTCCTCCCACATTACTGGCAGTATGTGACTGATGTTGCATCTGCAGTGTTGAATGAAGACAGGGCTACTGTCATGTGAATTGTTGGAGGCACATGCATACGGCTTCCTCCTCTACAGTTTGCCCTGAGGCTGAAAGATTTGGTGGGAAAAATCAGTAAAACACAAGAGAAGTATACATTATATTACAGATTATATTACACATAATTGACATAACCTAATAATAATAAGGGATACGGATTTATTTTATGTTTTTATTATTATTAAACTTTTTAAAAATACTATCTCATAAAGTTATTATTGCAGCGATAACTTATTCTTTGATGTGGAAATTTCTTGAAACAATAAAGATAATCGAATACACCATGAATACCATGTCTTATTATATCGAGTGAAGTAATTTTATAGTCACTTGATGGCCTAACAATCAATACATCCCTTTGATGTTGCTCCAAGACTTTATCAATTATTAATACCACTTTGAGTGTATGAACATTAATATAAAGTACAATTAGAATCTGTATAAGAGTCAACACCAGACTCACTGTGTCTCTGTATTTTTCCTCCTTAGTCTGCAGTAGCGATTTGTGGTGAGTGGTGATGCTGGTAATGTAGTATAGACTAAAGGTAAAGGTAGAGAAAGAATTGAGGAAAAAGTAATATTCAAAATCTATATTTCCTTATGTTTGTGTTCTAATACTTAAATGCCTCGATCCATAGCAGAGTTCTTAAAAGTTATTAGAACCTATTCAATTAGTTAATTCTATCATTTTCTGTTGTGACAGTAACATTCTTATGATTTTTCTGATTTTTCTTATCTCTTCTTGCAGTGCCTCTACTACTGACCTTTCAAGCTATGACCCTGGATATCTGAGGAAGAGTCCGGATCAGTACAGCTCCAGGGGTAGCATGGAGAGCCTGGAGCACAACCATCCAGCCTACAGCTCCTGCCACCATCTGTCCCCCTCCAAATCCTCTAGCAGTATAGACCATCTGCACAGCAAGAGGGATTCAGCATATAGCTCCTTCTCCACCAGCTCCAGCATCCCAGAGTACCCTGCTGCGGCTGGCTTGCCCCTTGGGAAGGAGCGCTCCTACTCCATGGAGAGCATGCTAGCACCTCAGCGTGGGCTTGAGAGCCTGCGGCAGGCTGACATCCGCTATGTACGCACTGTGTATGACCCTCAGCAGGGTATCTCAGAGGAGCATGAGGTCAGACCTGCAAGCCTCCTGCGGGGCAGCGAGGGCAGTGTTCACACCGAAGCCCGTAGTGGGGGAGCCACCCATCGCAGCAGTAGCAGCAGCAGTAGTGGCAGCAGCAGCGGCACCAATTCTATATCCAACCGCCACAGCGTAGGGCCTGTGTGGGGTTCAACACATCAGCGCAATTCCTATGAGAGCCTGAAGGGTGCCCCACCACCGCCCCAGCGCAGTGACAGTTTTGCTGCTATCAGGAACCATGAGAGGCCCAGTTCATGGTCCAGCTTGGAGCAGGCCCGATCCATGCGGACCCTGCACAAAGGCTCCTGGCACCATTCTAGTGGCTCTGTAGCCCCGGGCAAGCCCTTATTCACCACCGAGGGCCAGCAGCTGCACACATTGGTAGAGAAGAGCCCTGAAAGCAGCCCCACCACCAAGCCCAGACAAGGCCTCCCACAGGCTCCACCCACAGGGCGTCTCATGTTGCCCACGGGCATCTATCAGGTACCCCCACCTGAGCCGCACTTTGCCCAAGCACCTGCCTGCTGTCCTAGCTCAAGCAGTGTGTACCCAGCACTGGCTAAAGAGAGCAGGCGCAACTCACATGACGACCATAGCATGGCGGCAAGTGGAGAACGTTCAGCATTGGAGAATGGATACCAAAGTAGCACTTCCTCCAACACTGGCCAGTCCCCCCAACCAAAGTCACAGTCACTGCATAGAGACGGTAGGCAGGAAGAACCAGCACCCAGCTGCGGCCTCTATAGGCCTCATTTTGAACCTAGGGTGGAGACGCACAGCATGTCTCAGACACAGAGCCTAGAGCACAGTTATAGGAAGGATCCATATACCCCCGTTCAGCAGAAGGGAGACAGGCAGAGGCACTTCCAGGGCTCTGAAAACACAGAGAGGTATGGGCAGACAAGGGAAGAAGACCAGAACAGGTTTGCTGAACCAAGCCATTATCCAGAGGCCCCGCAGAAACATGCTCCATTTCCCCAAGGCCGGTCCAGCCTGGGCAGCTATAGAAACATCAGCGTCCAGAACTCCCAGGGAAATGGCAGCGGTGCTTCTCAAACACAGTGGCGTGACCATGGGAGCCTTGCTATGCCCAAGCATGGCAACCTAAATATCCAGCAACAGGATCATCCTCTAAACCGGCTAGAAAATGCCCTGGCAGAGGTGCAGAGGGCCACCAGCCCAGAGAGCATCCTGAGCCAGTGCAGCTCCCAGGGTGGGCGGAGTGAGGCAGCCACCTCCAGGCGTGTGTCTGTGTTGGAGAAGGTCAATCGCTTTGAGCGGCAGCATGAACAGGAGAAACTGCGGAGCCAGAGCACTAGCCAAATGGATCTTGCTGGGCACAGCTCCACCCAACTGAGCCAAGCCTCTGGGGTCAAGAGCTTCCAGTCCAGTGGCTCCAGTGCCAAGGCATTGTCCCATCTGAGAACACAGAGCTACAGCGCGGCTGAGCCCGAGGACTACAGGCAGCAGCAGTACTTCTCAGATGCAGAGTCAGTACAGAGACGCAGAGACCAGCATCCTTCCAGAAACGCCTGGGGCAAAGACGCAGCTCTGCAGAGGAGCAAAAGCACCTTTCAGCTAGGTGAAGGAAATGGAGAGAAGGATTTCTTCTGGAAGGAAGACCTACAGGACATCTTGGGAACCATCCAAGACACATCCTTCAACACAGCCTACAGGGACAGTATCAAGGACGCTCAGTCCAAGGTGCTGAGGTCCACTTCCTTCCGCCGGAAAGACCTAAGTGTTGACAACCGCACTCCTAGCAAGCACTTATCTCTTGAGAGGAAGGGCCCTAAAACTATGCCCAAACCTACTGGGGTATTCCTACACACCCCAAAAGAGAGGCACATTGTGACACCAGAGCTCAATAGAATAAGTCCCCCAGCACTACCGAGTGTCCCACCGGTCGGCCCACCTACTGTCCGGATCGGGGGGCGCAAACGCCTTACCATGGAGCAGAAGAAGCGCTCCTACTCAGAGCCGGAGAAGATGCATGAGGTGGGAGTGTCAGATGGTGAGAGCTCTGCAAGCTCTCATGGAAAGGGCCTAGAGCAGCTCCCTCTCCCCGAGGGCAGTGTAGCAGACAGACGCAAGCTGTTTGAGCAGGCAGCCCACAGAAGCACTGGCTCTGGACCCAACCCCCGCCCCAGCCCTGCCCCTTCCCGTCCAGAACTTAAGCAGCTTCAGCAGAATGCCTTGGCTGAGTACATGGAGCGCAAAACAGGCCGGCGAATGGCCAGGTGCCAGCGCCCTAAAAGTGCCTACCTCCAGCCTTGCACCTACTCCTCTGATTCGCCAAGCATCTCCTCCACCTCCAGCCTAGCTTCCCTCCAGGAGCCAGAGTTCCAGGGGGTTTCATGCACTAGCAGCCATCACAGGGATGGCCGGCTCTCTTCTACTCTACCCCCTGGGCTGCAGGGGTACTTCTACTCCAGTGGGAGCCCTATGCAACCTCCGTCCTCCAATGTCTCCACATCATCCTCCTTGTCCCCCTACAAGCCAGAGGGCAGGCCCCATAGGTTCTTCAGTTTAGAGCAGGAGCTTGATAAACCTGCACCAGTCACCCCTACCCAGCCCCTACAGGGTCAAAGGCCCGCCCAGCACTGTGACACAGCCCTCAACAGGGCTGTCCCGGCAAGGAACTCTGGGAAGTCGGCCTCAGCAGAAGACTTGCTTGAACGCTCTGATGAGAGGAATGTTCCTCAGCACTTCAGATCTCGATCTTCACCCTCTGTGGAGAAGCTCAATCAGGTATGGATTCACCAACTCCAGAGTCATGACACGTTAATAAAGTAAATTCTTTTGGACCTCAGTGGTGGACCATATTACTCAACACAGAAAGGGATCTTACAACTCCCATAAAATAAAAACACAAAACAAGTTGTATATGTTTTTATGGCTTAGTCTGTTGGTAGAACTGTCAAAATTTCAACATTATATATTTTTAATTGATATTTTTTTTTTCTTTTTATTCTACTGAAAGATTTTTAACACAGCACAGAAGTTAATATTTTCAGGCCTCACATTAGAACATCCACAGTCAATCATGTCCAGAAGGCCCCCAGAAAGTGTTGATAAATCAAGTATTTTAAAAATACCATTGGAAAAAATCAGTCCTTTGCATATTTTATGTTTTACTCATCAAACTGAAACACTGTCAAAAACAGCTGTATCCTCCTGCCCTACCCTCTGGCTTGCCTGCAAGCCTGCTCATAGAGTTGGCTTTAGTTTTTGCATTATGAGTATCTATCTCAGGGGCCCCTGTGGTCAGCCAGGGTCAGAGACCCCTCCCACATTTACACCACACCCAGCATCCACCAGCTCTCTGGACAATTATTTCTCCCCATCCTGTCAACTCCCTAACACAGCTGCACACAAACAAATCCAGCCTCCTCATACACACTTAATTATAATTGTGTTGTTATGCATTTAGGTATATAATACGTCCTAAACCATGAGCCTAGCAGACCTCACTCTTCCCAAATATTGATGAGACCCAATAGCTTATGTGGTCAATACCTCACAAGACAAATCATGGGAATACAGTTAATAGTTATCAAAATGAATGCAAGTCTATGGGCCACTTCAAGGATCATGAACGAGCTCCAATCAAAATGAATCTTTCAGTGTTTAGAAATATTTTGATCTTGAACTAAGTGGTGGTAGGACAGTTTCTGAAGTGTCTAACCAGCAGAAATGACTTTCTTTACCACAGTAATAGCTAGTGAATCCTTTTCTAGTGATTTTGGTTTTGAGTATGGCTAATCCATGTTCCAGGAAGTAGCCCACTTTAACTAATTTTGGTAACTTCTAACTGTAGTCTGTAGAATTGTTCAGAGGATTTCTTCAGAATGCACAAACAGAAATTAAAACTTTATGAGCATGTTTCTGTATGCTTAGTAAGTAAATAAAAGTGCTTGATTTCCAAAATATTGGAGTATTTTTGTAAAAGAATAGAGGAAAAAAAGGATGAAGTCTCTCCATTCTTCATTTTTGATCAGTGAACAGGTCAACCAGAAAATTGCCCACTAAACGATGTTGCAGCCTTTGGATCCATGTCATTGTTATTGTTTATGGCTTTTTGGTATAATAACAAGTCCAAAATGGCCTGCATTTTCTTAATTGTATCATGCATAAAATCTGAAATGTGCCTTGGCACAGAGTTTGTTTTTCAGTTCTTCGATCAGTGAACAGCGTGTCACCGTAAATGGGAAAGGAATGTTTAGTCCGCATTTCAGTAAACTAATTAGACTCTCTCTGTGCAATGATGTGATTTATTGAGCAAAATTCACTGCAGTTTGTATCTGAGTTGTTTGATTGTCACTTACTGCGTGACTGCGGTGAAAGAACAGATGGCCACTGAGCATCGTGTTCCCCTTTTGCAAGCCACTCCACAGGAAATGCCCAGAACTTGCCGCTTCCTGTGTGGTGCCACGGAGCTTGCTGTGGAAGTAGAGCACTGAGAGATGCCAGCCTGATAAGCCTCATTTCTGGAGGGAGGGGAGTGAGGAGATAACTGATGTCTTAAGGAGCTTGATGGCAGTTTAGCCAGGAAATGCTTTCAGTAGGATAAGAAAGCAGTTTATCTCATGGAGCAATTTGTCCTCTCTGTCTAAACACAGCTATGCTCACAGCAGTCCCATCACCATTCCTCTATTCCCAGTGCTTATAGAGAAAGATACGTAATGCTACATTTTTAAAGGCTCTCTGCACAAAGTATAACTATCTTTAATTAGTGAGCTTATCCAATGTGCAATGATAACCCAGCAAAGATTAATGTAATGCCACCAAATTGGACCACCATTCCATATGCAACCATCTCATGTCATTCTGTCCCAGGGAATGATGCACTGACTCTGATAACAAAGTCACATTGCATAACAGAAAATAATTCAAAATCCAAGGATGTTGGCATACTATAGTACTAAAAATAAGCTGATAATAACTGTGGCAGCGAAAGATTTATGCAGACCGCTGAGAATGAACAACTTGGCTGTGAGGGTTATCTCAACAAAGGCTGTAGCTGGCTGATGCAGCAACATTGTGTTTTGGTGTTTTCGGTGAATAAATGACACATTAATGCTCAGGCTTGGTCTCCTCTCATCATGAGATGTGTTTCATGGCTCCAGATCAAACCATTCCTCCACTTCAGAAGGGGGGGGGGATATTGATTTACCATGGCAGCAGTTCAAATGATAATGCACAAAAAGAATTATGCCAAAGAAGATTGCATTGAATATCCCCTGCAATGCTTCACCTCACAAGAAGTAATTATTAACTAGTGAGTTTAGATTTATTTCCTCCATCCTTTGTTTTTCACTCAGTGTGTTTAAATTGGACCTTGTTTTCAGGATGTAATGACAGGAGACTACAGACTGCCCAGAATGTTCACCAAGGGGCCCGCACCGTCCATTCCTACTGAAACCAGGTATGTGTGTACGTGCGTGCGTGTGTGTGTGTGTGTGTGCGTGTGTGTGTGTGTGAGAGAGAGGGAGAGCGTGAAAGAGAGAGAGAGAGAGATGGGGACTCTACCTTCATTATTAACCCAAGGGAAAGGAACAAGTTGAAAATACCAAGGAGTCATCAAGTAGATTGGTCGTTTGCTGATAGGGCTGTTTGATAAGCTATTGGAGGGTCCAATCTAATGCTTTCCTTGTAGTTTATACTTCCCCTGGCGCCCTCCAAGACATGTCATGACTAACACAGTATTTTTTTCTTCAACTCAAAGGAATAAATAACACTATTTAAGTAATGGAAAAAGTAACAATTACAATTTATCGTTGAATTTTACAGCATTGCAGAAGCATTGCACTGCATGTACTGATTCAGCCCCTAAGCGTGATAACCCTGTAGTTTTATTTTAAGAGTAAAGTCAATGATGGGAATTTCAAACTGAGATTTTCAAGGCAGCATTCCAGTAGTCCTTGCCTAAAATGGTCAACATCTTGCTCTTTCTTAGTAAAGTTCTTAGGGCTATATTAAAAAACCTTTCCTCTTGTAATAAATAGAAGCCCTGGAGTTCATTATTCAGAAACGTTCAGACAGGCTGGAAGGAAAGAGTAGAAAAATAAAATGCATACAAAGAGGAATGTGCTGTGTTTTCCAGGTCTGTGGAGAATGCAGTCAGTGAAAGATCAGTGATGCCCTCCCAACGAGTGGAGAGATACCTGTCTAACTCGGGTCCTTCACAGCTGAAGACCCCAGTGACCAGAAGAGAGAGGCAGAGAAATCCTGACCGACAGCGGGCACAGAGCATGTCAGGCCTGGCTGCCTCTGTAGGTCTGCCCTGCCCTTTCTCCTCTCCAGGCAGCAGTCCCCACCCTGACTGGCAAGCCTCCATTGATGCCCTCACCCATAACCTGTTCCCCTCCCCAGCACCAGCCGACTCTCTTGATGCACAAGCCCAGCAGGCCCCGCTGGGCATGACAAGGCAGAGCTCGGCAGACAGCAGTACGTCTGAGGAGACGCTTAAGGACTTCCCGAGGGATTTGCCTGGGCCTCAGGTCCCCTCTGCACCGAGGCCGGCCCTGACCCTACCTTTCCCCCGGGAGGGCGAGAAGAGCCCGACCCCTCCAGCACCTCACAGCCATCTTTCTCCAAGGGAGAGCCCCTCCCCTGTCCCCACCCTCTCCCCTGTGTCTTCACCGCCCCTGCCCCTCCTGCGCATCTCAGAGTCCAGCATACACTTCACCTCGTCACAGCCCATCTCGCAGGATGACGATGAGGTGTTCCTACAGGAGCCAGCGCTCCCTCCCCCACCTCCACCCCCTCTACCTGTTTGGGATTTGGAAAACACTGAGGACTTCCCCCCACCTCCGCCCCCACCCCCAGTATTACCCCACCTCACATCTGAAGAGCAGGAGTCCAAAAACAGGTCACCTGAACTGGAGCAGCTGCAGAGGTACAGATTTAAAGCCCCAAATTCTCAGAATATGCCTTGCTCAGGTTGTGAACCAGTGTCATAGGTTCTGGTTACAATTCTCGCCCCCTATTTAACTGTGACTGTGAAGTATGCTTTTGTTGTCTTTTACAGCTATTTTTCTAAAGAAACATGTGGCTTCGTCAGTTTAATACTTCACTTCTTTAGAGTAGAATGAAAATGCTCTTTGTCCTAATATTTTTTTCAATATTCAAATCCAACAGCACCACGGAGCTGTACGATGTGTCTGTGAGCCGAGGGACAACGCCAACCTCACCCAGCCTCTCACCCCCACCAGTGACCTCTGACCTCCTGCCAAAGCCTACTGCACCCCGTCTGAGTGCAGAGGCTGAGTCCCTGTCTTCTGCCAGCATCTCAGAGATGGAGGGCGAGGCCTTTGAAAGCCTGGAGCTAGAGTACTGTGTGTTATCCAGGAGGGAGAGATCAACAGAGGAGCTGAGGGCTGAGGCATTAGCCAGGGAGTTGGTGTCCAGGGACAAGTCCCTCACTCCCTTCCTGGACATGTGGGCCATAAAAAAAACCATGGACCTAATGGAGGACCTCTTTCCTAGTACAGTGCTTCCACGGCGACGGATGAGCAGCCAGTTGGAGGACAGGTGAGAGTTGTTTTGCTCCAGGTAGTATTTTAGAAAAAAAGAGTTACACATTATAATGTAACATGAAAAATGTTCATACAGACATTGGTGGACTCACCAATAGTTGAATTAATAGGTAAAACAGACCAAATCACTGCTATTTAATTACTGAAAGACGGTCCAATCTGTGGTCTTTCAGTCATTAAATAGAAGTGATTTTGTCTATTTTACCTATTAATTCAACTATTGGTGAGTCCACCAATGTCTGTATGGAACATTTTTCATATGTTACATTATAATGTGTAATTTTAATATTATCATGCACCATAATTAGTTCTGCTTTTTACACATCTTAACTTGGACATAAAGATTTGATAAACGGCTTTACTTTGCTTTGGTTTTAAACAAAGATCAATGTTACAAGAGCACTGTGTTGCCCTACTTTGTTTTGTAAAGGAGGTGAACTGGTTCTCATGAAGTCCACACTGTGAGGGGAATAGAGTAACACTGCCACCTAGCAAATCTTTTGAAACATTGCAAGGTATTATTTCATGGGGTCAATGGCAGCGCAACAACCATTAATCAAATTCATGGTGCTAATTGAGGATGAACTTTTTTGGATCTCCCTGCAAAAAAAGACACATTTTATCTATGGGGTGTTAAAAAAAATTGTAAATGTGCAGTGTTATTTCCAATAACTTAAATACAAGAGTGCTCAAACTGATGATGACTGTTTTGTAAGATATATTTTCTATTTAAGAATTCATAGTAAGCAAAAACAACATCGTGGGTATCAGTTTCAGTGTACCCTAATTAAGTGTATACTGAATATTTATACTTCTGTCTAACATATGATCAAATATGGTTGGCAGATATATCAGTGGTGAATCTACAAACAAAACTAAAGACAAAATAGCAGGTCCACATTCCTGAAATATTTGCTATTTAATTATGGTTCATGGGTGGTTATTTCAAAGGGCGATCTCTTTTTTGGGGAATGCAAATTCAACATTCCTGCAAAGAGGAAATAAGCCAGTGACACGAAAAGAAACCAGTCAGTACACATTGCTAATCTCCTGGGTGTGTGCTTGCATTAGGTCATAAGGACAACTCAGCCAAGGGTTGATAAGGGAATTGTTCTGTAGTGCTGTTACTGTTATACTTTGTGATTGATCATGGCGGCTAACTCTCTGCTGTACACGTCTGTCTGTCCCCCCCCAACCATGTAGAAAGCAGGACAGAGTTTCAGTTGGCGAGGAGACACCACTACAGGGTGAAGGAGGAGTGCAGACAAAAATGGAGACAGACCTGGATGAAGTAGAAGTTGATCTCAGTCAAAAAAAGGTTACTACTAGTTCATCTCTGCTGAAAAGACATTTCCATATTATCATGAGGGTTGAGGGAAATTCCAGTTCAGTTCAGTCAGTGCAGGAAATGAATTGGCAAATATCCAAAGGTTTTATGCGATTTTTTACATAATTATTTGAATTTCAGTTAATTTCTTCAATTGACTAAATTAAAATGGGATTGACCCAGACCCTGGTCAGCATTATTGGATCACTGCATCACTGCAGTACTGTTCATAGCCGTATTTCAGGTTCTGTTGCAGCCATGGTGTACCTAAGCACTGTGCAAGGTGCCATTTTGTTAGAAACAAAAATCAATGTCCCGAAAAAGACGTAATCATAAGAACTTAGTCATAACAAACTGTCAGGATAAAACAATAGTGCATGCTGATAGTTGTCTAATGAAAGAGTTGGCAAGCTGATAGGGGATCCTGAGTTTGATGAGTGGGTGTTTGAAGGGGGTGTGGTGCGTTGAGATGCTAACCCAGGCCTGTGGGGCAGGTGGAGCTGGTGAAGGCCCTGTCGCAGAGCGTAGCCTTGCTGCGGATGGAGAGGGAGGGGCTGGTGGAGGAGCAGAAGAGGTTCAGTGCGCTGGATGGCCGTGTGGAGGTGCTGGTGCAGGAGCGTTGCAAGGCCAACGAAGTTGACAAGTACCGCATGTTCATCGGGGACCTGGAGAAGATAGTTAACCTGCTGCTGTCGCTGTGCGGGCAGCTAGCCCGTGTGGAGAACGCCCTGGCGGCCCTGGAGGGGGAGGACACGGACGAGAGCGCTGAGGAGAGGGTGAGGCTCACGGCTCGCTCATCACTCATTCACAGAATGTCCGTCTCTTTCACTCATTCATTATTCGCTCAGGTTCAAATTTACACAGGATCTCCTATTAGTGTACACAATACAGAGCAAGGTTTTTGCTCAGCATATCAGTTATTTCATAGTTTGATTTATAATGCCTATTAATGAGGCATTTCCTAGGTATATAGAGTTGAACACTTACCATTGTAAACATTACAGAGGAGTCTGGGAAATTAACATAATGGTTTTGGTAGGCATGTTTAATGAAAATTCAGAAGGAAATCAACCATTAATTTCTGTTTTAGAAAGCAGCTTTAGGTAGCCTTGAAGTTAGCTAATCATTGAACAACACACATGGTTGCTCCTCTTCACAAGAATTGGAAATATATTCAACCTAAATAAAAAAAACAGGGTAAAGAAAAGAGACTAAATAGAATACTATGCCTGCACCCTGTCTTACACTTCCAGCAGTGTGGTTTCATTGAAGTAAGACTGCTGGGTGTGCCTGACAGTGTATAGGTATTGTATTTCTTTTTTATGTGGTGCTAACACCTGTGCTTTGGGAGACTTGGATGTGTGAATTACTGCTTTGTTTGAAGCTTATAAACCTCTCATTTCAAAGACAAAAACCTCTTTTCCGTTTTCGTTGCTTGATACATGACACTTTAATTTACAATAAAAAATAAATAATGCAATTATATGCATATTTTCTGTAGGAAGTAAGAATTGATTAAAATAATGCCCTTGTTTGATGTTTGGAGCTCTACATACAGAGCAAAAGTGGCATTAAGCAGTAAAACATCTTATTTATCTAATATGTAAAATTAGATAAAATTATATAAGTAATTTTTGACTTGATTTAAGAATTATCATTAAATATGCTAATTATCAACTGATGACTGACTCAAAGTTATAGTAATATGGTGCACCACCGAGACAAAACAAATAACTGTAAACCATAGAAAAATGTTTAACTACCCTAACACACACTAAATTAAGAAAGAAAGAAATAAAGAATGAAATGACTATGAGAAAGAACAAGAGAGCAAGAGAGCCAAAACCCTGGCTAAAACTGAACAGAAACCAAAATTCAAAACTGAAAACTCAACATTTTATACCATGCCCAGGGGAAGGGCCGTCCTTTCTCTCTTCCAGGTCGTATACATTATTAATTTATAATCACTGAAGGCACAGAGAAGGTCTGGTTTGTAACCTTTGTTATAATTTTAGTTTTACTGTAGTAACTCTCTGTTCTCCCCTTTATTATGGCTTAGTGTGGAATTTCCAGTGCAATTCCCACACAATGGAGTCTAAGAACATAATGTCGGTGTTAAAGGGCCACACACATTTACTGCCCTGAAGGTCATAAACAGGCTCCTGTGTAGTGTCTGCCCTCAGGTTATTTCTATGCTCTGTCTCTCTGTGTGCTTTTATACCATCTTATCTAGTCAAGGCTTTTGAGATTGAGTCCAGAAAAAAATTTCTCTGACACCAAAAAAGACAAAGTTGTATCTCCTGGGACAGAACCATCATTGTGATGTACCTGGTTTATTGCAAATGTTTATGGTATAACACCTGCTTTGAATTTTGGCTATCTGAACATGCAGCAGACAAGGTAAAAGTAGAGCAATCACTAAAATCCTTCACTTTACTGAAATGAAAGGTAATGGCAATGCATTTATAATGTAAAACAGGAATGTGCTTTGTTGTCATGAGTTCTCATTACAGCAAACTGGAATGGGAGACTGTCAAGAGTTTATTGTTTGCTTGCCTCCACTTCATTTATTATCAAGTGCAGATACTTTTCATTTTATCATACTTTTCTACATGTTTAATGTCAAGGCCAGAAACATCACTCTTCATCATACAAAGCCAAGCTGTTTAGTTAGCTCTAGATATGAAAATCAAGTGGTTAAATGACAAGATCATGGATTATGTCAATACTGTAAATTAGTACAGTATTGACATAATATACTCTCTGTTGTTCTTTTTTTTACCATAGCCATACATGTTTTTCTGTCAGATCAGCTTTTCCCGCTTTCTACTTCCTCAAAACTGACCGCATCTTAGATAGAAGAAATCCCCTGAGAGGTTATTCATATTTTGTGGCTTGACTCCACCTGTAGAATCTGTTGTTCATTTGCAAAACACTTTATATTTGTGTACCAGGGCTTCTTCAGGGTTTCTTCCCCACTCTGAAAGTCCCAATTCCAATTGTGTAAACATGTTTCCTGACCAAGAGGTGTCTCTCTGAAGACATGCTAATCAGGGAACAGGATATACAACCTGAAATTTGCAGGTCCAAGTTGCAGGTTGAAGTCCCCCCTTCCCCCCCACAAGAGCAAGAGTAAAGTATATTGTGCTGGGTGGGCCCACTATCATGTATCAAATCCTGACCGGTTCCAGTACTGGCTGTGGCCGGCTGCCCAGCAGGGCAGGGCAGAAGTGATTGAAGTGTTGCATAGGAGGGAGGGTTGCCATGGATGAGATTTCACTGTTTTTATTTCACTGAGCACCAACAACTCCTCTGGTCAGCTGGCTGTCTGTATGCTGCAGAGGAGGAGAACACTAGCTCATCGAGTCTATCCCTAAATTGAAGCAAGACATTTCAGTTCTGCATTGAGCGTACAAATACTGAGCATTCCAGATTTGGACAGAATGAAAAACTAAGGCTCAAAATTGATCATAGAATGTTAGTAAAAAATAGTAAAATATGTACTGTGTTAATATATCTTTTAAAAGCTTATGATTTATATCATAAATTGTTTTAGAGCTTATCATTCATAATCTATTCCTGCAGCATCATGTACCAAGAAAACAAACATTATACTTAATTTAGAATTCCCTCTTAGATATGATTAATTCTGTCAGGTAATTTTTTATAGATACATTAATAGGTTACATAAGGTAAAATTGTTCAATACTTTTTTCATCAGTGTAGAATGAAGGCTATTTGAGACTCCAGTCCTTGTGAGCATTTCTATCACTGCACTTTTTCTTTTGTTTGTCTTGGTATTAATGATTTACTACAGCATATACAGTGTTAAGACCAATAAAGAAGGTGACCTGACAAAAAGAAAGTAACTTTACAAAGCTGGCTTACATAATGCAGAAATATAATTTAATGACTTTATTTAAGTATATATTTTTAGAAGTGTATATTGATGTTGGAGTTGGATGGCATTATTGTTTAATCATAGCTGATGGTGATATCCTTTCTAGACTGACTATTACAAAGCACTACAACAACTTACAACAATGGTTGAACCCACTTATCACGGTCAGTTATGAAAGATATATTAATCCATCTGTCACCAAAATTGGTATTTTTTGCCTTTCTAAAAATGTGCATACATTCAATTATTTTGCTTTTCTTCACTATTTAGTCATAAAGAACAAGACAGCTTATAGATATTTCTATATATTTATAAATATTACAGTTTGGCTGAATCAAATCTGAACCCGCCACTAGGTGTTGCTAAGTACCCTATACCTTAAGGTGTTACACAAAAATTGTGCAAAATTAAATTTCAGTCTGTCTTTTAAAGGATCAAGACAGAATTATGGTATATTTCTGTGATGTGCTGAGTAGTCCCTCAGTCAAGAGCCAAAAGTATTGATCGGCTGAATTTAATGGTTAACTCTTACAATCAATCCATGGGTGAGCTCCCTATGCCCAACCCAAATTTATAACAGGCTTGTTAAAATGTTCCTTTTGTTAACAGTACTGTTTGAAGTCTCTGGACAGTTCACTTGATATCAAAGGACACTGAGCTGTCAGATGTTTACGCTGTGTAGATAATGCATGCAGAGAAGGCAGGATCTGAAACAGGGGTCATTCACTGCTTCCATGACAACAAGCTAACAGAGAGTAAGATCTGCTGTGTGTGAGACAGAGAGAGAGAGAGCAATTGACTTTGAGCAAGTGACTACTTTTGTTATACAAAATAATCAGAGTTGTGTTTTCTTTTCATTTTTGAAAGTCGAAGTCTGTCCCTCATTTGGGGTATTTTTGATGTTTGGCAAAGCTCACTGTTTTTGAAGCTATGTGGTTAAGGAGTGGAAATGTTCTTTCAGTGTGATTTTTCTCAGGAGTAGGAGCTGTAATAAAGTGTGTTTGTGTGTATGTGTGACTGCAGGAGTCCTTGCAGAAGAAGCGGCGGAGGCTGTGCAGTCAGCACGAGGATGCCCGGGAGCTGAAGGAGAACCTGGACCGGCGGGAGCGAGTGGTGCTGAACATCCTGGGAGGGTACCTGACCGCGCCCCAACTGTGCGAGTACCGGCTGTTCGTCCGCCTGAAGCCGGCGCTGCTGATCCGACAGCGCCACCTAGACGAGCTGATCAAGCAGGGGGAGGAGCAGCTGCACAGGCTGGGCGAGGACCTACTACCCGAGAACCACGCCCAGGTGGCCAGTCTCACCCCTGCTCCGTCCTCCTCCCCTCCCACCCGCTCCACCACAGTCACCTCCCTTTGACCCCAGCCCAGACTGCTGCTCACAGCGACCGCTGAAGAATATACTTGATGAACTGACACCACTTCCCCCTGCTGGACTGCACACACTCCTTTGTCAGACACACTCTCCTTCCAGCAGAACGGAAAATGCTTTACAATGAAGGATGTCACTGTCACCCACTTTGTCATTCTGAAGGACTCTCATACCAGAATCACACCTGATCTACACACCAGGGACATAGCAGTAGATGATGAGTGACAGTTTGTGCCTCATTCGGTTTTTACCTGTATCGGTCATGGTCGACTTCAAGTTTGTGACTTGAAAATGAAATTCTGTTCACTCAGGCCTTATCCTGAACATAGTGCATTTGTAGACAAATTCCTATATACTCAGATCAAGGGGCTGATTAAATCTACTTTCAAAGGGAATAGGCGTATGGGCACCTTATGATTGGTCAGGAATTTTAGGCATCATTCTTCTGACATTATTTATGCACTTCACTTCACCTACAAATTTAATTCAGCCACACACTTTTTTATTAAACTTTTACACAACACGATGAGTTTTGCCATCAGTTCAAAAGAGGTAGTGAATGCCTGCAGTCAGAAAAGTTTAAAACTGATTTTTAAAAGACCGTGGCATCTATTTTTATGCCTCGCTGCATTTGCACACAAATGTTGCATAAGGTATGAAAAAGGGTGCAAGCTTATCTTTGTAAAAGATACTTCAAGATATGATTTAATCTGCCCAAATGTCATCTTTTTGATATCAAGCACCAACATGTATATTTTTCTCATGTGCATTTTTTTAAACATATGCTACCTGCAATGATGAAGCACTGTTGTCAGAAAAGCACTAATGTTTAGTAGATCCTCTGAATAGCAACATCCAGACTGAGGAAGACCCACATCAATGAGTTCCTTTTCCTTTTTAATAGGACTTCCTTCTTTGTATCAGCACAAATATTAATAGCACAAAAATACAGGACTGAAATGGCACTCGTTCTGTGGTCACCCAGCACTAGACTCAGCATCACTGTATTTTGTCACACTACAGCTGTATCCTAGACAAACTATTTTAGCAGGTTTATCAGATATTTGTCATTGTAGACTAAAGAAATGTTCAGTATATGTTGAGTCACGTCACCCAAGGACTACAACTATGATTATTTATATTATAAATATATTTTATATACGTGGCTGTAAATATGGTGTGCTAACCTCTCAATTTCTATTATTTAGATGAAGAACTCACTCATGTTCATGACATGTTTTTGACTCACATGAAATACCGAGACAGACATATCTCTCAGAAAAAGAGAGTGAATTGCATAACCCCTGAAGGCACTTGTCCTAAAAAATCAATATTTGGCTACACTCATAAAGGCTATCTCTTTTATTTTAGAATGTCCTTAAACAGTTTACAGGAAGGATTTAACTTTCTGCATTCTGTCTTAATTTCAGATCATACAGGACAGATGGCATACATTAACACGATGGCATTTTGTAATTGTACCTCTGTATTGATCATAGGGCACCTCCAAAATTATTTTGCCAATTTAATGAATTTGTCATTTTATGTGCACCTTCACTATCACTTGAAGAATGATTATTTTAATGCAATTTAAATATATAAAACACGTGCATATGAATATATTCAGCAATAAGGAGCAAAAGGTGCCAACAATACTTTGATTGCTTTGCAAAGACGTTTTGTCAATACCCAGATTTTACAGTTGCTGTTCATGAAAATGATCATAACAAATTGGTTCAAACTTTGCTTTATGTACACTCATGTAAAAAAAATGAGGAAGGCAGTTGGAAAGCAAATCCTCATTCTATGAAATAAATCTATTTTTAAAGAGGTGGGTGTTCTGCAGGCCTGATTTTTCTTTGCTGTTTTTCCGCAGACATTGTGTTCCCTTGTATATTAGGGACTTCTGACTGTGAGGTCACACACTGATAATTTGGATTGGTATCGAAATAAAATTTTATACTGACAGGCTGTATTCTTCCTTACAAATGAGCAAGGGTCTAAACAAATTGGACACTGCATGGATAATACATAATGTATAATATCTACAAAGAAAAAATACCATTGTGTACACTTTTGCACAAGGTATACACAATGTTTGCATTAATTTGGATCTTGATTATTTTTAGCATTGTTTTCCTTATTTATATTGTTTACAAACACAGCTAGCTCTAATGATATAGAAAAATTAAACTGAATGCTTTCTGCCATCTTCATTATTTAATTACTTAAGGTAACTTAAATTCAAAATTAGCACCTAGTTTCTCTTGGTTGTCCTGTTACCTTATAAGGGGATGTTAATGTCAGACAGTGACACGCATGTCTCTCTGTGTATAGAGAAGATAAGTGAGAATGTCATTGAACTCTGGAGCCCACTGAGGGCAGACCTTGAAAAATCAAAGAGGAGCACCAGGACGGGAGAAATTGTTGGGTCATGTGAGGGTCTATAATACCATTCTGCTGGCCAGTCAGATGAGTGGATTAACATTATTGTCAATCAGAAACAAGTGGGAAAAACGCAAGTCACTGTGTCCGTCAGACAATTGTGTGAGTCTGGTGGATATATTGATTTTAAAGTAGTTGAAAAATAGCAAAGTATCTGGGAAAATTTTTGTTCCATTTGAAATAGCCATTTCCACATCTCATGAGTTGTTTCTTGAGCTATAGTGCATAAACATTTCCATATTATACACTTTTTATTATTCAGTTTTTATTATATACTGTAATTCCCTTTATTTAAGGATGCATGGTATGCAAAAAAATGTATTTAAGTCAATCGAGTGACTGGATGCCTGACTATAAAAAATGATATTGGAGTAAATACCAAATTTCATGGAACACAAGATTCGGCTACAGAAATAAACATGGAAATCAGCCATATAATGAGCAAAAGTGGAGATTTAACAGGTGCCAATCTTGAGAGAAGAGTCGAAGTATCATTTACTGAGCTGGCCTATGTCACAATTTTCTTGTTGAAACCATACTGAAGTGAGGGCTGTAGATCAAAGTTCAACAAGTCAGATACTCTGGTAACTGTATTCTGCCCATTTAAACTTGAACTGCTGCTCATTTGAATATATTTCCAAGAGTCATATTTACCATAAAAACCATACATGAACACAGACTAAAACAGATTTCTGTCCTATGAAGAAAACGCTTAGTGACTAAGCAGAGGTTCTGATTAAAAATCATACCCCATAATTTTCTCTTGCCTAATACTTTGAGACACAAGTCATTATCATATTTTATAATTCAGTTTAGTTAAAAATGTGCACCCAATTTAATAAAGTATTGACCTCACAAAATCTGTACATGTAGAGTGTTGTTTACTGTTAAAAAATATGTTGTCCTTACAGAATGCAAAACAGTCAAATGAAACTGAGGTAAACAAAGTTAAGAATTACATAGTTTTATTGACATTCAAAAGTACAGTTATATAAATATATTTGACATACTTGTGTGCAGCGCATAACATAACAGTTACAATGTCCCAAAGGTTTTTTTTATCTAAATATTCTGCATCAGATGATGACATGTACAAACATGAAAGTGCATTCTTGTGGAAACATGGGCTGTGCAGAGAAAAAACAAAACGACTAAAATGTGGGGGGAAAGAACATACTAAAGCTTTGAATATAAAAAAGAATATACAAATGCTTTGGATGCACAGAGAATTTATGAACAAAAATGTGTACCCAACACCCCACTTCCTGACAGAGTTCAGCCACTTCAACACTGTCAAAAGCAATAACATGAAACACAAAAGACAGATTTCTCTGACATTTCTCATTGAGTACCAATCAGCAGAGTCTGGGCACAAACAACAAGGCATTCATGGCTTCTGTAGACCACTGACTGGGCACTGATTCCCCTTTTAAGCCATTATGGTCCATTGACATGGACTGGGTTTACAGTGGCCACTTTCAGGTACTGCATAGATCAGGGAAGGCTTCAGGACAGCTAAACTGATCAGTAAATCAGTCAAATTAATATATGTACACTAGCCTACAAGCAAACAGGTCATATTACGAATAATTGTATCATAATATTTTTTTCTTCAGAAACTACAACGTCCATGGATTGGAATGAGGCAAAACAAGTCCTGTCTTTATGCAGAACTGTAGGTCCAAAAACAAAGCTGCAACAGTATATTATTCCAAATAGTCATCCCACAGACATATATCTGACAAGACAGATTTTTGTGCTTGCTCATGTTCTGTTCCATGCCCCACACCACCATAAAAACTTACAATGCACATTATGTTGAAAACAACTGCTGTTCATTACTACACTATAGACACCACAAGATCCTGTGCATTATCCTTGTTCATTGCCGAGGAATTTATACCATAAGGGCATTACATAACTTACCCCTTGTGGCTTCTAACATGGTAATCAGGATTAGGATAGGTTCCAATCATAACAAATTAACAGTGAATAATTTCAATTGGTTATTCTAAAAGTGAAAACAAAAGAGAACAAATCTGATTATTTTGGAATTAAATTAATTTATCAGTTGGAGGGATTGGTACCAAACTAATGGAATTCACCCTGACTCAAATGTAACTAAGCCGACCTTTGAAATTTCCCTAAGTAGTTAGGTGATGAATTATAGTTGATTGCTCTGCTTGAACAGCTAGTTTCTTTCTAAAAGTTTAACCTAATTTAAGTGTAACATGGACCAGCTCAAAACTGGCCCTCAGATAGCACATACTTTCAGCAAAATTGGAATGAGGACAGAATGGGTTGACATATTTATGCATTCCTTTCTCTGCAAAAAACCTTCCTTGTTGAGAGGCCACAGAACCTGCAGTGTATGTAATCAGGAACCCTGAGTTTCTGATACAATCTGATGCAATAACAGTATACAGATTACCTATACACTGATAAAAAAATTCACAAGTTCATGTTTTTATGAACTGATTTACATCACGTTTTTCTTACTTGGACTAGTCTCCTACATAACCTGGCAGCAAACGCACTAGGAATGATGTGGCACTGCCGTCCCTGCAGGCTTACACGAAGGACTCAGAGTTTCCAGGAATCCTCATCAGAGACTTGTGCTTGAGAAATGCTGCAATTGATGCGTGCCTCTTCACTTTTGGGGACATGGTAACTGGACGCGTCATCAGTTTTTCAGAAGATGGTGGCTCCTGAGCTGCACGGACACCAGTTATGGACAGTGGTGCCCCGAGTAGCTGCAGGAGGTCCCTAGGCCCCGCTCTGCCTATGTACTGCCATGGCTTTTTACCACTGGTGTCCCTCAGCGCCACATTGGCTTTGAACTTATGCACCAGGAGACGAATGAGCTTCTTGTGGCCATGGATAGCTGCCAGGTGAAGAGGCGTATATCCACAGGTAGTTGTGGTGTCAACATCTAGCTTCATTCCCATTTTATTGACTCCATACCAAAGGGTGTTGAGCACACGATGGTCCCCATGCTTGGCAATCCAATGCAGAACTGTGTATCCAGAGATGAAGTCCCTCTTGTTGAGGAGGCTGGGCTCCTCCCGAAACAGAGAGTATATGTCAGGCCACGTGCCCGCAGCTGCCTTCACCAGCCAGTCATGTTCTTTGGGCTCAAGTGGCACCATTGAGCTCCGGTGGACAGAGGAGCCATTGTTCAGAGACTGGATTCTGCCACTGGGAACATCAGGGGAGGAAACATCCCCGTAGCTGGTTGCCCGTGATGAGGTGGAGTAATTGATGCTTAGCGATGATGACAGCAGTTGAAGCCGGTTGAGCCGTGCTGAGACTCCATCCTCAAAGAAAGGCTGGTCTAAGTCTGCCCCCAGACTGCGGCACATGCGGCTCCGGAGCTGGCTGCGGGTTCTCCGAGCACCAGGGCGCAGTGGAACTGCAGTCGAGAGCACTGAACTTTCTGGAACAGCCTCAGGTTCCTGGTCATCAAGGTTACCAGTTGAGTGGTGTAAAGGGGTCACTTTTCTCTCTGCACGGTGCAGTTGTGAAAGCAGCCTGGCTTCTTGAGCACGGCGAAGCATCTCACGCACTTTGACCCCTTGTCCACACGAGAGCTCGTTGTAATTAAGGCTATCATCGCTGGACCACTCCTCTTTAGGTGAGTCCAGTGCCCATTCCCTATCCCTGTAAGAGGGCATGAGAAGGTTGCCATGGCTGGTGGACAGTCCAATTCGGTGATGTTCTGCAAAACCTGTAGGAGAATGGCTACGGTCATTCTGAAGGGGGAGGCTGTGGCGCACAGACTGTGGATCAAATAGTGTCGGCTCTCCATTGCTGTCCTCAGACTGCCTTGCGTGTCTATCCTTCGACCGTGGTAGGCTGCCATTACTACGGGTTACTAAATGGTAGTCAGGCAAGGATTCTGAAACTTCGGCACAATCCAACAGACAAGGGGTAGAACTTGAAATTCGAGGATTACTTCCCTGCGAGGCATTCAACATTTGCACAACACGAACTGATTCCAAGGTTTTCTGCTCGCTTTCATCGCTAAGTCTTCTAAGGACATTATTCCCTACAAAAATTTCAGGAACAGGGGGTTTGCTTTCATTGTAATGACAATATGATGATGAAGAGAATGATTTCTTTTGGATGTGAAGCTCTTTGGACTGTCTCTCTTCAGCAGCAATAAGACTCTCCTTTTCATCACCTGTCTGAACAGGTGATTGTGATGAGTGAAAAACAGCTTCAGCAGCAAGAGGACAAGTCAGTACTTGCTGACAACTCTCACCACTCTTATTTAGTTCTGGTTGTAAATGCAACGGGGATGGTTTCAAAGTGCAAGAGCGGTTATCTGTGCCCACGACGGTTTCTGGGGGTGGTGATTGTTCAGCCGTATGTGGAGGTAAAATATTGGTAGTGTTTTCTATTGGTAGAGTTTTAACAATCTCTGTATTGTTCTTCGCAATTCCTGCTGCCAATAATACGTTATCAGGGTCCTGAAGCTTGATAAAACTGGCATGATGTGACGGCTCCTTACCTTTTACTTTTAAATCGGTAGCCTGACCTTTCTCCGGGATGTTTTTCACGTCCAACTTCACAGAAACTTCTTTTGGCCTCGGGTTTGAGCTTTTTTCACCAGATGTCTCCAGTGAAGGGGTATCGCCGACGTAACGAGCCAGACCCAAATATTTCTTTCTTAGCACAATAAAAGACACACCTTCTTCTTGCTTCACTACTGCCACAGAGTTTACGAACCTTTTAAACAATTCTCTGTTCTGCGCCCTGTTCTCGTCGTCCCGAAGAAACTGTCGGAAGTGCACAAGAAGGTCCGCATTTTTCACTTTCCCAGATTTTCTGCAAAGAAATCTTAAAACTTCGTCTTGAGAGAATTCGGTGGCCATTCCTGTCGGCTAAGTTTTAGCCCAGGTTTCTGTTCCCTACGTTTGGTATGCCTGTTGACAGTTTCAGTGCTTGGGAGACTCCTCCCAAATGTTGCTGTTAACCCCACCTGCAACTGCATACCTGAGCGAGGAAGTACAGTGTTTTAATGGGGTAGTGCATTAATTTTTCCAAGTAAATTGCACTTTCACACAGAAGGCAAAGAAATACAAGAACTAAGAAGTACTGCGCCTTACACCCACGTGCCAGCAAGAGAAGAGAATACAACTGAACATATTTTAATGTCTACTGTGGGTTCGTCCAGACTGTGCAAGACTTTTCACCTCAATAAAGTTCTTTAAATTTTAAGTTGATAATGAAACATGACACTTTTATTATGACTTTCGTGTAGTAGTTGAAATATCTTCAAAATACTTTCACCACAATCTTACGTTCGAGACTAGAATAGGACGAATTCACTGGGCACAGCGTAACTATTTCAGCGAATGCATCATGGGATCTGAAGTCCACCGCTTGAAAAGTATAGCAGGCTCCAGACTTGGCAGGCCCTCTTGTCAGACCTGTTGCAGATTACCTCATTTTGATCAAAATCCAGCTGTCAGGCCATACCAGTAGCAGATTTGTTTCGATAATGTTTCTTCTACATATGTAATCAGTCGGCGCATCCTCTTTTGTATCATGACTAAACTCAATCAATCGGTAACAGTCGTGTGAATAACAATCGTTTTTGTGTAAATTCAAAGCTTGTTTGTGAGATAATCACATGTAGTAATCAATCATTTAGTAACAAAGTGCTGATAACACGAACCTGCTTTAACATGATCTACTTCCCAATTTTTTTTTTTTTTTTTAAACGGTTTGCGTTTCTGCGTTACTGGTATCGATGACACAAAATTTTGCCTAATAAATGTAACATACCACTGTTAATATCTCCAGTCATCTCTTATGTGGTAAAATTTCATATACAAAGTCAAGATAGTCGTTCTAAAGTAAAAGCTTGAGGCCTGAGTTTGATTCTCACTTTCAAGTGGTTCTCTTCAAGACATTTAAGACGCCGGTGACAGTTGGATCAACTTAAAGGGATCGTTCTATGCCACAACAAATAACTTCAGACAAACGTAAATCAGGGGACATTTCTCTTTATTGTCGCCACAAAGTGCCCAGCAGTACAGAGGCAGTTATCAATGCCAGGCATGAGAAAGAGCTTTTTGCAAAAACAGCGAGCTTGTAATGAATGAACAGCAAAATAAATGTGAATGAATAAAGCTTTTTTGGTATCTTGTTTGTACGGTTACATTTTTAGAACATTTTAAAAATTGAATTTGCACTATGACTGCCCTGGTTTGATCAGATGCGACACTATTGTTTCTTTGTATAAAGTGACGTTTAATGCTTTTTCTTTACTTGTGATAGGAAGATTTTGTCTGTATTAATGATAAAAATAACTGATATAAAGTTGTGATGGGGTACTTGCTCAAAGAGCAAGGGGGGATGTCGTGAAACAAATCAAACCTTAATGGTACAATCTACTCTACAGACATTTTAGTACTTTTCCTCACCATGGTTATGGTTTTTATTCGGGCAGTTAAACGCCCATTCTAAACTTGGACAAAACACATTCTCTGACATTCAGTATTACTCATTGAAGCATGTTCTGTGATTAACTTGAAACAACACCAACACGACATGCGGTGAGAGCAGTGTAGGCAGGAGGAAAAAAATATTTCAAGCGATGAAACTTTGGGAATATTTCTATGACGGAAATAAACAAGATGAGAATAATTACCAGCAACACTTAAGCCAGACAGACCCCTAAAAACTCACAGGGCAAAAAGTAGTTCTACTTTTTTTGGGGACATTTTACTTTATGTACTTTTTTTGTGTTTTTTTTATTCATTTTGTATTTGTGCTCAAAAATGGTTATGAATCAGCAGCTTTTTTTTTTTTTTTTTTTGTTTTTTTGGCTCAATCCAGCCTGGAGATAATGCCCTTGACTGCGGCTCGCTTATTCCTTGTGGCTCAGATGGTAGGGTAACAGAAGGCCTTTTTTCTTTCTCTTCTATGTAACACGGACGGGCTGCAGCGGTGGACAGGGTGAGCTGCTGCCTTCCTGCCTAACCAGCGAGGTGCTGCAGGCCTGGCCCTGCCCCTCCACCCCATCCTGGACGCTGTCTTCATTGTAGAGGCGCTTGATCCCGTCATAGAACTCATCCACCTCCATCTCTTCCACCTTGCGCTTGGTGCTGGGCTTGCAGTGCAGGCGGATTGAATGGCGGTGGGCGTGGCTCGGGGGGTGGGTGAGCAGGGAGAGGGCGGGACCCCAGGGGTGACCCCTGCCCCTTGCAGGCTCGTGTGGCGAAGGGACAGGGAGCTCCTTGGGGGCCACGGCTGCCCATTCGCAAGACGCCAGGCTGTGGCTTTGGGGCTGGTAGATGTACACAGTGTTGGGAGGCAGGGAAGCCTCTTGTGAAGACAGGCAACGTGCCACAAGCTCTCGACAGCAGATGAGCTGGGAGCTATCAATCTGGGTGGAAGAGTCAGAGGAAATGAGAACATAGTCGGATTTAGTGAAGAAGCAAAATTTCATCCCACATACAGTACATCAGAAATTAGCATACCATTTTTACCCATAACCTTACAAAAGGATAATAAGTACATAGTCACAGTTTGCCTTCAAAATTAGGGGTGCCTTCAGATTTCCGAGGATGTATTTGTCAAGATCAAACATTGCCTATGGGAATTGGGCCTATTGGGAGTTCTGCCTATTGTGAGACCATTTATGAGCATGACAAGTGAGGATATGACATTGATGACCACAAATAAAGGCAGTGTTCTAAAACTTAAAAAAATACATCCTCCCTCCTTCTTTGGTGTCTAAATATATGATAATATGTGCTGTACGCTTTGTGTGTGCTGCTGGTTTTGGTTGACTTATCTCTTGTTCTCCTCCTTTTGTAAGAGGAAATCAAGGAAAGGAAACAATTTAAAAAGCAAGCAAAATGTTTAGAAAAATGTAACTGCCACAGTTTCAGTCCTTGGACGTCGGACACCATTTCGCTACACTGATATTCAGTCAATAATATAGAGTCATAGCAAAATATTAGGACAAGAGATCTTGGATAAAGTCTTGGATAATGGTTTTCATCTTGTAAATGACAGTACCTGCGCTTTCTTGAGCAGGTTGATAGTGAGAGCCAGCCAGTCAGGACAGCACTTCTCCAGCTCCAGAGTGATGAGGGCCAGGGCCAGCATGGATCCCTTGATCTGCAGCATCGTGTGGTCAGCCAGGCAGTGGTGCAGCTGGCGTGTAAGCAGAGACATGTGCTGGGACGGGCTCACGCCCAGCAGACCCGCCAGGAACTGGGACTTGCATGACAGAACCATCGCATGGAACTGCAGAGAAGACATGGAGCAAGGTGTGGATTTTTAATAGGAACTAAGCATTTACTTCAAATGGTACCATAAGAATATTTTACTGTAAAAAATGTTACAAAAAAAAAAAACTATGACACATTCCACACCTCAAATCAAGTCAATCTGTTTAGCCAATATGAACAATGGCACAATAATTCTATTCTAGTCTCATGCAGTCTCATGTACTTGGTTAGGCCTCTTTCCAAGTGAATCTAAAGACAATGTCTTTTTGTCTGGTTAGTATTTAGTAAAAAATATGACTCATAGGTAATTATTCCTGCAACTATAATTGTGGCTGCTCAACCAATAATCATGTTCAGTTCTTTCCATTTGAAAAATGTTAAATATCAAGCAGTATGACAACAATGCTTTTTCAATCTAACTGCTGTTTTTCAAGCTCAGCAAGTAAGTCTGTCATATCAGTCAGAGCAAAATACTGAGAAAAACCTATGCAAAAGGTTACATGCTCACAAGTCCCAAACTTCAACAGTGCTGACGAACATGGTTATACTCACGATTTGAAGAAATTCCAGCGGTGTTGCAGTGTGCAGGTCCCAGTTCAGCTTATCCAGAACGATCCTCTCCATCCGCAGGATTTCAGATGGAGAGCAGCCGCAACTGCTGGTCCTGGCGAGATCACGCAGGGCCGGGATACGCTGAGGACAGACCGCAGAGAGGTCAGACCTTGCCTATTTTTTTTTAACTGTCTGAAGAAATTCCACTGTACCATCTATCATAATTGTGGCACAATTTAATGTAAATGCCTGTTATCATAGATGCAATTAGTTTTTTTCATAACTGCCATTTGAAATTGTATTCATTGTGAGGTTAGTGTTCCTGCTGATGTGAATAACCATATCTGTCTTGATGAGCTGCAGCTGAAATGCACTGACTGCCTGAACAACTGAGACATTTTGTACTTCCATCTCCCTCTAAGAGTGGCTGGAATTCTTCTATCCGCCCCACTGTATGGTGCCAGCTGGCACTGGGGGGGCTGCGCAAATCTTAGGGCAGCTTTTGAAAGGCTTAACTTCCAACTGATAAATCTGGAGTTTACAGAGAAAAGTGTCCTTTAAGTGTAAAAACGAAGATTCTTCTAAACCATTGAGCAATTAGTAAGCATGTTATGTCTTTTTATGATTATGAAAGCATTAATTTACTGGTTTTTGCAGTCAATGTTGTCGAGACCCTGGTGCCAACTGAGTATTTTAATACTGAAACTTGATTATTTTACACTGACAGACTCCAGTTGCCTGAGGTTCCAAACTCTGAAATTGAATCCGCAACCATTTCAAGACTAGTTTGTATTACTTTTAAGGTTCTAGCAAGAGCAATTATCCTTACTTATAGGACCAGATATACACTGCAAATCGCAATAATGTGATAAAATGGCCCACAATTTACATGCACACTTCTACGTCAAGGTACCACATAGCCAAACATGACAAACTTGTGAAATTTCAAGGGCAGCTATGAGCTAACTTGAGGCTGCAATCAAAACACTGTCATAAAGCTAAGATTGAGAGGCCATCAGGCCAATTTTAATTCACATTCTGAAATCCAGTAATGAAACTGCAGGATATTATGCCACAAATCAAAGCATTCAATGGAGAAAGCAGATTACAAAGATTACTCTGTTCAGTTCATTTATTTTATGTTGTTATCTTTTGTGATATATTGACACTGGTTTCTGATATCTGTGGAAATCCTAGGAAGGTGTATAAAACTGCACCAAAATGGATGCATGTACATATCATGAAGAGCAAGAATTTCTGTGTTCATGTAGTTTGACAATCCTATTACTGTATATGTATGCAATTACACTTGAAACCAGGCAAAGATCAAGACCTTCACCGTACAACCACCTCTCCCATTAGTCTACCTACAAGCTTGTCAGTGGTTTGACAAACCATAACCATTCTGTTATATCAAAACTCAATGCTGAAGGAAATGACAAATCATCACCATGAACATAACCCCAGTTTGACTCTGGTACACAGTCACATTTCAGGGATGCTCACCTCATCTTCCTCGGTGGTCTTGGCAGCCAGGAAGAAGCAGGCAATGGCTATACAGCGTAAGTATTTTGGACGGGCCTGAGGACAAATGGAAAGAGATAAGGAGAGGAAAATGCTGTTTTTCTGTGTTCAGTCCCTCTGAAATTAGCATTAAGAACTGTTTTCTCTTTCCAGGTGACACCAGTGGTGATTATAATCTGTACTTCTTCCCAGAGTGGATCCATTTACCCCATGGCCACGTAAATACATTAGCAGAGGAGGATGGCCATAACTGAGTTACAGGAAGAGGACGGAGAGCAATCTATAAACATGTCAGAACTCTTACAAGCTTCCTGTGTGTACTTCCTGGAGGAACATTGTGAACCCGAACAAAAAACTAATCACAATACAGTACTGCAGGAGAACTGAAAAGTAACCCATTTCACACTGTACCTGCTGGTGCCTCTAAAGTACTGCCAGTGAAAGGAGAACTCAGGAGAGACCTTAAAATATTTTATGATGGGTATCAGGTATTTACATGCATCACTGAGCTTTGTGAATTGCGTCTTTTAAGCCTGGAACCCAACCCCCCTAGCAGCCAACCCAATTGAAAAGTCACAGTCTTACCCAAATAACTCTCTCATCATGTAAAATACCAAAAATACAAACAGAATTACTTCTTGTGTACAATTTGTAGTTTGTACATGGTAATGATGATAATATTCAGAAACTGAGTGGAAAAAAGCAGGACTGTAAATGCTCTGCCCTAAAGATACTGTAAAAAATCTTAAAATTTAAAATACAAAATGCCTGTTCATACCACAAACAATATGACATTGCAGTACTGACACAGGCAAATAGACAAAGACAAGACACATAATATGTTTGCACATAAAGTTTTAACACGTTAACTTCAGCGAAGTACAGATCTCTTAACTATAATTTGTTCACCACATGCATAATTTCATATGCCTCCTTCCCTATCAACAAACTCACCCTATTGACAAACTGTTTCAACGTATTATTATGTAAACCAAAATAATGAAATTTGAAATTAACACAGTATAAATGCCAAGGCACTGCTGGATTTCTCTCATGCTCTCAATCAAGTAGTTTCTGATATATATTAACATGTTTATCCTCTTCACAATTCATTAACAGACTTGGCAATCCTCAAGTCTAGTTTGACAATGCACCATATAACAGACGACTTTTAGTTAGCATTAACATTAGATCACCAATCAGCTGCAGTAATATAACAATAAAATGGAGACTTGTGGGGTGATGACACCGCCATCATAGCAACAATGTGTGTTAATAACATAGACGCAAGCACACAGCAACCCAGAGATAAGAGGTACTAACTAGCACACGAAATTATGTCACAGATGACGTAACAGGTGATAAATAAGCCTGGGCGCATGCTCCTATGCACGTATAAGAATGTGCAGGCACACAGACTCAGGCTGTACAACCGTTAAATAATTGCAGAGTTGATAAATAAGCTCTTACCTTCACAACTGCTAAAAACCTGTCCAAAACACTGATTGCCAAGGAGAGGGTCTCTGGGTAAAGCTTGAGGCTGCTGTGCAGATCAGAGAGCCACCGGACCGCCTCATCTCGCTGAGCTGGAGAGATGTCTGTATCCTGGGGGGTTGGTAGCACAAGACAAAGGATGAGGGAGCGTGAAGACAGGGACGGAATTATATTGGGAGTGGTAGGCAACACATGTCACCATGTCCCCACCACTCTCTGAATTCTGTTATACTGCAACATCTTATGGAGGCTAAATGTTCAAATAATATTATTTCAATTATTAATCAATTCAATATTGGAAATCACTGTAATTGAGGTGAGAATTTCTATTTCACTTACCAATCTATCCACATAAAACGTGGACTTCAAGATTCTATTTTCTGTTATTTTACTGATAATGCAATAAATTCTAATCTAAGTGACAAACACTGTAGTGATCATAGCTATGATGCATGTGGATGTGTTACAGCAGTATAGAAGGATAACTTCTGCTACAGCCAAACAGATTCATTTCCTGAAATGCCTTAGATTAGACCATGTGCAATTTGCACATAATCCCCTTCTCAAAGTGAATTCTCTCTCCCTCACTTTCTCTGATCTCTTGAATAAAATGCCAGTGTCCATTTTAATCCAAACAATTTTTCACAAGGAGTATCCAAGCTCTAAGACCTAGATGTTTCAACAGTCAGAAATGTTACAAAGAGTTCTCACAGAAGAAAAAATGAAGTCAGGCAGATTTAATTCCACCGGACAGACAATACGTATTATTTCCAAAAATCAAAGATGGGATCAGGAGATTAAATGTTTCTCAGAAATCTACAGACATATTATTCTTTACCTGGAGATCTGGAGATGAAACACTTCAAATGCTTATTGAAAGCCTTAACCTTCAAGTGCGGTGGGTTTTTAGAAGGATTACATGACAGAGAATTGCTATTTCATCACTATGCCTTTACAGAAAGAGGGTCTTTGAATCTGATCCTTGAATCTTCATGAATGTGGGACTAAATATATGGTTAGATAGAAAGAAAAACATATTTTTCATATTCTGGATATCATCATTCATCATTCAATGAAAACGAAAGCATACTGTCAACTTCAAATACCATGCCAATACAATTCTTTACCATCAAGATTAGAACTAAAAGCAAAACTAGGAATAAAAGAGTTGAGAAGAGGAGGTGAGCAAGTTGTTTAGAGCATGAAGTTAAAAATAGCGTAATATGCATAATAACATGACTCCAGTCCAGCATACACAATATAAAGTATGTTAACTTCTTTTACACTGTTAATAGTCATGAGCAAAACTTGTAATTATAGCAGAAGAAATGAACACACTAAAGAAAATTAGTTCATGCAGAACGTATGTATTACGATTCATTACATTTTAGGTTGCTTCTAGCTGTTGGTTGTGTTCTCCTGTCCCATGACACTCACCTGACTGAATGGATTTTTTGGCACGTAGACCTTCCACATCTTGGCTTCCCTAGAGGTTGCCTTTTCCAGAAGAAAAGACAACCTCTGGCTCTCCAAGGGTTCGGCAAACTTCATCACAACCCCTGGATGTGCCTACCTCCCCACTGGATACAGCTACCTATTTTTTAAAAAATATATATAAATTAGAACAAATTGGTCAAATCTGATTTTGTAGAATTGAGAATGCAGGTAAGTTCATGAGGCAAATCACAATCCAAACAATGCAAATGAATAATTTGCCTTCCTGCACCTGTGATGTGGCGAAAGGTTCCCCTCATACATTTTCAAACATGAATGATCAAAGTGACTGGCTAATTAACAGAGAGCTCATTCTCACTTAAACAAGTAGAGTGAGCTCTAGTCTGGGTATCAGCCAGGTGGCTTCCTTAGTGCACTGAAAATGGAGAAGCAAAATATTTAGCGGTTCAGTCATTTTTATAAGGAATCAGAACTTATATGAATTATATATTTTCAGAATATATAACAGAGTATGAGTTGTGTAACTACAGTTCACTAGCTAGATTACCAACTTAATTTTAACTAGTTAGAAAACTATGGATGTTTTTCCCTCCAGAACCACTGTTTAGTTTTTTGAAGTAAAGACAATACAGCCAACCTAAAAATGTGAGCAAATAAGTTCTAATATGAATACAACTGTGACAGGACAAGTATACAGTAATGGCTAACTTAAGTGTGTAAGAACATTGCATTTGAAGCAATTTAGTTGGGATGGATTACTCATGGTAAATTATTCAATGTAAATCATGTATTTTCCTATCATAACAAACTTAAGGCACAAAAATTTCTCTTCACTCAGAAAACTGCTGCAGGTGAACAAGTGATGATTTGCGTTGGAAAAATTGTGACTTCTATGTTTCAGGGGCATAGTAATTGTGTATTAAAATGTATGTGATAATCAAAAATGTGTATATGATAATCCAAAATGATAATCAGTTTTTCTGCTGAAATCCACATTAGTGCTGATAATTAGAGTGCATGCAAGGAGGACGACACAAGGCTTTATGATTTAAGATGTTAAATTCAAACGACATACAGAACAAAAAAAGAAAATCAATTGCAAATTAAAAAGCCGATCAATATTCGACTCCTTAAGCCCTACAGATGGGGGCTGAATTCACACGGTTAAAATAGGAACGTATTATTACAGTAATTATTTTTAACAAATTAATTTAACGTAACTATGTTTTAGTGAGACACATATGTCGATAGGTAGTATTGGTAACTTAACGTATCGATAATACAATAGATATAGATTTAAACGCCTTTTATCTAGTATTCTGATTACAAAAGATAATAGGAAGCATCAACTTAGATTGCAAAATCGTTATTTTTGTACATGAGAAAGTGAAGAATTCTCATCAAATACAATTTCCTACGGTTCATGTGAAATGTTTGTCATGTTATCTATTGTTTTAATTATATCTTACGGCTACCACAGTTATTGATACCCCTTTCAATATCACAGTTCTCCAAGCTAGTTTAAAATGTGTTCACATATTTTTAAGCTTTGGTTGTAAATTAGATTATATAATAATATATATATAAAAAAAGTACAAACAACGAGATAGAGAATTCAGCTTGTGATAGCCACAGACAGGCCAATTACAATAGTAGCTAGACATCCTACGTACGCTGTTCAGTTAGCGCTACCAGCTAGTTAGGTAGCTAACGTGAGCGATAATCAGACAGGAGCAGGTAAAGCAAGACGTATGGATACACGTATCTAGCTAGGTAGGCAATTTCCTCCATGACCAAACTGTTTACCTAAATGCGTATCGCTATACACAGAGTAACACTAGCTATGTAGACTATTAAGTAGTTGACGTGTTAGCATAGCTACAGTGAAATGTTGGGGAAACCCCTTTAAAGGTGGCTATCTATACCATGTTAATTCGGTTAGCAAGCTATCCCTGTAAAGACAAGCAGGTTCGATTGTATTCGGGAATAGCTGTATCGATAGTGAGTAGATTCAAAAATGTAAAACGCGAGGACATTAGACAACCAACTATTGTTAAAAGACAGGGATTACAACTTGGCTTGGTAAAAACAACAGCAGTCCGCTTAGCTAGTTAAAGTTGGTAACATCATCGTTTGTTAGCTAGCTACGTTACCAAACTAGCACTAGTACCACTAAGCTATCGGTAAGTTAATAGTTAGGATATCGCTATATATTTTATGTCAGTGGGGCTTACCCTATCTAGCAAACAAACATCAGCATTAGATTCAGCTTAATCAATAAGTAGCTATTTACCGATGGTAAGACATTTTGGGGAACAAATTACATCAATGTAAAATGCCATTTGCTAGTTAACTTTCACGTAAAAATTATTTTTTAAATAATATTTCCTCACCTCCCCTGCAAAGCTGTGAGGGTCACAGTTTGTCTTGGCGATCATCCGGTCCATTAAACTGAAGCGAAATAAAAAGGCAAATCTGTTTATTATCTTTTTAATCGTCCATCTTAGTTTCTGTGTTTTTTTTTTTATCTGGGGGAAGAAACAAGAAGGGGGATCCTTCCAAATTGATATTAAAAATAAAACAAACGGAATATAGACAACACGTCTACTTCCGAGGAGGGGACAGAAAAGGAAGGACACAGGTCCGCCCACTTTCTATACTGCGCAGTCTGTATCAAAACATACATGGGTTTTCACGGATATATCATTATCTGTCACCAACAATTTCATGATATGTAATTATTAATATTCTAACTCTTTTATTAACAAAACAGTTTTATAATATACATTTTCATGTTTCTGTTTCATATTTTCTGTGCATGGGACTAGATTCTCTTGCGAACGAACATCTTAAAATGGCTGTTATGTAATTCCATTTCCTTTCTCTTCTTCCTTACGCCAGATGGCAACAAGGGAGGTGACCTGCCTTGCTGACAGAATCGGGATTCTGAAATGCAACGACTAACGATTTATTGTTAGCAAAATGCTATCAAAGCTTGCAAAATATGTTATTGTTTGACTGTGTAATTTTCATAACCTACTTACATTATGCCCCAAGAGATGCAAAGGGTGTATACACAGTGCAGTTCATCATTGTGAATTCTGTGGCTAATAAAAATGTTCTTTTGTGAAAACCATGACCCTCAATCAACTGCACTTGGAACACAATTACATGAGTACGAAAAATGAAAATAATCATAATAAAAGAAATACACTGATTATCGGATAGAAATATACAAAGAATTAAATAAATATATTACTTGATGATTATAAAGATATGTGATACTGAGTAATTATCTATGTTGTCTGGATGTATGAGTCAGCATTGTCCTGTTGTCATCTGCAACAATTCAAGCCTAACTGCAGAAGCTGACATATGCCAATCTCATGAAATTCATATTCTTGAAAATATTACAACCAGCTCCAAACACCAGACCTCATTTCAGTTGACAAAATCATTGAAGCACCAAAGTTTTATTCACTACTAATGAGTTAGGCCTGCATTTGTCTCCAGAAGAAGTTCAGTCCTTCTTGAAAGTTTTTAACAGCTACTAAAGGGACATTGCAACATTCATCATGAAGGAAATCCACTTCTTTGAGAGACTGAGGTGAAAATCTGTACATTCAATATTCCAGAACTTCATAACGGGTCCATTATGTTTAGGTCTGGTAATTGGGAAGGCCATGGAAGGTACTTGACTTCATCCTGGCATTCATGAAATCACTCAGTTTAGTAATGTGTGTTGGAGGGCTATAATCTTGGAATTTATGACCATCTTGAATACAATGTTTGTGCCTTGGGGTGTGGCTGGTCACCTAAAATTGCTTTGTATTTATACCATGTATAACTGGATCCAGTAACTAACAGTACCAACAGTATGATGGCTGCATACATCATATATCTCATTGCCATGTTTAAGAGTTGGGAATATATAATTCTTCCTAAGGCTTTCTCAATACACAAAACTATATCAATCCATAAACCACCCAATATCAAACCATATACAACCATATTATTTTCTTGTTTTCTATTAACTGTTTAGAAATCCTGTTAGACTTCTATTGTTGCTTCAGGAATATATATTGTAGTGCTAATTAAAAAAAAAAAATATTTTACAACATAAGTATATTGGTAATTATAATTGACATTTTAATAAAACACATTTTAAGATGAATGTGTAGGAATGTGATATAGTTTGTATTTACATTATTTTGTTAATTGCCCTGTATGTCATGTGGTTTCTTGTTTGTAGATGTACAATGATGCAACCACATCTCAGAATTGAATATCTACACCACAAAAACCCTGGTTCAGGTTTCTATAACACGACCATTATGGCAATAAAGTAATATTATTACAAGCATCATAACCTGACAAAGCTATACTGTCTTGCTTTAGTATGTTACATTATGTTGGAAAAATTAGTCTTCAAGATATTAACATAACCTTGAGAACGCAGAGATTTGCCTTAAATAACATTAAAACGCAGGATGTTCCCTACCAATCACGAAGCGATATTTTCAGTTTCTAGCCAATAGGCGGTTAAGGATTTGGGCGGACTTTTTGAACATCGCTACAACACATTTAAATATAGTGATTCGTCCAGGAAGAACTAAAAAGCAATTAAACTACAACACAACGTAATGACAGCGAAAACTAAAGTTTGTTCAAGTTAACTAAACGTGCAAGAGCAAATGACTTTAAATAGCAACTGTGAATATCTTAAAACAATTTACTATAAAGAAAAAAAATACAAAATTATTAAGTAATCCGCAAAGGGACTATCTTGTGATCTGATAGGTCACTTTATCTAAAGTCTTCCGCCTGGTATGACGTACCTCTTTCTGGGCGTGTATATGATCAACATCAACAAAAGAAAAAGAGAAAGAAACAGACAACAGTCAACTGACAGAATCTTCGACACGAAAAATATGTCATTCTAGCACAAAAGGTAATCAGATATCTTTTAATAACTGATATTTGCTGGGTTGTGCCCATGTTTAAAATAATGTAGCAGGACACTTATACTGTTGCGTATTGCTGGACAATTTGTTTGCGGATATGGGGTTTGAGAGTTGGGCAACTGGGGAGTTAAACGTTAGCAGTTTTTCATTTGAAGTTAGCGGACATTTAAAATATTAACATTTAACCTTGGCGCCGTAAATGAGCAACAGTTAACATATTTAGTTTACTTGCTGGGAAATATCGAAATGGAAGATGTAGATTGCCAATCCAACACCAACACTGCTGACTCGGTTCATTAGCTAACGTTCATAGCTACAGTCTTGATAGATTTCAAAACGAATTAGAATGATAGATAGCACACTATAGTTGTCAACAAACTTGATAGCTTGCTATCTAGGCAGTATGATATGTTCAAACGTGATGTATCATTTATCAAACCAGGGAGCAGATTTATTTTAATTTACATGGTCGTTTTTTACTCCAGATTTGGACAATTCGATATAAAACATGATATTAATCAGTATGCTAGTTAAGTGGATAGTATACTACATTTACAATACCATATTATTTCCTTTGATAATTAATTTGCGTTATCATAGCTCTGTAGGGCTCGTTTTTAAGCATTTCAATAGTAGTGTCGTTTGTTTTGCTACAGCAGTGTAGTCGTCAACCAGCTGAGACTAGACTGGAGTAATCCAGCCCCTCCCCCAACAGTCGTTGTTTTCCATTAGCTCTAGTAGCTAGCTAGTAGTTTTCCTTCCTTAGGCATTTGCGTCGATCGCCTTTAAACGCCCTTTAATTTTTTTATATATATTTGCTTACCGAACGAACATTATTTATAACAACATTTAGATTTTTTTTGTCTGTGAGGAATTTGAACACCGATTGTATTAACGTTACGTATTTTGTTAGGCGTTAGCTAACGAAACATAACACCAATTCCCTGCTGAGGAGGGGGTTGGGTTTTAAACCTTTACCCCCTACATAAGCAGTGAATGAATGTAGGGTAGATAAACATGTACTAATTTCGATTTTATCCTTTATTTTTGAAGACGAGGAAAGACATTGCCAAATCTAGACATGGAAGCCTTTAAACTTATGAGGGAACTGAAGATTAATTTGGAGCAAGAGTCCATCTATCTACCGTGGGAGAAAGGGCTAAACCTGCTCGAGTCTACTCTGGAGGTAACCTAATTATAAAGCGGCCTTTGACCATATCAGTACATTAGTTAACCTACCCTAAAGCAGCAGTAAGTAGCAGATGTGCTCATCTGACTGAATGGGGTACTTGAATTCTTTATCTCAGTTGGTCTTGTGTTATGTTTATTGTATAATTGAACTCCTCAGCTGTAGCCCTTCATTATGTTACTTATGTCACTTATTTTGAAGAGTGGCTGAAATTCTTTGTCATATCAATTTGTGTTATGAAGTATTTCCCTTTAAGCTGGGACCAATAACTAATTCATAATTATATCAGAAGTGTGTTTTTGAGCAAGTGCAAAAGACATTGAGTGCCAATATTTTTTTTGTTTCCCTTTCAGAATGACAAACAAATATCAGCCAGATGTAGGGATGCCAAAGTTGAAGACCTCTGGAGCCTAACCAGTTTTTTTGGTTATCGTACCCAGACGTTTGTACAGGCTGTCAACCTGTTGGATAGGTTCCTGGCCATAATGAAGGTGACTTGCAAGAATCTGTGTAGTTATAATACATTGCCAACAAGTAAATACCAAGTTCAGCATATATAGCCAATTTAATTGTGCAGGTTGCTGACACAGTTCAGCCTTCTTTCTGTTCATGTCACAGCCAGCCTGTAATTAAAATTTTGAAGAGCTAACATTATTTGCATATTTATTAGGTGTATGATGGAAAACATCAAATCAATTTAGTAAAATTTTAAAAGTTACAGTTGATGCTTTGAAAATATCCACTATTTTCAAAACAATTTTTACTCATTTATCAGCCTGTGACAAAATAAATATGTTTTGGCTGCCCAGTCTTTATCAGTCAAATATGTTAATTTTGCTATTTTTTCATGTTTCCAAAAATGATTAAAAATCAGAAAATGTTCTTGTTATAATCAATACATTTCTGAATGCGGTGATCTGGCAGTTCAGTTTCCTGAGGAACATGTTGCATGTAATGATTGATCAATGTGAAGTAGTGTATGGAATCAAACAGCTGAACGAGCATTTCATATCTTGCAAATATCTTTTCCCAGGTCAAACCCAAACACTTGTCCTGCATCACCATCGCCTGTCTCCATATTGCAGCTAAACTGGTTGAGGAGGAGTGCAATATTGCATCCACTCATGACCTTATTCGCATCAGCCAGTGCAAATTCACCATTTCAGACCTCACCCGCATGGAGAAGATCATTTCAGAAAAACTGAACTTCCAGTGCAAAGCTGTCACAGCCTTAACCTTTTTGCATCTATACCATGAAGTAACTCTTTTACATACCTCAGAAAGGTAAGTACACATTGTTGCATATTATTTTGGGTAAGAAAACCCTTATTACTTGGGTGATATTAAGCATTTAGTTAAGCATATCATGCACACGTTAATTGCCAGAGGTGAACTTTATACCGTGTTCTACATGTAGGTAATCACAAAGGGACACTTGTTTTATTCTAGGGTAATCTACTAACACACAAACACAGAACCTTTAAGATAAGATTTCTGCATCGCAAACACTCTCCTTTACGTAACCTCACTACGTCTTGCATCAGCTGTTGTGTAATCTTTCCATACATGTCTATTGTTTATTTAAAATCTTAGGGTTTCTATGATTTTTTTCTGAAATTCCTCCTCGTTTTGTTTTGAAGCAAGGACAGCCTGAGCCTTGACAAACTGGAAGCCCAGCTGAAAGCCTGCCTTTGTCGAATTGTTTTCTCAAAAGCAAAAGTAAGAATTAATTTTTGTCTCACTTCATTTGTACCCAAGTACTTTCTGAATAAATACATAAGATGGTGCAGGGAGGTTTTTTCTAATGAACACCTTACTGTGATTTTCCTTTCAGCCATCAGTACTGGCACTGTCCCTTCTTGCCCAGGAGATTGAAGCCATCCAGTCAGTCGATATGCTTGAAATTGCACAATGTATTCAAAGGCATCTAAAGGTAATCCTATGAAAGTTGGTCAGTACATTATGTTTGAGGGCCAGCAGGTAGTGGCTGAAATGTAATAACCATTCTTTTTAGTGGTCTCATAGGTGCCGCAGAATTCCACTTGAACAAAATATATTCTAAAATGCACAGTTGTAGTGTTCAAATGGACTTCTTACATCTGATTAGTGTTAGGCTGTCCTATCAGCTGCTGCCACAGTGAACTGTGAGTGCTGTCCTTGGTCAAATTTAAGTGTTTATGCTCAGTGAAGCATTAAAAAAAATCTGTTTGCAATGAAACCAACCATTGATAGTATGAAAATGCAATATGTATGTACTATTAAATCAATAAAAGCCCTACGTTATGCTTGTGAGGTACTGCATCCAGTCACAGATTCTGTATGCATTGCCTCAAAAGTAGGATTTTGGTTACCATATGTGCATTGTATGGACATAATGTACAAATCTATGCGACTGTAATTAAGGTCAAAATGTAGAAACTGACAAGGTTATGGAAAGGAAATTTAAGGGCCTTAAGATCAATTACATGCTATCCTTTACACTTGGAGGTGACCCTAAAAGGTTTCTGCTGACCCACATGGATTATATAACTTGGTGTCTAATGTTATGATGTATGTTGGTGTTTGTAGATCGCTGACAGGGAGCTACTCTACTGGAGAGGGTTGGTGGCCAAGTGCATTACAGACTACTCTTCACCTGAATGTAGCAAGCCGGACAACAAAAAACTGGTGTGGATTATATCCAGGCGAACAGCACAGAATTTGCACAGCAATTACTACAGCGTCCCCGAACTGCCAACAATTCCTGAGGGGGGCTGGGATGAAAGTGGAAGGTAACCAACTGAAGTCTGCAAATAAATACAATTCTAAAAATGCAAAACACACATTCTCTGCACAACATACAACAATCTGAAAAACAGGATATGAAATTGTGTCCAAAGACACCAGAGTTCACAACAAGGATGTCCTGTGCAGGCAGCAAATCTTACTCCAGCCAAAAATCCCCGCAGTCTTTTACTGAATTTCAGGGGAAATCCTGATGTACTGTCATTTTAAATACTGATGTGTTTCATAAGGCCCTGGGTTTGTTTCGTCACTGTAGAAACTACTTCCCAATCATAAAGGGGAATCCATGTCACGACTGCTTGCCTCGCCTGTTTTGGCCCATCCCTTTCTCGTACAGTGACGTACATTCCTGTACGTCACTACTGCTATCCTCGCCTGTATTAGCCTATCCCCGTCTTGACAGTCATGTGTGTGACGCAATATTTGAGTGTCTAGTCACGTCCCTGAAACTTCCCCAGCTGTTTCCCTTTACTTGACCAAACCCAGTCCTGTTAAAGGAAATCTACTGGAGGTGATTTTAAATTCAGAACTCATATTTTCATCATGCTGTCAGTGAGACAACAAGATCTTTCCATAATGTAATGATAAAGAGAAAAAAATATATACTTTGGGACAAAATGGGTTTATGTTTAGTAACAAATTGTATAATTCCTGCTGTTTAGCAGGAAGTCAGAACAGAAAACATTTATGACTTTTCTTGAATACATTTGATTACTATTTATGTTTTTACTTTTATAAATGTAAAAATTTTACATTTTCCTCCTGATTTTGGTTGAAGCAATACTCCATGGCAATGAAAGGTAGCTGGCAATCAGATCAGAGATTGCTGTCAAATAAGTCATATGCCTTTTAGCTGTTTACAGACACATTTCACTGTTCAGTTGACTTATCACATTATTTCTTGTGCAGTATTTATCTGCCCGTGTGTGCTAACAAAAGATTAGTAATATCATTTCCATCACCTTGTTTGCATTTTAGGATTTCATCATAAATATGGCTCAAAGGAAACACTTTGTGACAGAACTTAGGGGTTCTGCTTAGTAACTCTTGTTTTTCCTCATTCCTCCTCATGCGCAGTGAAGACTCTTGTGAGGACATGAGCTGTGGAGAGGACAGCATGGGCAGTGACGCTGAGGGACCTTCTGTCCCCCCACACCTGCACCACCAAATCAACAAACAGCAGACCTCGTCAACATACAGCCTGGGAGTTTCAGAACATCTGGGTGCTACATGTCATTGAAATGATTTATTAGTTTATTCAGGGTTATTTTGTACTAAAGTCACTCCTACACATCTATACCCACAACATATCAATATACTGTACATCTTTACGTTTGTGTGTGAAGTTAAATGTGGACATGTACAGAATTGTTCTGGCAGCTGAATTTACTCAAGTTATATTGAACCTTTTGAGCTGTAGGGTGTAGTAGTCGGTGCATGTTTGGATTCGCCACATTCCCGGTGACTAACAGCACAAAGCTGAGGTGCAATAAACTAAAAAGAACTGTTCAATACTAGGGACTACTTCCCTAGAATGTGTAATTTGCACTGTTTTGTATAACTCATTGTTTATGGCCAATACTGTGGGGAACTTGAATGCCTGAAGACCAGCTAGGTTGTGTTACCCTCCCAAGTTTTATGTTGTGAAAGTTGAGGATTTATAAAGTATGCATGGTGCTGAAATAGTGTGTCTGTAAACTTAAGATAATTGCCAACGAAGTGTGATTTATTAATGTGTGTGATACTCATTGTTTTGTGTATTTGGGGAAAAAGTTGACTGAATGTTGCAAAAAAAAAAAAAAAACATGTTTATATCGAAACTGTTCCAATGTAACTTTGTGAACAGGCAAAAAAAATGTTAATAGTATGCTGTAGATATTAACTTATTGATATTGTTTTAAGTTCTCATGACAAACATGCAAATTAAAAAACTATTTTGAAAGATTTCTCCACATTCCTGTTTGTATTTAAATATTCACAAATGTTTAACATTTTATTTTCACATGGTGTTTCTTCATCACACAACTCTGACCTGAAATTCAGAACCATTCAATGGACCAACACAAAATGTTTCCACCACAAAACAGCTCCTAAATATTAAACTAAATCTGACAATGAAGTGGTTTGAAAAAAAAAAAAAAAAAAAAAAAGTCAATGATCAACCTATACTAACTAAATGCGATTCAAATGTACTAATTGTTCACCACCAGCTGAATATCAATCATCATATGTATCATATAATCACACTGTCCAGAAAAATGAACCGGCTACTGCAGTCAGTTTCAGACTTTTAAGTGTCTCAACAGGTTTCAAACCATTCAAGGCCAGACACTCACAGTCAACCAATACAAATACATGCTGCTACTGAGAAAGAAAAAACCAGAATGATCACTTGCCCCATATTCCATTCTTCAGAAGCCCATGCGTGGCCTCTTTCTGGGCCGCAAGGAAAGGGAACCCTGGGAAGATGGGACCACACTGGGGTTCCTCTGTGATGCGGAAATGCTGGACACCTGAGACAACGGTGCAATGATCAATGGGTGGCCACTATCCTCACCCCAATCTAGTGGTTCCTGAGAGCCAAACAGGGAGCTAAGGTAGTCCTGCTCAGTCTGGTTAATTTTCCTGGACACCAGCCTTGAACAAGTGGGAGGACTGTCTGCTTTTTCCAATGTAGTGAATGGAAAGACTGGTGACTCCTTGTTTTGGGTCACCACCTTTGTCCTTTCAGGCTCTGGGAGGTCATTTGGGATTGAGCTGCCTGCGACACTGTCTACATCCGACCATGCACTCTGGGTCTCTGTATAATTGCTGGTTGCTGAGGACCAGCCCGACACATAGTCCAGGTCAGACTGGAAGCTGACAGAGGAGGTGAAGCTCTCTGCCAGACCAATGCGGCGGTGAGCCCGGGCCAGCTTCTGCTGCCGGCGCTTCCTGCGCAAGGCTTCTACCTTCCGGTCACGGTTCATTCCCAGGTTGTCCTCCCACCAGCTTTTCCAGTGTCCTTCCCAGGATACAGACAGTCGCTGGCTCAGGGGGTCTGACCATTCACTGGGTGCCACAGGGTCGGGCAGGGGGACTGCCTCAAGGGGCCGTAATACGTGATGCCATGAACAAGCACGCTGCTCCTCTTCATTGCTTCCTGTAAATCCTTCCTGACACTCTGTACATGATCTTCCTCCAGGGGGTTTCTCTCAGGTTCTTGACAAGAAATAAGACCTTTGGTTTCTTGGGTCCATTGAGACAGGATGGGCTTTGAGGTAGGCATAGTATTAAAAAGAGCCTCCAGCCAACAATTCCACTTTGAAAGAAGCAGTCCCATCTCTGGACTCTTCAGTATGTGTTTTTCAACACTGGACCCTGTTTGCCCATTTG